>JACRUU010000021.1:10737008-10759508 GCA_030449085.1 Kryptopterus vitreolus
AACTTTGAACACCCTTATAACAACAACCATATCATATTCCGTCTCCAGGAAGTCACGCCATCGACATCCCTCACGTTATTCGATATTCTATGCCACATATTGCAGCAGTAATGAAATATTAAATAAATATAATTATTCATATAGGGTAAAAAAAATTGCGCCGGTGTACAAAACGGACCTCGTACGCCGACGCGGATCGTTCAGAAGGAATCAGGCGAGTATTTAATGCCAACTCAAACCCCTACATCAAACCCGGCTGAGTGCTTCAACATTTCCGATCCTCAGCGCCGTCCATTTCCACTCGTTCGCATTCATGTGTACCTCGTTGTGTAATGCACAGCGAAGCACTGTGGGGATAATTTACTTAGCAGCTTCCCCACACACCGCTCTATCAGACTTTACCCAAGCTGCACAGTGGGCAAGTCTACAGCTCGTACACACACACACTGGAGGGAAAAAAAAAACCCGTCTCCGTCGCGCTCAAACATTCGCCGTGACTAGGATTTAAAAAAAAACATTTTTTTTTCACTATTACATATTGAATGATAAAAATATATCTATATATATATTTTTCAACATTACAAATTGGATCGAACGGAAATAAATGGTGCTCGGGTCACCTCTAGGGGCGCTGTTGGGATGGTCCAAAATTGCACTTATTTTATCATATAAAACAGTGTGACTATTAATAATAATTAAGACTATTAATAATACCTACAGGGGCACGGTGGTTTAGTGGTTAGCACGTTCGCCTCACACCGCCAGGGTCCGGGTTCGATTCCCGTCTCGGCCATGTGTGTGTGGAGTTTGTGCATGTTCTCCCCGTGCCTCAGGGGGTTTTTCTCCGGGTTCTCCGGTTTCCTCCCCCGGTCCAAAAACATGCACGGTAGGTTGATTGGCACCTTGGAAAATTGTCCCTAGTGTATGAATGTGTGTGTGTGTGTGTGTGTGTGTGTGTGTGATGGGTTGGCATTCCATCCAGGGTGTATCCTGCCTTAATGCCCATAGACGCCTGAGATAGGCACAGGCTCCCCGTGACCCGAGGGAAGATCGGATAAAGCGCTAGAAGATGAATGAATGAATGAATGAATAATACCTACAGTAGAGGTCGAGCGATTAATCAGTGTTTCCGATAGTTGATTAATAAAACTATCAAATAGCGATAAAAAATCCATACCAACACGTTTTCCAGTCCGCTGTCATTACGAGAGCGACCACTAGAGGCGATATACTCCATAAATATATTCATATTTCTCGTGATACGGTCATTTTTTTTCCGTTCAGTACTATTTTACATGGTGTGTTTGAACCCTAATAAAACTTCAATTAGAGGAGTTCCGCACCATTCGGATTTTTTCCTTCATCCGAGGCCAAATCGTACCATCCCGGGGAACGGGAGCTCTACTTTCTTCTTTCCGCAACATTATCCTTGTCCCCAATGAAATCGATGATGCTATGAATCATGATGTAGGCAAAATATATATGTATATATATATATATATATATATATATATATATATATAAGGCTTAAATAAGGCTTTTATTTGTGCTCATCCATAAGATTGTTCAAAGGGGAACAATAGACGTCTTCGGCACAAATGATGAATGAATGGTTGAACTTTCACTCATTTTGTATGAAGGATAAAGCCTGTGGGGTTGACTGTAGGATAATAGATTAGACCGGGGGTGTGAAACTCATCACCACCGTGCGTCATATCAGCATTTTGCTTTGCGTCGAAGAGTCAGCTGTAACTATAAGACATTATTATAGAGTGTTTGATGAGCGACGTCGCCTCATAAGGGAGGGGGTAGCTCAGTTTAGGGAGGGGGTGTAGCTCAGTGGTCAAAGGCGCTGGGCTGCTGATGGGAAGATCCGGGTTCGAGCCCCGGTATGGCCAAGCTGCCGCCCTTGGGTCCTTGAGCAAGACCCTTAACCCTCTGTGCTCCAGGGGGCGCCGTATCATGGCCGACCCTGCGCTCCGACCCCAAACTACCAACATCAAGCTGGGATATGCGAAGAAAAGAATTTCACTGTGCTGTAACGTATATGTGACTAATAAAGGATTATTATTATAGGATTATTATATAACACAAAACATGTCATCGCGTTTACATCATGCATTGATTTTTTTCACTCCCTGGACATTCCAATTCTCAATTGGAAAAAAAATAGCTCTCGGTGGGATACGCTGCACTCTAGTGGTGGGATGCCGGCATTACGCCGGTAACATCGTCGCATGCGTGTAGTTTAAGACAATCGTACGCCTTTTAAGCTCTTGCGGGGCCCCATAAAATTGTCGTTGGCACTCGGGGGGACCTTGACTTTTTTTTACTAGATTAGTATGGACCAGATTAAACGTCATTGCCATCGAGTTACAATTCGAATCACAAGTGCAAATAGCTATATGTATATAAACGAATAAATCTAATACACATAACTTAGGAAGGAGATGATGACATCATCATATTAGGAAAAAGAATAGGCAGTAAAATTGGCCCAGATCATCTTAAAGAACGGTCAGTACGAGGTCGTATAACGATGTATAGTACGTGATATAGAAAAAAAACGGAGCAATTTACCGTAAACTAGAATGCACTGATTCGCGAGTGGAGGGCGGAGCCTTGGTGTTCGGGGGCGGGATATTCTTATGCAGCTATTATGAGCATTTTGTCCTCAAAGTCCTCAAAGATCAAGTGTCATGGATGCTTTTGGAGCGGGGGATCCTAATGCTATGCCTGGTTAGTGTTTAATTCTGTGTGTGTTTGTGTGTGTGTGTGTGTGTGAGTATATAATGGATAAGTGTGCCGTCTGAAAATCGCAGGCATCCCATCCAAACTGTCTCCGCACGAGCCCGAGGGCTCCGTCGCGTTCATCAGATTCAGCCGAGTTTGCTTTTAATAAACAACGACAAAACCGTCCGAGCGCACGCAAGCCAGACGCCGAGCGGAATTCCGAAACTGCTGACGATCGCAGCCGCCCCCGCCCCCCCCCCCCACCCCCCCCCCCCCCCCCCCCCACTCCGTTCCCGTCCCTCCCTCCCTCCCTAATTCAATCTGGATGGCGTAAGATCGAGCGTCGTTTTCACTCGCTGTGAAATCCGGAGCGCCGGCAGGAATGTTTTTCCCTCCCTCCGAAAAAATCTGGCCCTTTATTTATTTATTTATTTAATGAACTTTGCAAAGGGACGGACCAACAGATGGTCATTTTAACTTGACGGGAGGAACCGGAGCCAAGCATCTGGGCCGGATAGCAGCGTGCGACCCCGAAAGGGGACGCGGATTCTGCAACACGGAGAAAAGATTGCAAATAGGGTTATATAAAGTGATTCCCAAAAGCCCGCTGTGATGAAATCTCGATGAATATCTGTTCGCCCTCGTTTAGCCGCCCTGCAATCAGCAATAAACCCTCGCTGAACAAATGACGACTTTGTAGACGGACGATTCTCGCGGCACGCACGCGGTTTGCGGGGACCGGGTGACCTTTACATTGTAAGCCCCTGTTAAACGCGCAGCTGTACGCCAGGTTCCCGCGCTATTACAGACAGTTACTACATTACTACACGACGGGAAACGTCGACGTCTCATTCGCTCAAAAAAAAATAAGGCTTCCCAAAAGTATGTGGACACCTGACCATAAAAACCTTCTTATGCATGCTTATATAGGGTTCATATCTCTCCACTCAAGATCCTCAACACTCACAAACCATATCTTTGTCGAGCAAAATTCAAGCCCTTTGGATCCGGATCATAATACTTCACCCAAAGACGACCTGTGACTCCATTATTTTCTATTTATTTATTTTATTATTAATAAAATATTTGTATTATAATTTTTTTTTATGTAATAGAACAAACACACTCGAAGAACAACCTCAACAGGCGGCAGGAAGAAAGTAAAAATAAAAAATAATATAATTATTAAAAATAAAAAATGATAACAAATAATAAAAAATGAATGAATAATTTGCATTAATGTATTAAATAAAATAAAATAATAATAATAATAATAATAATAATAATAATAATAATAATAAAAAATAATAATAAAATAATTAGAATAGAGGATAAATCCAAGCCCATATACAGCAAGAATGGGTTCCAACCTTCTATAAAATATGACATCTTTGTTGTAAGAAGCACATGTTAAATGATGTCATCATATATTCCAAGCAACATATGTTTTGGATCATAGCCAACATTCATTCATTCATTCATTCATCTGCTACCGCTTTATCCGATCTTCCCTCGGGTCACGGGGAGTCTGTGTCTATCTCAGGCGTCTATGGGCATTAAGGCAGGATACACCCTGGATGGAATGCCGACCCATCACACACACACACACACACACATTCATACACTAGGGACAATTTTCCAAGGTGCCAATCAACCTACCGTGCATGTTTTTGGACCGGGGGGAGGAAACCGGAGAACCCGGAGAAAAAAAACCCCCTGAGACACGGGGAGAAACATGCACAAACTCCACACACACATGACCGAGACGGGAATCGAACCCGGACCCTGTCTCGAAAGTGACACGTCCTAATACTTTTGCCCGTGTTTATTGTCTAAACCCTGATGTGCACGTTGAATTTTTTTCCCCTTAGCGTTAATCATGCATGATCCGTCTTGTGCTGAAAGGAAAACAACGCACCCACAAATCTCTCGTTCCGACGCTAATTTCCTCCGTTTTAAACGGCGACTTCCTGATTCTCGACCTGGCAGGAGGTAAACAACTAAACGGTGCGATATTATAATATTATAATAAATAAACGGTGAAGGTCATCGGACCATAAATTCCGTCAATGGGGAAAAAAAAAAAAAAGAGATTTTTCCCGCGGTTTTATCCCACGCTTGTTTATTAAGAATTCCCGCCGATTCTCCGCAGCCGGGAGCGCAAACTTTTGAATACTCCCTTTTTTTTTTTTGGTCTCGTTCACGGATTTCAGAATGCTCCGAAAAGCAGGTGCTAAAATGTTTATTCAACTGAATCAACACACACACATAGAGCGAGAGATGAAGAGAGAGAGAGAGAGAGAGAGAGATGGCTTCGAATTTGAATCCTTTTGGAAAAAGGGCAAAGCACACAACAGTGTAATATGATGTGATTTAAATGGATTCCGTTTCCCTTATGTCAAGGCTAAGTGCCGGAGCTGTATGCACACACTCGGGAAGGCCCGGGAGCGATGCAAAGGAAATCTGAAGGATTTCATTATCACTCACTCCTCAAGGATGAGCTCATACCTGACAAATATTTGCACATTCGCACTTGCAACAGTGTCTGTAATATTGTGTGTGTGTGTGTGTGTGTGTGTGGTGTCTGAGTCGTGTGTGTCTGTGTGTATGTGTGTGTGTGTGTGTGTGTTAGAGACTCGCTAATCAAAGATGCATGCGATAAAACAGATGTCGCCCCGGCTCCAGAATTCTAATTACGTACCGGTAACTTGCATTCGATGCGAACGCTTCGTGCTCACTAGAATGAAATTGCCGTTTCGCAATCGCTCTTTTTAAATGGATTTTTTTTTGTGGGCCCTTGAGCGAGGCCCCTAACCCACAGTTGGAAGTAAATGATACTGCAAGTCTCAGATCCGGTTCTCAAAATCCGGTACCGTGTACACAAACCGTGTATTAAAAGAATATTAAAAACGTTCATTTCGTCTTCATGAACCAGGTTGAGTTTGTTTTTTCACGAATAATTATTATATTAATAGTAATAATAATTATATAATTATATATATATATATATGAAAATTATACATTTGCATAAGGTGTCCATATTTATTCCAATCATTAAGTTGTGTGTAAATATTTCAATCAATTGACAGTCTATATATATATATATATATATATATATATATATATATATATATATATATATATCTATATATATATATATATATATATATAGATATATATATATATCTATATATGTGTGTGTATATATATATATATATATATATATATATATATATATGTATATATACAGATATAGATATAGATATAGATGTGGGTGTGTGTGTGTGTGTGTGTGTGCCTAATCTACCAAACCACCCTCTAGAATAATGTGTTATGGTCTGATGATTCACCTCCTGGCTACAAAACCAGGCACCAGATTCCGCAGCATATCGCCAACTGAGAAACATCCCCGTGGTGAAGCATGGAGGCGGCGGCATCTTGCTTTGGGGCTGCCGTTTCTGGAAGTCAGGCTTAAATCGGGGTCGGAGGATAAAAATATCTCTCTCCGAATACCCTGTGATTTTTTTAGATTAGATTAGATTAGATTCAACTTGATCGTCATGGGTGCGATAGGTGCATATATATATATACATATATATATATATATATTCATTCATTCATTCATCTTCTACTGCTATATCTGATCTTCCCTTTGGAGTCTGTGTCTATCTCAGGCGTCTATGGGCATTAAGGCAGGATACACCCTGGATGGAATGTCAACCCATTGCAGGGCACACACACACACACACACACACACACACACACACATACACTAGAGACAATTTTCCAAGGTGACAATCAACCTACCGTGCATGTTTTTGGACCGGGGGAGGAAACCGGAGAACCCGAAGAAAAACCCCCTGAGGCACGGGGAGAACATGCACAAACTCCACACACACACACATGGCCGAGACTGGGAATCGAACCCGGATCCTGGCGGTGTGAGGAGAACGTGCTAACCACTAAACCACCGTGCCCCCTTATATATATATATAATAATGATAATGTGATGGATGGTGTGATGATCAGTGGCTATAACCTTTTCAGGTTATAAAATCTTGACCTTCTTGCTAAAATGCCTCATTTTGGATGTGATATATATTATATATACATAGCGATTATACACTATTACGACAATAAATCTGATTCTGAATGGAGAGATTTTTTTATTTTTATTTTTTATTTATTTTTAAGTCTGACAGCGACACCGCAAACACCGCAAATACAAGAACAGCAAAATCAGATCAGAAGTTTGGGATTGGCACCAGCCAGAGTCCTGATCTAAATTCAATAAAGATCTGGTAGGTTTTTGAACAATAGCTGCTCAGTCAATTGAAGAGAATATTTCTGTAGAAACCGTGCCGAAGCGTGACACACTTATCTGAAATGATTGATGAAATCTAAAGGTGCTTCGACTCGAGTGTGTTCGTGCCACAGGTCGCAAAATAAAATACAGGGAATAGAAAATGCTAAATCCAAAGCCGGGCTATATACAATTGCCTGACTCCAAATTGGTTCAGCTTGGAGGAACATGTTGCTGGGAAAAGTGTTACAAAACTTCATGTATATATATACATTCATTCATTCATTCATCTTCTAGCGCTTTATCCGATCTTCCCTCGGGTCACGGGGAGCCTGTGCCTATCTCAGGCGTCTATGGGCATTAAGGCAGGATACACCCTGGATGGAATGCCAACCCATCACACACACACACACACACACACACACACACACACACACACACACACACACATTCATACACTAGGGACAATTTTCCAAGGTGCCAATCAACCTACCGTGCATGTTTTTGGACCGCGGGAGGAAACCGGAGAACCCGGAGAAAAACCCCCTGAGACACGGGGAGAACATGCACAAACTCCACACACACACATGGCCGAGACGGGAATCGAACCCGGATCCCTGGTGGTGTGAGGCGAACGTGATGACCACTAAGCCACCTGTGCCCCCTATATATATATATATATATATATATATATATATATATATATATATATATATATATATATATATATATATATATAGATATAGTATATATATATATATATATCTATATATATATATATATATATATAGTAAATTGGGGGGGGGGGGCTTTTAAAATAATAGATATATTGCATTAATAAATTACACAATTGATTTGAATATAATTATTTAAATATAAGGATTTTTAACATAATTAGCATGAAAAAAGGGGTCCCTGAAGAAACCTCGAGAGGAACCGGACGCCAAAGGAGAACCCGTCGTCATACGGCGTGATTATGAGCCGTGTCTCGTCGGACTTGCGTTTTCGTCCTAAAGTCATATCGATAGTTGGCATCAAGTCATCCGATGTCATCCTTACTTGTCTGAGCCGATCGAATCAGTCAAAGCGAGAATTACTCACCGTGGCGATATCGTGCTCTTTGTTGTGAGTAGGAACAGGGTTGTTTTTCTATTAAGGGGCGAGGATTACTCAGACTCACCACGAAGTGCTCCAGTCATTCATAGTGTATCATACAGTACGCCTTATAAACAGGGTTATGTTTATACAATGTGGCTCTGGGAAAAGCGTGTATACAAGGGGGCGGGGCATTCACAGGCCACGCCCATCCAAAGAGATCATTCTCTACTTTCATTTGCTCCATTTTTCTCTATTTTTACGCCGGTCTCGACTTACGCTGTTTGGTTACGCGTCATTCCATCTTACGTCATTTATCGTCATTTATCGTCATTTATCGTCGTAAGCGACGTAAACAAATGCCAACTAGCTTGGGGCGCACCCCGGAAGAATATGCTTTGTTTTGGTTGTAGGGCGAAGAAGACCTACATTAGGGAGGTGCTGTAGCCCAGTGGTTAAGGTGTTGGACTCTGGACCGGAAGATCACAGGTTCAAACCCCACCATCACCAAGCTGCCACTAGTGGGAGCCCTTGAGCAAGGCCCTTAACCCTCAATTGCTCAGTTGTAAGTTGCTCTGGATAAGGGCGTCTACCAAATGCTGTAAATATAATATATATAGTATACGAATGTGTGTGTGATATGATATATATATATATGCGATATATATATATATATATATATATATATATATATATATTAATTCGATAGAATATATATAGGATATATAGTGGATATATATGTGTATATAGTGTATATCTATATATAGATAAGACGGTGTGTCGTTTCTCTCTTGTTCTCTCTTTTTTTTTAATTAATATTTACTTTAATTCATGTGGTAAGGAATTGTTTTCTCTTTTTTAATACTTTTTGTACATTAACTGTTGCAGTTTTATTTTTAGGTAAAGCACTTTACAGTATATTTTATTTCTTAAAGTTGTTTTATGTGTATATATAGATAATATATATATTATAGATATATATATATATATATATATATATATATATATATATATATATATAGATGAGAATGCGATGATTTGATGAACGAGATTCAACTATTAGGGCGTCTTCTTTAAATAATGCTCTCTTTTTTTAAAAAATAGGAATAAATAAGGAATGTGGGCAAGAAAAGAAAAATTAAACACAAACACAAATCTTCATATATGATTAACAAATCATATATGATCATCACCTATGATGTGTAAATTTGTGTAGATTTGCAGAAGAAAACACATTTTCTGAATCCTCTGCTGTCGATCATGAATGAATAATAAAATAAATGAATAAAAACACAAGGACAATATGACATTTGTCACACTCTCTACACATGTGAGGTCATGGTCACACTTTGCTATTGTAATGGAAAAGTCATTTCTGGTCTCTCATCTGGGGAAATTGGGACTGTAGCACCAGATATATACAATAAATCTTCTTTTTATTCTCTTATAACATGTTTACCAGCAGATGTTTCGGGTCAGAGCGATCACCTGGTTATAATGACACATTAGTGTTCGTTAGTGTCGTTTTCTTCTGAATGGTATAGTACCATAGTATAAATATCCCTGATGCTTGCATGCTTGTTTAGAAAAGTGGTAAATAATATATATATATATATATATATATATATATATATATATATATATATATATATATTATATATATATATTATATATATTTTTTTTTTTTTTTTTTGTGTTGTCCAATGGTAATGTAATGTAATGCAATACAACAAAAGCATGCATGCCTGTAGGACATCTACGAAGCGTCTTCAAGATACTTTGTCATTGGCCGAATCATTTTTTAATATATAATATAGAAACTAGGGAGGCACGGTGGTTTAGTGGCTAGCACATTCGCCTCACACCGCCAGGGTCCGTGTTTTCGATTCCCGTCTCGGCCATGTGTGTGTGTGGTTTGGCAGTTTGTGCATGTTCTCCCCGGCCTCGGGGGTTTTTCTCCGGGTTCTCCGGTTTTCCTCCCCCGGTCCAAAAACATGCACGGTAGGTTGATTGGCACCTTGGAAAATTGTCCCTAAGTGTGTGAATGTGTGTGAATGTGTGTGTGTGTGTGTGTGTGTGTGTGTGTCCTGCGATGGGTCGGCATTCCATCCAGGGTGTATCCTGCATTAATGCCCATAGACGCCTGAGATAGACACAGACTCCCCGTGACCCGAGGGAAGATCGGATATAGAAGCGGTAGAAGATGAATGAATGAATGAATGAATATAGGAACTGTACAACTTTTTCTGCAAATGCATGCATATATATATATATATATATATATAGATATATATATATATATATATATATATATATATATTATATATAGATATATATATATATATAATTGCATGCATGACTCAATAGACATTGCAGACAGACCCTGATCACCCTGATAACCTCTATTGCGCCATATATCAAGTAAAGTCTCTCTATCAATGAATACATCGTTATCGATTCAGTAGATTACAAGCATAAGATACAACCAACCAAAAACTTGTTTTTTTTTATCAAAACAGTGGGAATAAAAATAGACAGATAGACAGTGTGTCTGCCGTTCAGACGTCTAAGGGAAGTATTTATATTAATGCAGTATCATTCCCATTTCCTGGAATGTAAAATACTGCAATATTGCAAATTGTCTTCCTCCATTTGTCTTTCTAACCATCCATTTGGATAAAAGGCTTTTCAGACTCCGCCCACATTGCTATGTTGTTCATCGTGACCACCAAAGTGCGTGTGTGTTTTTTTTTTCCTTTCGAAAAGGATGAAATAAGACGATTTTAAAGAACTCTTACTACAGAAGCAGATAATAACGCTAATCGGATTGGAAATGAATGAAATGATATTTTATAATCCGTTTTTTTTTATTTTATTTGCTCGTATCACTCGCATATTTAACGAGGAAGGAAATGAGAAAAAAAAAAACAAAAACAAAAACACCATCAAGTGCCATCTATTGAAACAAACCCAAAAACTGGACCGGAGCGTCAGCGATTGGGCCCGGGCTAATATTGGTGAATCTGTGTAAACGTTATGGAGCTGTCAGGAAATGAAACGCCGGGCTGAAACTCACACACTAGAAAGAGACATCATATTTAGCCGTGAGTGTGTATCGAAGCCGTGAGGTGTGTGTCGCTTGGCTTTTTTTTCTCTCTCTCTCTCTCTCTCTCTCCGTTATATGGAGGAGGTACGAGGAATCGATACAATCTGCTCGATTTGGGGTCCTATTGTATCTCGGCTGAGTGTAATGGGGGAAAAAAAAATATTGCGTAAAGGTGTGAGGTGAGGGAGAGGGACTTGTGGGGGAGATAGAGGTGAAAATCATGAGTTTCGGGGGGGAAATAATGGACAAACGTTGGACAAGCAAATGAAATAACCAGAGCAATCAAGTGGCCTGGAGATGGAGGTGCTAGTTCACTGAGTTTGCAGCATATATATATATATATATACAGGGGCACGGTGGTTTAGTGGTCCGCTAAAACGGAGGAAATTAGCGTCGGAACGAGGGATTTGTGGGTGCGTTGTTTTCCTTTCAGCACAAGACGGATCATGCATGATTAACGCTAAGGGGAAAAAAATTCAACGTGCACATCAGGGTTTAGACAATAAACACGGGCAAAAGTATTAGGACGTGTCACTTTCGAGACAGGATCCGGGTTCGATTCCCGTCTCGGCCATGTGTGTGTGGAGTTTGTGCATGTTCTCCCCGTGTCTCAGGGGGTTTTTCTCTGGGTTCTCCGGTTTCCTCCCCCGGTCCAAAAACATGCACAGTAGGTTGATCGGCACCTTGGAAAATTGGCCCTAGTGTGTGAATGTGTGTGTGTGGTATGTGTGTGTGTGTGTGTGTGTGTGTGTGTGTGTGTGTGTGTGTGTGTGTGTGTGTGTGTACTGCGATGGGTTGGCATTCCATCCAGGGTGTATCCTGCTTTCTTTAATGCCCATAGACGCCTGAGATAGACACAGACTCCCCGTGACCCGAGGGATAAAGAGGTAGAAGATGAATGAATGAATATGACTATACTTTTAGGAGACAGGGGTTATCAGGGTTACTTCTTGGGGGTGAATCGATATTTCTTCAGCTCGTAGAATCCTAAGAAGATGGTTTTAATGTAAAGCGCATCAACACCAGCACTACACAGGACTCGTCCGTGATATCGTTCCCGGGATTTTTCGCCCGATGACTTTGCATTGATCGATTAGCAAAATTGATGGTGTTCGTCTGGAGCGTTTATCCGAGATCATTCCGAAGAGCGAAAACACGGCGTTTATATAATGAAACAGTATTCACTAGGGCTTCCCTTTAAGCCATCCGGCTCTACGCGGACTCTACGCTGGCAGAAGGGAATGCATCACGCTTGATCTTGTTTCGCGAGTGGCACACGCCGAACACATCCACTGCCAAGAAGTGGAGAGACAGGGGAGGAGTATAGTTTATTTGGGGAGCAAAAATGAATAAATAAATAAATAATATGGGATGGTCAGGGATTGGGGTTTACTCAAGCAAGCAAGGCCAAGCTGTCACCTGGCTCATGTTGCACACGCAGTGATCCATGCTCCATTGGTTGCAAGCTAAATACTGAGGCGCTTTAACAGTGTTTGGCAACACGCACAGCCGCCCAAACACACACACACACACACACACACACACACACACAAGATCCCCGAACCTAGGACACCAATGCATGCAGCTTTAATCACACTAATGTACTATACATTTCGATATTCCCAGCGGTGCAATCCGGCACCGAAGCGACTTGAAATCTAGGACCTTCATATTATGCATCTCGGAGATGTGTGTTAACGGGGAGACGCACATTCAAGAGGGCTTTCAGCGTGTCTTCCATTAGAAGCGTTTTCCTTATTCATTACCAGGCTTTTAAGCGGATTCGTGGACGGTCAAGAGAAAGAAAAAAAAGGGGCGAGCTTCGCGAAAATAAAATAAATAAAAAAAATATTAAAAAAAAGGGGGGGGGGGTCGCGTTTTGCGCGCTCCGCGTCATGCGCATTTCGGGATCCGCGCTCAACAGATGGGCGAATGCTCGTCAGCGGCCACCACCTGCGTGCACGATAGAGAGAGAGAGAGAGAGAGAGAGAGAGAGAGAGCAAGAAAAGCACGCGTGCATCATGCGTAAAGCATGCGTTATTCCCTAGCCCGAATGATGCCGTCTCGATTACAAGCTTTTCTTTCTTTCTTTCTTTTTTTTTTTTGGGAGGAGGGGGGGGGCGGGCGAGAAGGGGGTGCAAATGCGTCGTGCGCCAAAGGGTTTCCAAAAACAAAAATGGAGAAAGCAGCAGCAGGTGTGCAACATTCACCCCCCCCCCCCAAACCCAACCCCCCTCCCCCAAAAAGAGAGAGAGAAATAACTAATAATGAAAGAGGGAATGAAAGAGGGGGAAAAATCCAACGACAAACGCGACGCGCTTCTGGTAATCCAGGGATCCCTTTTTTTTCCAAGCCCGCTCCCCCCCCCCCCCGATCATTTTTTCTCCTACAATAAGTAAATATCAGTGAGAATAACTCGGTGAGGACGGTGTGCCCCCCCCCCCCCCACTTCTGCACACACAGCACACACAAGCACATCATTCAATTCAATACGGGCAAAGTTGGGCATCAGGACAAACGAGAAGGAAACGTGGAACCGCAAAATAAAGAGATACGCGGGGAATAAAAATAATACACATATATTATATATATATTTTATATATATATATATATATTATATATAATTTGCGAAATACCCGATCAGATCGGAACAAGACTGGGACCGATGAGACTTCACGACTCGTGCGCACGCACACAGACTGCTAATACGCCTCGCATTCACACACACACACACACACACACACACACACACACACACACACACACTATAGGCGTTGTGTGTGTGTGTGTGTGTGTAGGATCAGAAGAAAAAGCTTGGACACTACCTGATCTCTTCCAGCAGCAGTTATTCGACAGTGCCGGATGCGTTTTTTAGGTACACGTGAAGTTCGCCGTCCATGACGCGCCTCAGTTCAGAAGATCGAGCAGGTCGGAGATCGGAGGAGCGCGTTTTTCACCAGTTATCCGCCCACCGGGGTTCGGTCACGCCGGGGATAAATGTAAAAGCGTAGAAGGGACGGAAAAAATGAACAAAAAAATACCGGAGGATACCAGACATCGGGGGAGGGAAAGGAAAGAAAGAAAGAAATGCGCGTATGTAGAATAGAAGAAAAAAAAATTAAAAGAATTAAGACGAAAGAAAAAGAAAAAATCCGACCATTCACAAAAAGCGAAGGATGTACAGAAAGGTCCGGATTAGTTCACAAATGTGAAAGCGCAAACCGTAATTCCAAGATCCATCCTCATTATTCCATCCGGATTAAAAAAAAAAGAAGAAAAATAAAAAAATCGGTCGCTTTCTTTCTTTCTTTCTTTCTTTCTTTCTTTTTTACATCCGCGTATTCCCGGATGGAGTGATGCCGCAGTTCATATTATCACTATGTATTATTTGCTTACATTCTTCATTTATTTGACTCGCAATGCAGCTTTCTCGTCTCTCTCGCTCTCTCTCTCGCTCTCTCTCTCTCTCTCTCTCTCTCTCTCCCCCTCTCTCCCTTTTTCCTTTCGCAGCTCGTTTATATTTCGATCGTCTCGCTGTTCTCTCTCACACTCTCTCTCTCTTTCTCTTCCTCTCTTCTCTCTCTCTCTCTCTCTCTCTCTCTCTCTCTCTCTCTCTCTCTCTCTCTCTCTCTCTCATGGAATCCGAGCTCTAACCGGACTAGCTGTGCCGCGCACGGGCGCGCATCTGGATCCCCCGCATTCGAGACGGGAGGCGCTCTCTCTCTCTCTCTCTCTCTCTCTCTCCCTCCCTCCCTCCCTCTCTCTCTCTCCCCTCGTAGTGAAGAGGGATGACTAGTCCGTGCGCGCACCGCGTTAATGACGTCACAAGGCGCATATTCCGAACCAGGGGTGTCAAACACTGTTTCAAAGCAACGAAAAAGCACCAATAAACACAGAGTATATCTGAAGTGAGAATAGGGACGTTTTCAGGACCACGGACAGCAGCAGAACCAACCGCGCTCCAAAATGCCCACAGAGGTTCCACATTCCATCAATTAGGCGCCAATGCGTCCCGTTTATGCAAATCAGGGCTGGAGGGCACTCGCTACGTCCAGCGGTTCATTCGTTCACTTATTCATTCGAAATAACGCACGTGTTTCGTGCAAAAGTAATCGTCGACGTTTATCTCATGCTTACATCAGTAATGTCATTTCTTCCCCATCGTTAATGCGTTCATTTATTCATTCATACATCCATTCATTTATTTATCATTGCATCTTTAATGCATTCATTCATACAGCCGTGCATTTATTTGTCATTGCATCGTTAATGCATTCATTCATTCATTCATTCATTCATTCATTCATTCATTCGTTCATTCATTCATTCATATATCCATTCATTTATTTGCCATTGCATCGTTAATGTATTCATTCATTCATTCATACATCCATTCATTTATTTATCATTGCATCTTTAATGCATTCATTCATACAGCCGTGTATTTATTTGTCATTGCATCGTTAATGCATTCATTCATTCATTCATATACCCATTCATTTATTTGCCATTGCGTCGTTAATGTGTTCATTCATTCATACATACATTCATTTATTTGTCATTGTATTGTTAATGCATTCATTCATTCATACATACATACATTCATTTATTTGTCATTGCATCATTAATGCATTCATTTATTCATTCATACTTCCATTCATTTATTTGTTTAATTGCATTCATTCATTCATTCATTCATACATACATTCATTTATTCGTCATTCATTCATGCATACATTCATTTATTCGTCATTGTCGTATTGCATTAATTCATTCATTCATACATTGCATTCGTTCATTCATTCATGCATACATTCATTTATTCGTCATTGTATTGTTAATGCATTCGTTCATTCATACATACATTCATTTATTTGTCATTGCATTGTTAATGCATTCATTCATTCATTCATACATTCGCATTAATTCGTTCATTCATTTCATTATTTGTCATTGCATCATTAATGTCATTCATTCATTCATTCATTCATTTTTTGCATTGCATCATTAATGCATTCATTTATTCATTCATACTTCCATTCATTTATTTGTCATTGCATCGTTAATGCATTCATTTATTCATTCATTCATACAGCCATTCATTTATTTGTGATTGCATCGTTAATGCGTTCATTCATTCATGTACCTCATTCATTCATACATACATTCATTTATTTGTCATTGCATCATTAATGCATTCATTTAATGCCTATTCATTCATACATTCCATTCATTTATTTGTCATTGCATCATCATTAATGCATTCATTCATATTCATTCATTCATACATGCCATTCATTTATTCCATTCATTTATTTGTCATTGCATCGTTAATGCATTCATTTATTCATTGCATACATCATTTATTTTTCATTTATTTTCATTTATTTGTCATTGCATCGTTAATGCATTCATTCATTCATATATCCATTCATTTTTTCATTCATTTATATATTTATTGATATTTTTGTCATTGCATCATTAATGCATTCATTTATTCATTCATACATTCCATTCATTTATTTGTCATTGCATCATTAATGCATTCATTCATTCATTCATACATCCATTTATTCACAATGCTGTACCCTGATCAGTCATGCTTAATCCTAAATAACATCAAATATAATATTCATTCAGAACTTAACATCGTTTTTCTCATGCTTCATCAGTAGCATCATTTTCTAAATAGATCATCCAATTCATGTATTCATTAAATCATAATAATTAACCTATATTCACCGTTCATTGATTCAGTCATTTATTCACATAATAAACATACTCATAACTAATCATCCCTCATTTATTCATTTTCATTATCCTGCTCGTGAAGTCTCAGCATCCCAAACACACCTCTCTCATCACAGCAGTTTGACATGTGTCCTGAATTCTTTACCTGAAATGCAAACTCGCTTTTATTGTTGATATTATAATTTTTCATTGTTTACACACATTTGCATAATTCATGCTCATTAAAGGGCTGTTCAAAGAAATCTGCAATAGTAATCAAATAGGGCTCGACCTCCGGAGCTTGGCTGACTCAAATGTCTGTTATGATGCCAGTTGCTACATTTGTCACCTCAAATAACACAATATCGGGGGTTTATTTATTTATTTTTCTGAATGATATGGACAAAATTAAATGCATATCTGATTATTACACCTGAAAACTCAATTATGGCGACTTGTTTCAGCATGACAGTGAAGAATGGAGTTTATTAAAGGAGCAAATGGGGACTAAATGTGGAATGTTCGAAAAGCACATACACAGCTCATAAGTATATATATATATATATATATATATATATATATATATATATATATATATATATATATATATATATATATAATATAGATATATAGATAGATAGATATCTATCTATCTATCTATATAGATAGATAGATAGATAGATAGATAGATAGATAGATAGATAGATAGATAGATAGATATGTACGTTCACCTCATCACACCGCCGAGGTTTGGGGTTCGAATCCCACCTCTGCCGTGTGTGTGTGTTCTTCAGTGTCCCCCGGCGTCCAAAAATGGTTGGTGGATTGGCACCTTGGAAAATCGTCCCTAGTGTGTGAATGGGAGTGTGGTGTGTGTGTGTGTGTGGTGTGTGTGTGTACACCCTACGATTGGTTGGCATCCCATACAAGGTGCGTTACCTGCGACCCAAGATATATATATATATATATATATATATATATATATATATATATATATATATATATATATATATATATACTATATATATGCACATTTGTACATTACATTCTTTCTATTGTTTACTATTTAAAAAGTTCCAGAAACGTAAGCATCCTAAGGCTAAGGTTTCCGTCACTTCCCAGTGGGTTTACATACATAATTGAAGAAGCAAAACAACCGAGACACAGACAAAATAAAAATAAAATAATAAAAAAATAAATGTGCTGTGACATTCAAAAACATTAAAACTACACCTGGAACAAGTTACATAACACACACACACACACACACACACACACACACACACACACACGGCTCCATTCGCTCTGAACCCAACAGGATCCTGTGTGTGTTTTTGAACTATATTCAGTCAGCACAATTTGCCCTCTCATCCTGCGTACTTCATCTACAGCAGTGTCGTGCTTTTTGTTTATTTATTTATTTACTTATTCAAATTCCTTTTCTTGTGAAATCCTTTAAGCCGGAATATTTTCAGTGTACGTAGCCGAGAATACAATTGTGAAAAGGATGGTGTTCCATCCCCGCCTTCATAATGCTTTTTTGCATAATACATAACACACACACACACACACACACACACACACACACACACACACACATATATATACATATATATATATGTGTGTGTGTGTGTGTGTGTTGTGTGTGTGGTGTGTGTGTTTTCTTTAACAATAAATCGTTTATAGTCTTTTAAAACACTGCTACATGTTCCTTTTTATTCTTTGCAACATACTTTGTTAGAAGCAAAACACACAATGCGGCGTTGTGTAAGACGGAGAACAGAAGAGGTGATGGGTTCGCACTCCCTCACGGTCACACATGGAGATGTGTGCACAATGGTTTGCATCAGGACAAGGTGAAGGCACATTCCGGAAAGTGAAAATAACCAACATGGCAACCGATCCATACTTCATTACACATTACACCATGCAATTTCATCGTGACTGAGTTCTGTGGCTTCGGAGGGTTATTTATTATGGGATGGCCTGCCTAGTCCCCGCACCTAAATCTTATGGAAGGTGTTTTGGGGATTGAAGGATTGAAGAACATCTTTGGCCAGTTTCCTACAGGCCACAGCAAAACATTTCAGATGGAGGCTTTTTGAGAACGGAGCTGTCCAGGTGCTGAAATCATGTAAAGCTATTCTTCACACTGAAGGGAGGCTTTTTTCTCCTTAGAAATAAATTCTGGACAGGGGGCACGGTGGTTTAGTGGTTAGCACGTTCGCCTCACACCGCCAGGGTCTGGGTTCGATTCCCGTCTCGGCCATGTGTGTGTGGAGTTTGTGCATGTTCTCCCCGTGCCTCAGGGAGTTTTTCTCCGGGTTCTCCGGTTTCCTCCCCCGGTCCAAAAAACGGTAGGTTGATTGGCACCTTGGAAAATTGTCCCTAGTGTGTGAATGTGTGTGTGAATGTGAGTGTGTGTGTGTGTGTGTGTCCTGCGATGTGTCCTGCATTCCATCCAGGGTGTATCCTGCCTTCATCCATTCATTTATTTGTCATTGTCATCGTTAATGCATTCATTCATTCATTCATACATCCATTGATTTATTTGTCATTGCATCATTCATGCATTCATTTATTCATTCATTCATTCATACATCCATTCATTTATTTGTCATTGCATCGTTAAACATGCACGGTATGTCGATTGGCACCTTGGAAAATTGTCCCTAGTGTATGAATGTGTGTGTGAATGTGAGTGTGTGTGTGTGTGTCCTGCGATGGATTGGCATTCCATCCTGCCTTAATGCCCATAGACACCTGAGATAGACACAGACTCCCCTTGACCCGAGGGAAGATCGGATATAGCGGTAGAAGATGAATGAATGAATGAATGAAATTCTGGACATTTATATATGTGTTTTCTCAAAGTCAATCCTTTAATGGCTGCATTTATTGCGTGGAAACATGTTCTGGAAACCCCTAAAACACGAGGTGTCTCTAAAAGAAATCTTATTATCGCACGCATTAATTACAATTACAGGGGATTAAATGGGATTAGAATAATGCGCACCGGTCATTTGTTTAGACGCCGTCGTGAAGGTGGGCTAGAAAGTCTTTCTAAACGGTTATTATCTCTCCATTTTGCCTCGTTGCTTTCGTGAAACCACTTTTGAGTCGAATCAATTCATTATCCAGGAAACAAAGCGACAAATTTAGCTGTTATTAGATAAATACCAGAGCAACAAGAGTGTTGTTATAATTACTGTTGGCGGATGCACGCAGGCATAATAGCGCTATTAGAAATATTCCTTTGCTTTGGGGGACCTTTTTATTACCTGCTTTTGAAAGAAAATCAGACAGAAATGTAGATTGCAAAGTGTGTGGACACATGAAGATAGGAATCTTCTCCCATTCGCTCGTATCAGATCTTCCAGGCTTGTGGAGATTCCTTCAGCCAGGAAGACCAGATCCGAAGCTGGAGATCTTCCACTGTAACCAATGTAAAGCATGGCTTTGTGCATCTCTATGCTGGAGCCGGTTTGGGTTTATGACACATGACACATGGAATATGATAGCTCTTATATTGTGTGTCTCCTACTTACATTTCGTAGATGAACCGTTATGTAGCAGGGAAAATAACAATATATTCATGGCATGCATATTAATTTAGTGCCGTGTGCAAAAGCATCACTATTAGAACCTCTCTCTCGCTTCGGTCAAATAACTCGTCCCGCAGTTTTTATCCGATCGTCACTAATCATACCTCGTATCGTGCGGCCTGATGGTGTGAGGCGTGCTTTTTCTTTTATAAGGAATCGCAACGCGGAATTCCGAACCCGGGGCCAAAAAGCGGGAATTTTTTCCCATAGAAAATGAATGGGGTTGAAATTTCGTGCCTGTGAGCGTCCGACATGCACGTATGGCAAATCCACTCGTAAGGGGGTCCGGAGTGGATCACGATCATATTCCTCCCGAACCCCACACACGTTCGGAATTTCGGGAAATCCACAACAATCCGGCCCCATACAGAATGAATGGGGAAATTTGACGCACCGCTGTTCGGCTCGTGTTCACCCGACATGCACATTTGACATATCCACTCGTAGGTGAGATGGAGTAGGTCACGAACATATCACTGCTGCATGGCGTCATGTAACCGCAAACGTGAAAAACTCGGACACAGGGTCATGTGACATGTCTAGTTGACCGATGCTGAACATTCTTAAGCTCCTTTAACGTGTGTAGAACCTTGGAAAAGACATAAGACGCTTTGTTGTCGAAAAAGTTTCTTCGTGGCCTTAAGAAAAACAGTAGTTCTTTATTGGGAGGTGTGTTCTTTTTTTGCGGGGGGCTGGAGCTTCAGATTAATCCACAACACACAGAAAAACGTGTGTCATTGAGCTTCATCATTTAAAATGCAGCTAAAACATAACATGCTTGAAAAAAGAAGCATTTAATATGAATGAAACAATGCATATTTTTAAGTGGATATGTTGATGGATGGATATGTTATCCCGGGCCCCGATAAGCGGTAGAAGATTGATGAATGGATGGATGGATGGATGTGTTGATGAGGAGGATCTAACGGTGAACCAAAAATAGATCCGGATATAGATATTATATAAGTAGTCTAATCGTGTACCGTTTGATAGCAGGCTTTTGTGTTTATGCCTTTTCACCGGAATTCTTTTTTTTATTAAATGGACACAATCCGCCCAGATTCCCAACGCTGATCTAAATTCCTAACAATTCACCACGAATTTCTAATATTACCACAATACACGGCCAGCCGCCTTCATCGTCCATGCTGGCTGAATAATTTAAGACCAACCAACATGTCTGCTGGAATAAACTTTTTTTTTTTCGTCCCTAACCGTGATAGATTGTACCTTTCGGAAATTCTCAGGAGTTTAAGATCCAGCAGTTGAAATAAAGTATATTAGGTTTAGCAGCCCCATTCACAGCACTGGATTAAGGGGTAGGTAAAAAATAAATAAAATAAATAAAAATAAAGATAATATATATATATATATATATATATATTTATATATATATCTATATATATATATATATCCCTTTTCCGTTTCCCTGCTCTCCCTTTCTATATATACATATTTAAATAAATATTACATATTTAAAAGAAATATTTACATAGAAAAATCTTACCGTGCATGTTTTGGACCGGGGGGAAACCGGAGAAACCCCGAGGAACAGGGGAGCATGCATGCAAACTTGGCAGAAGTGAGAATCAACAACCAACCCCAACCCTGGAGGTGCAAGGCAAGCCACTAAGCCACTGTGAATATCTGCCTATACATAAATAAATCATCATATATATATATATATATATATATATATATATATATATATATATATATATATATATATATATATATATATATAGATATATATATATATATATACAGGGGCCACGGTGGTTTAGTGGTTAGCACGTTCGCCTCACACCGCCAGGGTCCGGGTTCGATTCCCGTCTCGGCCATGTGTGTGTGGAGTTTGTGCATGTTCTCCCCGTGCCCGTGCCTCAGGGGGCTTTTTCTCCGGGTTCTCCGGTTTCCTCCCCCGGTCC
>JACRUU010000021.1:10764508-10789508 GCA_030449085.1 Kryptopterus vitreolus
GAGGGAAAAAAAAACAGAAATACTGGAGTCAGATATAGAAGGAGAAGATTATGGGTCGTGGGTTTAGATGCCAATCCTTTCAGCAGAGGGAGCTTATGTACCAGGAAAATCTAGCAGCGCGTGATAACAAATAAATGTTTTTACACCTTGTGTAGGCAAGCAGGCTTTGGGTCACGCTGGCAGTGAATGCAACACACACACACACACACACACACACACACACACACACACACACACACACACACACACACATGCATGCTTTTGATGGGAAACAAAAAAACAGCCTCACTACACACTCAGTCAAACATGTCATATTAAATAAGAACCTGAAGACTATAGCTATTCGCTTGACAGCCAAAATATATATCTATCTCTCCTGTTTTTTTTTCTCCTCCCCCCTCTCTCTCCCCTCTTTT
Source organism: Kryptopterus vitreolus (assembly GCA_030449085.1). NCBI lineage: Eukaryota > Metazoa > Chordata > Actinopteri > Siluriformes > Siluridae > Kryptopterus > Kryptopterus vitreolus. The sequence continues at coordinate 10,764,925 of JACRUU010000021.1, forward strand.
CTTTTCTTCCTTCCATTAGATGTCAATGTCTAAGGCACTACCCCGAGCCCAGAGTGCTGCACAAAAAGGTTTTTCAGTCCCATCGTTGTTAAGTACTGGGGATGACACAGATATCATGCTCCAGTTATCAAAGCTGACCACAAAGGGAAAGACCAGCGGAGCGGCTGCATTTAAGGCCGTAAAAGAAAAGAAAAAAAAAAGGAAAAAAAAAAACAAAACACACTCGCTGAAGGCTGCTCAAGCCCAAGAGATATACATGCATCACCAAGACCAAAATACATTACACCGCACTCGCACCAAAACTCTCCGTCCCACAAACCCGTGACCAAATCAGCTGATCGTCTGAAGCCTTTGTTTATTCATTTATTTATTTATTTTTTTACCAGAAAACGAATCCCTGATACTTTTTTTTTTTTTTTTTTGCCGAGCCTCCTTTTAGAATCCAGACGCTTGTTCACACTTTTTTTTCCCCTACATGTAAAGCCCAGCAAGTCTGGCATCTGTTATGTAAAATCGGCCTGTTGTGTAATATATTGCTGCTTTTTTTTTTTCTTTTCTTTTTTTTTTGTGGTAGAAATGGGGTGCCAAAACTTTTGCACAAATCGCCTGTCGCGCGCTTTGAGTAATGCTAGGAAAGAAAATCGGAGTAGGTTTAAGTCCCGATTAAAGAGGTATATTGAACTACTAATAATAATAATAATAATTTATTATTATTATTATTATTATTATTATTATTATTATTATTATTATTATTATTATTATTATTATACAACCCAGATATAAAATTTTTAGTGTGTCTAATTTGTAGATTTATTTCATAGATAGATAGATAGATAGATAGATAGACGGACGGACGAATAGATAGCTATATAACTATATATTCATCCGTCTATCTATCTATGGATAGATGGATGGATGGATGGATAGCTTCAGGCTAAGACGTATACGGAAAGACGTAATTGGGGAGGAAAACAGTGTTTATTGAGGGATCGTGTCCGGTATTCGGGATCAGATTCCGGAGTGGTTGGAGCGGGACGTCCGGTCCGGATAAGTGGGCGGCTGCTTTCCCAGGTCTCCTTCGGCACGTAGGAGTCAGGCTTTCTCCTGAGATCGGGAAAGAGAGAGACGCCGTTACTCAGGAGCCTAACGTTCACCCCAGCAATCGCCTTTTACAGACCCCACCGGACTGAAATAAGGAGGATCTGCCACTCTGGGATAAGCTCCAGCCGTGTCTCATCCAGGACGCTCCACCTCCTTATCGTCCGTGCTGGGCGGCGCTGTCTTGCTAGCGGGGTGAATTTGGAGCGCTTGGCTGTTCCGGAAGATGAAGCGGAGGCCCGTCGCGACAATAGATTTCATTTTTACATCAAACACATGAAATCACTGGTAGCTCAGACGGACAGAAAATGTCATATCCATGCACTGGCCATGGTGCCAATTCGAGTCCCTCAACTGCTCAGCTGTGTAATTGGATGTGACGTTTGGAAAAGGAAGTCTGCCAAATTCCATAAATGTGATATGATTCCAGGGCGGCACGGTGGTTTAGTGGTTAGCACGTTGGCCTCACACCGCCAGGGTCCGGGTTCGATTCCCGTCTCGGCCATGTGTGTGTGGAGTTTGTGCATGTTCTCCCCGTGCCTCAGGGGGTTTTTCTCCGGGTTCTCCAAGTTCCCCCCCCCGGTCCAAAAACATGCACGGTAGATTGATTGGCGCCTTGGAAAATTGTCCCTAGTGTATGAATGTGTGTGTGTGTGTGTGTGATGGGTTTGCATTCCATCCAGGGTGTATCCTGCATTAATGCCCATAGAGATAGACACAGACTCCCCGTGACCCAAGGGAAGATCGGATAAAGCGCTAAAAGATGAATGAATGAATGAATGAATGAATGAATGATATGATTCCACTATGAACCTTTGACAGGACCACACCAATGCCCTGGGATCCCAGACTAAACTGGGAATAGACTGGTGTAGACTGGAAAATAAAATGCGCGTTCTAAAATGATTCCGAGATTTATTAGCATGAGTATTTCAGGATTAAAGATTTATACCGTATTAATTCTTGATTAAAAAGCCGACATATTATATATTATAACCGGCTGCTTTGCTTTAACGTACAGTATTTGAGCAGGTCAGCAAGATACACTCGGGTTAAACGCTTCTAACTCCCCCCCCCCCCCCTCCCCCCTCCCGGCTCCCCTCCCCCAATCCCTGGGATGTATCCGATATTAAACTTAACACACGGCTAATGCAGGTTTTATAGGATTGGGGTCGAGCGCTTAAACTTTTCTTTTCAAGATGAAGGCTTCAGAAGTCTGCTGCCTTTCCCAGACTCACTTCAAGAGACCGCAAGCGCAAGGCAAAAGTCCAAAGTGGAAGCTACAGAAGCGTGCGCTGGATTTGCACCATTCCCTCTAGTGATTATCTCGTGCTGTGTAGGCTGATGGACAAATGACTCTTGGACGACCTCGTCGGACGGATAATGGATTCTCGGCCGGAGCGGGTCGAAGCCGGACGAAAGGGTGTTGGGTGGGAAAAACAATACGCTTGGACGAATGTGGAATGTGGAAGGTCCTTCGTTCTCATGTTGAGGATTCGGGGGCCCAACCGTTCCATATAGTTGTGGTGTTGGGATTTGATCACATGACCTTCTGCTCAGAAGTGTGAAAATCGTAAGCACTTCCCCAGAGATGACTTTCATGGCGTAAAATTAGCGTAAAAAAGGTCGCTTGTTGGAGCTGGGATTTGAACTCATAACCTTTTGCTCAGATGGAGCCATATCACCCTGTAGCCCAAGACCCCTGAGCAGGGTGGAGCCCGGTTAGTGACCTCCTGGGAAAACAAGGGACCTCCTGAGAAAACTAGGGACCTCCTGGGAAAACTGGGAAAACTGTAGCTGGGAAGAGGTGTGTCCAGCAGGGGGCGCTTAGCATGTTGATGTGGACGCTATAGTGTCCAAAAAGCAGCGTCTTTCCGATGAGACGTGAAATCGAGGCTATTCTGTTGTCAGAGGCGTGTCCCTCAAATCCCTGACCATTGCGTCCTCCGAACCGTCTTCCATCTCTACTGATTGGCGTCCTCGTTGTGGTGGACGAAACCATCGTCCAGGTGGATGACTCCATCTTTTGCAGTAGAACATCGTGAGATCAGGTTCCGTCCCGCCGTCTCCGACATGCGTTTTTCACTTTAACGAGGCCTCGCACACAAAAAGGCACGTCGCTGTTTTTTTTCCACTGACGCTCCCTTTCAGTGTCTTTCTGTCTTTCACCACCATCTCTTTAATCACATCTCCTCCCACTCACCACTTCATCGGGTATATGTAATGCTCCCACCGGTCATTTGCAATGCTAAGGTACGGAATCGTACGCAATCTTCCCCTTTTAATATGCAGGCGAAGGGCTTGGTGTAACGCGGCGTAATAAGCAATTTACTTAGATTCCTTTTATGTACGTCGTGGGCGTCGCCTTTCCTCACCTCGTCTTACGTGCGTTTACCTTCGCGTTTAGCGCTAATCTGCGAATTGACTATAAGAGAGGCTTTTTGTAGCGGATTTGTGTATTTTTGACAATAAGTAATGATGAATCATTTTCGGGACTTTCCGGGGGCGTAAGAACAGAATACGACACGTGCATCATATAAGCCGGGTTTTATATATATATATATATATATATATATATATATATATATATATATATATACTATATATATATATAATATATATATATTCATCCATTCATTCATTCATCTCATTCCACCGCTTTATCCGATCTTCCCTTAGGTCACGGGGGGAGTCTGTGTCTATATAACGTGTACATCACATAAGCGGGGTTGCGGGTTTTATTATATATATATATATATATATATATATATATATAGTTATATATATATATATATATATATATATATATATATATATATATATTCATTTATTCATCCATTTCATTCAATCATTCATTCATCTTCTAGCGCTTTATCCGATCTTCCCTCGGGTCACGGGGAGTCTGTGTCTATCTCAGGCGTCTATGGGCATTAAGGCAGGATACACCCTGGATGGAATGCCAACCCATCAACACACACACACACACACACACACACACACCACACACACACACACACACCACACACATTCAACACTAGGGACAATTTTTTCCAAGATGCCAATCAACCTACCGTGCATGTTTTTGGACCGGGAGGAAACCGGAGAACCCGGAGAAAAACCCCCTGAGACACGGGGAGAACATGCAAACTCCCACACACACATTTAGTGCTAACCACTAAGCCACCGTGCCCCTCATATATATATATATATATATATATTATATATATATATACGTTCTGTTACGAACTTCTCCAAACGCGCCAATTCATCACGTCTCACATAACGGCTTCTTAACGAGAACGATTAATTACGTTCCACCGCGGCGCTATAATAATGCAATAAATGCGACCTTCTGTCTCGTAATTACAGTCGCGAAAGCAAATTGTCATTTATTTACAGTAAAGACTATTAATCTTTCAAAAGGATGAAATATGACACAAAAAAACACCTGAGCAGAGAAATCATATTCTTATTCTAATTTATCTCCCTCCTTTTCCACTTCCTCCCTCTTCTTCTTTAAATGGTTCTGCTTCTTCTTTGTCTTCATCCTCAACCTCCCCCCCCTTTTTCTCCCCTTATTATTATTATTATTATTATTATTATTATTATTATTATTATTATTATTATTATTATATTATCCCTCCTCTTTTTCTTCTTCTTCTTTGTCTTCATCCTCACTTTCCCCCTTTTCCTTATTATTATTATTATTATTATTATTATTATTATTATTATATTATTATTATTATTTATTATTATTATTATTATCCCCTCCTCTTTTTCTTCTTCTTTGTCTTCAATCCTCACTTTCCCCTTTTCCTTATTATTATATTATTATCGTATTATTATTATTATTATTATTATTATTATTTTCATTTTCCCCTCCTCTTTTTCTTCTTCTTTGTCTTCATCCTCACCTCCCCCCCTTTTCTCCCCCTTATTATTATTATTATTATTATTATTATTATATTATTATTATTATTATTATTATTATTATTATTATTATTATTATTTTTCCCCTCTCCTCTTTTTCTTCTTCTTTGTCTTCATCCTCACCTTTCCCCTTTCTCCTTATTTTATTATTATTATTATTATTATTATATTATTTATTATTATTTTCCCCTCCTATTTTTCTCTTCTTTGTCTTCATCCCTCACCTTCCCCTGGGATTCTTCCCTTTCTTCCTATTATTATTATTATTATTATTATTATTATTTATTATTATTATTATTGTTATTATTATTATTATTATTATTATTATTATTATTATTATTTTCCCTTTTTGCCCCTCCTCTTTTCTTCTTCTTTGTCTTCATCCTCACCTTCCGCCCTTTCTCCCCCTTATTATTACTATTATTATTATTATTATTATTATTATTATTATGATTATTATTATTATTATTATTATTTTATTATTGTTGTTGTTGTTGTTATTATTGTTATTATTATTATTATTTTCCCCCTCCTATCTTTTTGTTCTTCTTTGTCTTCATCCTCACCTTCCCCTTTACCCTTATTATTATTATTATTATTATTATTATTATTATTATTATTCACCTCTTTCTTCTTTTCTTCTTTTTCTTCTTTTTCTTCTTCTTCCCTTTTACATTCTTTGTTGGATCTTCTTCTCCTTCCATGCTCTTCTTCTTCTTCTTCTTCTTCTTCATTCATTTTCTTCATCTGGTTCTTCTTCTTTCTCTTCTTCTTTTTGCTCTGTTTTTTTCTCCTTCTTCTATTCCTTCTTCCTCTTCATCTTCTGGTACTTTCTTCTTCTGTTTCTGTTTCTTCTTTCTTCCTACTCTGGTTTTTCTTCTCCTTCTGGTTCTTCTTCCCTCTTTTATTTTTCTTCTTCTTCTTCCTTGTCTTTTTCTACTTCTGCCTTTATTCTTCTTATTATTATTCCTATTATTATTATTATTATTATTATTATTATTATTATTATTTTACTCTGCTTTTTGTTCTTCTTTGTCTGGTTCTTCTTCTCCTTCCATCTTTTTCTTCTTCTACCTTTGCTTCTTCTGGGTTTTTTTGCTCTGTTTTTCTTCTCCTCCTTCTTCCTCTTCTTCTTCTTCCTCTTCTGCTTGGTCTTCATCATCTTCTTCATTTTCCTCTTCTTCTTCTGGTACTTCTGTTTCTGTTTCTTCTTCTTCTTCTTAATCTGGTTTTTCTTCTCCTTCTTCTTCTTCCCTCTTTCATTTTTCCTCTTCTTCCTTGTCTTTTTCTTCTTCCTCTTTTTCTGCTGGCTTTTAATTATTCGTATTATTCGTATCTTCTTCTTCTGCTTATTATTATTATTATTTTCCTCTGCTTTTTCTTCTTCTTCTTCTGGTTCTTCTTCTTTCTTCTCTTCTTTTTGCTCTGTTTTTTTTCTCCTCCCTCTTCTTCCTCTTCTTCTTCTTCTACTTGGTCTTCATCATCCTCTTCCTTTTCTTCTTCGTCTTCTTCTTTTGGTACTTCTGTTTGTTTCTTCTTCTTTCTCTTCTGGTACTACTTCTTCACCATCTTCTTCTTCCCTCTCTTATTTTTCCTCTTCTTCCTTGTCTTTTTTTTCCTTCTTCCTCTTTTTCTTCTGTCTATTTCTTCTTCTTCCTCCTCTTCTTGTTTGTCTTCATTATCATCTTCATTCTCTTCTTATTGTTTTTCTTTCTCTTCTTTTTCCTGCTTTCCCCATATCATTTTCCTCTTTTCATTTTTCTTCCATCTCTTCTCTTTTGTCGCCATCTTACCTTCTTCTTTTTCCCCTCTTCATTTCATTCTCCTATTATTTCTTTCTTTCCTCTTTTTTTCTTAGATTTTCAACTTCCATCTCCTCCTCTGCTTTTTCTTCCTCTTCTTCTTCCTCTTCTTCTTCTTCTTCTTCTTCTTATTATTATTATTTTCCCTTGCTTTTTCTTCTTCTTTTTCTGGATCTTCTTCCTTCTCTTCTTTTTGCTCTGTTATTTCTTCTCCTCCTTCTTCCTCTTCTTCTTCTTCCTCTTCTGCTTGGTCTTCATCATCATCTTCCTTTTCTTCTTCTTCTTCTCTTTCTTCTTCTTTCTCTTCTGTTACTACTACTCATTCATCATCTTCTTCTTCCCTCTCTTATTTTTCCACTTCTTCCTTGTCTTTTTCCCTTCTTTCTGTTTGTTATATTTATTTTTTTTATCCCCGGTTTCTACAGTTATTACGGTGTGTATTTTTAGAATAAAAACGAATAAATAAAAAAGAAAGAAATAAAAGAAAGAAAGCAAACTGGGTGAAAATGTTACTCGGGCGAAATACCACAGGGATTAACTCACCATGGTAACTTCAGGCTGAAGTTTCAGCTCCCACGTACATCCATAACTGTGACCAAAATAGACCTTTCTCATTCTCTCATTCTCTCATTCTCTCATTCTTCCCAGGCTGATTGAAGCGCTTCTCTCGCTCCGCACGCAGCGAGTTCTTTTCACGCTTCTGCTTGATCTTCTGACCTGCCATTTCATTTGCAGGAGAATTGCAGGAGTCTGCTGCTGCTGCTGCCGTTTACTGCACATCCGTAATAATTACGGGTGAAAGCATTCGTGTAAATTAGAGATCATTTACAACAAGACAAACAACAACTTATTGATTTTTTTGTGTGTGTGTGTTTGTGTGTGTGTGTGTGTTTGTGTGTGTGTGTGTGTGTGTTGTTTTTGTGTGTGTGTTGTGTGTTATTTTGCTTTTGATTATTGATTCAACCAGAATAAGTAATAAAACAAATATAATTATGTTCTGTTGCGTAAAACCTCCGATGCATTAAATGTCGGATTCAATCAATCGATCAACCAATCAATCAATCAATCAATCAATCAATCAATCAATCAATCAATCAATCAATCAAAAAAATTAGTCAATCAATCAATCAATCAATCAATCAATCAATCAACCAAAAAATCAATCAATCAATCAATTAATTAACCAACCAATCAATCAATCAACCAACCAAAAAATCTGTCAATCAATCAGTCAATCAACCAAAAAATCAATCAATTAATTAACCAACCAACCAATCAATCAACCAATCAATCAATCAATCAACCAATCAATCAATCAACCAATCAATCAAACAATCAACCAATCAATCAATCAACCAATCAATCAACCAATCAATCAACCAATCAACCAAAAAATCTGTCAATCAATCAATCAATCAATTAATTAACAAATCAATAAACCAATCAATAAACCAATCAATCAACCAAAAAATCTGCCAATCAATCAATTAATTAACCAATCAATCAACTAATCAATCAATGAATCAATCAATTGACTTTATCCGATCTTCCCTGATGTCCACACATAGAATGGACTGAACTCAGATCAGGTACATTTCTGGATGTTGTATAGTTCGGGTCGTTATTCTTTCTAGAGGACCTGATTGAGAGCAGGAATTCTGTGGGACGTTTCGCTCGTTACCAGTTTGGTACCAGATTTCATTCTGGTCAAATCTCCCAAAACTGCTTTTTTTTTTAAATAAACAAATAAAAAATTACGATGAATGAATGAATGAATGAATGAATGAATGAATGAATGTTATTATGTGCAAAAAATGTTCACTAAACAGCAAATGCTGTTCTTATGTTATCCTTATAATCCCAAAAAAAAACAAATACACAGTCGCAAACAAGAATCTAAATAGTCATAAACAACAAACAAATATAAAACAAATAAATGAAATGACAACAAAAAATAGAAAAACATTATATATATATATACAAAACAAAAAATGAGAAACAACAGACATAATTAAAAAGCAACAAACCAAATAAAAAAAATAGTCCATAAATATATAAACAATAAATAAATGCCACCAATCCAAAACAAATGAAATAAATCAAATACAAAATAAAGTGAAAAAAACAAACAAAATTAAAGTATCAAACAAATAAGAAACAAACAAAAAACAGTCACAAACAAATAAGTCAAACAAAAAAATGATACAAACACATTAATAAAAAGCAGCAAACCAAACAAAAATGAATGCAATAAAAAGTCACAAACAAAATATTTGACAAATAAACAAACAAAAATATGATTTGTTTTGTTTGCGGCTTTTTTTTGGATTATAAGGATAACATAAGAGCAGCATTTGCTGTTTAGTGAACATTTTTTTGCACATAATAACATTCATTCATTCATTCATTCATCTACCGCTACATCCGATCTTCCCTCGGGTCACGGGGAGTCTGTGTCTATCTCAGGCGTCTATGGGCATTAATGTAGGATACACCCTGGATGGAATGCCAACCCATCGCATGACACACACACACACACACACACACACACACACACACACACACACACACACACATTCATACACTAGGGACAATTTTCCAAGGTGCCAATCAACCTACCGTGCATGTTTTTTGGACCGGGGGAGGAAACCGGAGAACCCAGAGAAAAAACCCCTGAGACACGGGGAGGCAGGTGGAGGAGGGAGAACATGCACAAACTCCACACACACATGGCTGAGACGGGAATCGAACCCGGACCCTGGCGGTGTGAGGCGAACGTGCTAACCACTAAACCACCGTGCCTCACATGATAACATAATTTTTTTTTCATTTATTTAAAAAAATAAATGATTTAAAGGCTTTGTAACGTCTGTCAAAAAGTAAAAGAAAAAAAAACAAAACAAAGCACTTTTAACTATTTAAAAATAGCACTGCACTAAAAACCCTGCTGGGACGATTATTCCAGCATGAAACTCGCCAAAATAAAGGGAGCGTTGTTGAATAAATGTTTCAAGCTAAATAATAAAAGTATCCAGATATAGTGTGTGTATGAATGTACGAGTCCAAACCCGATCCAGGATCTAGAGATGAAAATCGATTGGAAAATATTGATATTTCAAGTCAAATGTTTTTTTTAAAAAAATAGAAAAAAAAAATCAATCCTAATATATAATTTAACAGCGGCATTGTGTTGCGGTGGGTTTTGTTACCACGAGGTTCAGGGTTCCAGTTTCGATCCCGAGTCACTCCGGTCTTTGTAGAAGTTTCATCGGCGATCTATTTCTCCGCCGGTTCCTCGGGTTCTCACGTGCCGTTAGACGAACTGGACAAGACAAATTGCTTGTAAAGTGCATGTTTGGTTTCCGACTGGAATCAGATTCGCTTTTATTCCTCGATCTGGTGATAAAATATTGAGGAAAAATGAATCTCCATCTAAGGAGGCACGGTGGTTTAGTGGTTAGCACGTTTGTTTGCTTTTTTTTGTTCTTGTTTGTAGCATCTTATTTCTTTGTGGCGTCTATGTTTCTTTGCCACAATTTTATTTGTTTATTGTTTGTTTGTTTTTTTGTTCTTGTTTGTAGCATCTTATTTCTTTGCGGCGTCTACGTTTCTTTGCCACAATTTTATTTGTTTATTGTTTGTTTGTTTTGTTTTTTTGTTCTGTGCTTTGTAGCTTTGTGGCTTATGTTTCTTTGCCACAACTTTATTTGTTTATTGTTTGTTTGTTTGTTTTGTTCTTGTTTGTAGCATCTTTTTTCTTTGTAGCATCTATTTCTTTGCCACAACTTTATTTGTTTTTGTTTTTTCTTTGTTTCTGTTTCTATGTTTATTTGTTTGTTTTTTGTTTGTTCTTGTTTGTAGCTTTGTAGCATCTTATTTCTTTGCCACAACTTTATTTGTTTATTGTTTGTTTGTTTTTTTGTTCGTTTGTAGCTACGTTTCTTTGCCACAACTTTATTTGTTTATTGTTTGTTTGTTTGTTTGTTTTGTTCTTGTTTGTAGCATCATATTTCTTTGTGGTGTCTGTTTCTATGCCACAACTTTATTTGTTTTATTGTTTGTTTGTTTGTTTTGTTCTTGTTTGTAGCATCTTATTTCTTTGCCACAACTTTATTTGTTTATTGTTTGTTTGTTTTTTTGTTCTTGTTTGTAGCATCTTATTTCTTTGCGGCGTCTACGTTTCTTTGTTGCCACAACTTTATTTGTTTATTGTTTGTTTGTTTGTTTTTTGTTCTTGTTTGTAGCATCATATTTCTTTGTGGTGTCTGTTTCTATGCCACAACTTTATTTGTTTATTGTTTGTTTGTTTGTTTTTTGTTCTTGTTTGTAGCATCTTATTTCTTTGCCACAACTTTATTTGTTTATTGTTTGTTTGTTTGTTTTCTTGTTTGTTTTTTGTTTGTAGCTTTTCTCCACAACTTTTGTTTTATTTGTTTATTGTTTGTTCTGTTTCTCTTATGCTTATTCGTTTGTTTGTTTTTTCTTGGTTGACAACTTTGTTTGTTATGTGTCGTATTTGTTTGTCATTGTTTGCACTTTATTTGTTTGTTTTGTTCTTTTGCTTTGTTTGTATTGTTTGTTTGTTTTTGTTTTGTTCTTGTTTGTAGCATCTTTTCTTTGCCACAACTTTATTTGTTTATTGTTTGTTTGTTTTTTTGTTCTTGTTTGTAGCATCTTATTTCTTTGTGGCGTCTACGTTTCTTTGCCACAACTTTATTTGTTTATTGTTTGTTTGTTTTTTTGTTCTTGTTTGTAGCATCTTATTTCTTTGTTTATTTGTTTATTGTTTTTTGTTCTTGTTTGTATTTACTTTGCCACAACTTTATTTGTTTATTGTTTGTCTTTGTATCTTATTTCTTTGCCAAACTTTATTTGTTTATTGTTTGTTTGTTTTTTTGTTCTTGTTTGTAGCATCTTATTTCTTTGTGGCGTCTATGTTTCTTTGCCACAATTTATTTGTTTATTGTTTGTTTGTTTTTTTGTTCTTGTTTGTAGCATCTTATTTCTTTGTGGCGTCTACGTTTCTTTGCCACAATTTTATTTGTTTATTGTTTGTTTGTTTGTTTTGTTCTTGTTTGTAGCATCATATTTCTTTGCCACAACTTTATTTGTTTATTGTTTGTTTGTTTTTTTGTTCTTGTTTGTAGCATCTTATTTCTTTGCCACAAAACTTTATTTGTTTATTGTTTGTTTGTTTTTTTGTTCTTGTTTGTAGCATCTTATTTCTTTGTGTTTCACAACTTTATTTGTTTATTGTTTGTTTGTTTGTTTTGTTTTGTTCTTGTTTGTAGCATCTTATTTCTTTGCCACAACTTTATTTGTTTATTGTTTGTTTGTTTTTTTGTTCTTGTTTGTAGCATCTTATTTCTTTGTGGCGTCTACGTTTCTTTGCCACAACTTTATTTGTTTATTGTTTGTTTGTTTGTTTTTTGTTCTTGTTTGTAGCATCTTATTTCTTTGTGGCGTCTACGTTTCTTTGCCACAACTTTATTTGTTTATTGTTTGTTTGTTTGTTTTGTTCTTGTTTGTAGCATCTTATTTCTTTGCCACAACTTTATTTGTTTATTGTTTGTTTGTTTTTTTGTTCTTGTTTGTAGCATCTTTTCTTTGTTGTCTATTTCTTTGCCACAACTTTATTTGTTTATTGTTTGTTTGTTTTTTGTTCTTGTTTGTAGCATCTTATTTCTTTGTGGCGTCTACGTTTCTTTGCCACAACTTTATTTGTTTATTGTTTGTTTGTTTGTTTGTTTTGTTCTTGTTTGTAGCATCTTATTTCTTGTGGCACAACTTTATTTGTTTATTTGTTGTTTGTTGTTTGTTCTTGTTTGTAAGCATCATTCATTCTTTGCCCAATTTATTTGTTTATTTTTTGTTTGTTTTGTTCTTGTTTGTAGCATCATATTTCTTTGTGGTGTCTGTTTCTTTGCCACAATTTTATTTGTTTATTGTTTGTTTGTTTGTTTTTTGTTCTTGTTTGTAGCATCATATTTCTTTGCCACAACTTTATTTGTTTATTGTTTGTAGCTTTGTATTTGCTTTTGCTTAAGGTTTATTTCTGTTTGGTGTTAATCATTTTATTTTATTTTTATATTTGGTGTATTTTTATTTGTTTTGCTTTTTGTTGATTTGTGTTTGTCTGTTAGGATTATTTGGATTGTTTATTTGTTTTGTACTTTTTTTGTGACATTTTTTTGTTGGCTTTTTATTTGTTTATACAAAATGTTTTTTTTTGTTTTATGAGATTATTTGTTGTTTGTGTTTATTTATTTTTTTGTCCTGTGCTGAATATGTAAATATGTCAAATATCCCCCGGAATGTGTTTGAGAGCGAAACGCACCGCTGCATTAAAATACGACATCTTGGTTGAAGATTGTAGTGTTTAATTAGAACATGCTGAAATCGGACCCGTGCTCGGCGACTCCAGCGAGTAAACTGGTGAAACGCGGCGAAGTGAAGGCCCGCGTTCGGCCCGTGATGCGTGGCGCTGCTGACAAAACGCTTTGGAGGAAAAGTCGCTAATGCCTTCTCCAAAAAAGTCACCAAAGTTTTTCCCAACGAAGTGCAATTTTGTTTCCTGAAGGAAGAATTTGTAACAGATCTTAAAGGTCTTGAACATGTTACGCTGTGATGTGTTTATTAGTGAAACTCGTCAAAAATACACGGACATTACAGGTCTGTCACTGATTGGCTGATGGAAGTTCATCACTGTTGATAGGATAGTTATAGGAACACTGGTTAGGTTGAGTGTTTGATGGAAACCAGTGATTGGTTGTTGGGGCGGAAATGGTGACCGGTCATTGGTTGGTGGAATGACAGGGATCAGTGATTGGTTATTGTGAATGACTGTGATCATTGATTGGTTATTGTGTACGATAGTAATCTGTGATTGGTTCTTGTGAATGACGGTGATCAGTGATTGGTTATTGTGAGCAGAAGTGATCAGTGATTGGTTATTGTGAAGTGATCAGATTGGTTAGTGAACAGAAGTGATCAGTGATTGGTTATTGTGAACAGAAGTGATCAGTGATTGGTTATTGTAAACAGAAGTGATCAGTGATTGGTTATTGTGAGCAGAAGTGATCAGTGATTGGTTATTGTGAGCAAGTGATCAGATGAGTGAGTGATCAGTGATTGGTTATTGTCAGTGATTGGTTATTGTGAGAAGAAGTGATCAGTGATTGGTTATTGTGAGTGATCAGTGATTGGTTAGTGAACAGAAGTCAGTGATTGGTTAGTGATGATCAGTGATTGGTTATTGTGAGAAGTGATCAGAAGTGATCAGTGATTGGTTATTGTGAGCAGAAGTGATCAGTGATTGGTTATTGTGAGCACAGTGAAGTGATTGGTTATTGTAAACAGTGATTGGTTATTGTGAGAAGAAGTGATCAGTGATGATGGTTATTGTGAGCAGTGATTGGTTATTGTGAGCAGAAGTGATCAGTGATTGGTTATTGTGAGCAGAAGTGATCAGTGATTGGTTATTGTGAACAGAAGTGATCAGTGATTGGTTATTGTGAGCAGAAGTGATCAGTGATTGGTTATTGTGAGAAGAAGTGATCAGAAGTGATCAGTGATTGGTTATTGTAAACAGAAGTGATCAGTGATTGGTTATTGTGAGCAGAAGTGATCAGTGATTGGTTATTGTGAGCAGAAGTGATCAGTGATTGGTTATTGTGAGCAGAAGTGATCAGTGATTGGTTATTGTGAGCAGAAGTGATCAGTGATTGGTTATTGTGAGCAGCAGAAGTGATCAGTGATTGGTTATTGTGAGCAGAAGTGATCAGTGATTGGTTATTGTGAGAAGAAGTGATCAGTGATTGGTTATTGTGAGCAGTGATTGTTATTGTGAGCAGTGATCAGTGATTGTTATTGTGAGAAGTGATCAGTGATTGGTTATTGTAAACAGATGAGTGAGCAGAAGTGATCAGTGATTGGTTATTGTGAGTGAGAATTGTGTTGTGCAGAAGTGATTGAGCTGATCAGTGATTTATTGGTTAGAAGTTGTGATCAGTGATTGGTTATTGTGGAAGAAGTGATCAGTGATTGGTTATTGTGAGCAGAAGTGATCAGTGATTTTTTTGGAAACATTGTGATCAGTAATTGATTATTGGGAAATAGTTGCTGTATGTTGGAATAATATTCAGTGAATTGTTTGGTGAAAACATTTATTGGCTGATTGGTTGATTGACTGAGCTGAGCTAGTTACTAGAAGTGGGATTGCAGTGATTGGTGATGGATCAGTGATTGATTGGTGGGTATTGGTTATTGTGAGATTGGTTATTGTGAGCAATGATGATTGGTTATTGTGATCAGTGATTGATTGGTAGGGTAATCAGGTGATGGGTTTGGAAACATTGCTGATCAGTAATTGATTGGGAAATAGTTGCTGTATGTCTGGAATAATATGATCAGTGAGTGTTTGGTGAAAACTTTTATTGGCTGTAGGGGAAATTGTTGGTCACTGATTGGTTGTTACTGAGCTAGTTACTAGGTGGGATGGGTGATGTGTGATTGATTGGTGGGTACAATGGTGATCAGTGATTGATTGGTAGGTACAATGGTAATCGGTGATTGGGTTCAATGTTGATGGTGATTGATTGGTGGGTACAATTATGATTGTGATTGATTGATTGGTGGGTACAATGGTGATCAATGGTGATCAGGTGATTGATTGGTAGGTACAATGTGATGATTGATTGGGTTCAATGATGATCGGTGATTGATGGTACAATAGTGATCAGTGATTGATTGGTGGGTACAATAGTGATCAGTGATTGATTGGTAGGTACAATGGTGATCAGTGATTGGGTTCATGATGATCGGTGATTGATTGTGGGTACAATGTGATCAGTGATTGATTGGTAGGTACAATAGTGATGATTGGTGGGTACATTGGGTTCAATGATTGATTGGTGATTGATTGGTGGGTACAATGATGATCGGTGATTGATTGGTAGGTACAATGGTGATCGGTGATTGGTAGGTACAATGGTGATCGGTGATTGGGTTCATTGATCGTGATTGATTAGTGGGTACAATGGTGATCAGTGATTGGTGGGGTACAATGGTGATCAGTGATTGATTGGTAGGTACAATGGTGATTGATTGGTACAATAGTGATCAATGATGATCAATGGTGATTGATTGGTAGGTCAGTGATTGGGTTCAATGATGATGGTGATTGATTGGTAAGGGTTCAATGATGATCGGTGATTGATTGGTGGGTACAATGATGATCGGTGATTGTGGTGGGTATTGATTGATGTGGGTACAATAGTGATCAGTGATTGATTGGTGGGTACAATAGTGATCAGTGATTGATTGGTAGGTACAATGAGATCGGTGATTGATTGGTGGGTTCAATGATGATCGGTGATTGATTGATTGGTGGGTTCAATGGTGATGGTGATTGGGTTCAATGTTGATCGGTGATTGATTGGTGGGTAGGTACAATAGTGATCAGTGATTGATTGGTGGTCAATGGATGATTGATTGGTGATTGGTGGGTACAATGATGATCAGTGATTGATTGGTTCAATGGGTATCAGTGATTGATTGTGGGTACAATAGTGATGTGGGTTCAATGTGATTGGTTCATTGGTGGGTACAATAGGTGATTGATTGGTGGGTTCAGTGATCGGTGATTGATTGTGGGTACAATAGGTGATCAGTGATTGATTGGTGGGTACAATGTGATCAGTGATTGATTGGTGGGTGATCAGTGATTGATTGGTGGGTACAATAGGATCAGTGATTGATTGGTGGGTACAATAGTGATCAGTGATTGATTGGTGGGTACAATAGTGATCAGTGATTGATTGATGTGGGTTCAATGGTACAATAGTGATCAGTGATTGATTGGTGGGTACAATAGTGATCAGTGATTGATTGGTGGGTACAATAGTGATCAGTGATTGATTGGTGGGGTACAATAGTGATCAGTGATTGATTGGTAGGTACAATAGTGATCAGTGATTGATTGTACAGTAGGTACAATAGTGATCAGTGATTGATTGGTGGGTACAATAGTGATCAGTGATTGATTGGTGGGTACAATGATGTGATCAGTGATTGATTGGTTGGTGGGTAGGTACAATAGTGATCAGTGATTGGGTTCAATGGTGATCAGTGATTGATTGGTGGGTTCAATGATGATCGGTGATTGATTGGTGGGTACAATGGTGACAATCAGTGAGTGATTGATTGGTGGGTTCAATGGTGATCAGGTGATTGATTGGTGGGTACAATAGTGATCAGTGATTGATTGATTGGTGATTGGGTTCAATGGTGATCAGTGATTGATTGGTGGGTTCAATGATGATCGGTGATTGATTGGTGGGTACAATGGTGATCAGTGATTGATTGGTGGGTACAATGATGATCGGTGATTGATTGGTGGGTACAATAGTGATCAGTGATTGATTGGTGGGTACAATAGTGATCAGTGATTGGGTTCAATGGTGATCAGTGATCAGTGATTGATTGGTGGGTTCATGATGATCGGTGATTGATTGGTGGGTTCAATGATCAGATCGGTGATTGATTGGTACAATAGGTGATTGATTGGTGGGTAACAATGGTGATCAGTGATTGATTGGTAGGTACAATAGTGATCAGTGATTGATTGGTGGGTACAATGGTTCAATGATCGGTGATTGATGGTGGGAACAATGGTGATCAGTGATTGACTGGTAGGTACAATAGTGATCAGTGATTGATTGGTAGGTACAATGATGATTGGTGATTGGGTTCAATGATGATCGGTGATTGATTGGTGGGAACAATGGTGATCGGTGATTGTGGGAACAATGTAGATTGGTGATTGATTGGTGATTATTGGGAACATTGGTGGTCATTGGTGTTTTGTTTCTGTTTTTTCTTGTGGAGGTCATTAATGTTTCATATTTTTCGCTACAGTGTAAATCTCTTAACGCACACCCTCGATAGCGAAATCCTCTGTATGGCCAGCATGTTTTATTTTTGCGATATGACTGCAATATCCTGAGCAAAATAGCCTCATTAGCATAAATATCTTCTATTAATGTACGAAATGTGTTTGCACAGGGGCCAGAGGGAAACCTTCTTAGCTGACAGCTACTATTTGAATATCTTTAATGAGACACCACAATCTGAATCCTGAGTAAAGTCATTAATACCGAGTTGGTCAACTGAAATCCACAGTACGCTGAATAAGATCTCTTACCTATAAAAAGCTCAACCTGGAAGCTCATATATTATTTACCCAGCTGATTCGCTTTGTCTGCACTCATTTTTCCTTTATTTATATATATATATATATATATATATTATATATATATATATATATAGATATATAGATATATATATATATATTTGACAGACACTTTTATCCAAAAGCACATACGAGGGAAAGGAAATACACGAGGCACTGAGCGGAGCAGTTGGAAGTTAAGTGGCTTTAAGATTCTGCAAACATGTATATCAGCACTTTTAAACGCTGCTACTGACAATGTTTTCCAGATTCCATTTTTTTTTTTTAATCCAAACAATGTAGCAGGCGGAAAAAGCGGACTCCGATCCGTCGCGTACGCGCCAGGAGAGCTTTTGAGGGTTAAGGGCTTTGCTCGGTTCTGCTCAGGATTGTTCTCGGATTTTGACTTTGCTGGATTATTCGGGTTGTTTGGTTGTTTACAATCGGCTCAATTAGCCTTAAATGACCATCATTCTCAATTTCTGTGCGACTCAATGGATTTATCATCAACAAGGTGGCGCTACAGCCTGAGGCCCGGTCCAGGTTTGAAGTTGAAAAATACACCGAGATTGGATCCTGATTTATCTCTGAAGAAACGTAATGAGTTTAGGACATATTTATTTTTGCATTATTGCAAACAATATTGATGTGATGTAATAATCAGTAATTAGATGTTATAAATTATCGATTGGTTGTTGCAAACAGTGCTGTATAATGATTGGTTGATGGATACAAGGGTGATTAGCGATTGGCTGTTTGGTGAAATAGTGATTATTGTTGGGAATGATTGTATTTCAGCAAAACAGGTGATCAGTGACTGCGATGGGGATGATGCTAGTTGGATTCTAGGAAAAATAGTGACCGGCGATTGGTTGTAAACGGCAGTGGTGATCGGCGATTGGTTGTAAACGGCAGTGGTGATCGGCGATTGGTTCTAAACAGCGTTGGTGATCAGCTATTGGTTGTAAACAGCAGTGGTGATCGGCGATTGGTTGTAAAAAGCAGTGGTGATCGGCGATTGGTTGTAAAACTCAGTGGTGATCGGCGATTGGTTGTAAACGGCAGTGGTGATGGCGATTGGTTGTAAACGGCAGCGGTGATCGGCGATTGGTTGTAAAACGGCAGTGGTGGTCGGCTATTGTAAACGGGTGATCGGCGATTGGTTGTAAACGGAAGTGGTGATTGGCGTTTGGTTGTAAACGGCAGTGGTGAAAATGCAGTGGTGATCGGCGATTGGTTGTAAACCGCAGTGGTGATCGGTGATTGGTTGTAAACAGCAGTGGTGATCGGCAATTGGTTGTAAACCGCAGTGGTGATCAGTGATTGGTTGTTGGGAACAAGGCTGATCAGTGATTGGATATTAGGAACAATCGTTTTCAATGATTGGATTTTAGAACCAAGTGTGATCACTGAGGATAATTGTTGTTTGTAACAAAGGTGATCAGTGATTGGTTGCTTAGAGCAACCAATGAGATCGTTTATTAGATATTCGGAATGATAATTAGATATTAGCTAATAGGAACAGTGGTGATCAGTGATTGGATGTTGGGGCTGCAATGGGGATGATGCTAATTGGATTCTAGGAAAAATGGTGATGTGATCGGCGATTGGTTGTAAAAAGCGGCGGTGGTGAGTGGTGATCGGCGATTGGTTGTAAACGGCAGTGGTGATCGGCGATTGGTTGTAAACGGCAGTGGTGATCGGCGATTGGTTGTAAACGGCGGTGGTGAGTGGTGGTCGGCGATTGGTTGTAAACGGCAGGTGGTGATCGGCGATTGGTTGTAAACGGCGTGGTGATCGGCGATTGGTTGTAAACAGCGGTGGTGATCGGCAATTGGTTGTAAACGGCAGTGGTGATCGGCGATTGGTTGTAAACGGCGGTGGTGATCTAAACAGCGTTGGTGATCGGCTATTGGTTGTATTGGTTGTAAACAGCGGTGGTGATCGGCAATTGATTGGTTGTAAACGGCGGTGGTGAGGCGATTGGTTGTAAACGGCAGTGGTGACCGGCGATTGGTTGTAAACGGCAGTGGTGATCGGCGATTGGTTGTAAACAGCGTTGGTGATCGGCTATTGGTTGTAAAAAGCGGTGGTGATCGGCGATTGGTTGTAAACGGCAGTGGTGATCAGTGGTGATCGGCGATTGGTTGTAAACGGCAGTATCGGCGATTGGTTGTACAGCGTTGGTGCGTTGGTGATCGGCTATTGGTTGTAAACGGCAGTGGTGATCGGCGATTGGTTGTAAACGGCAGTGGTGATCGGCGATTGGTTGTAAACGGCAGTGGTGATCGGCGATTGGTTGTAAACGGCAGTGGTGATCGGCGATTGGTTGTAAACGGCAGTGGTGATCGGCTATTGGTTGTAAAAAGCGGTGGTGATCGGCGATTGGTTGTAAACAGCGTTGGTGATTGGTTCGGTGGTGATCGGCGATTGGTTGTAAACGGTTGTAAAAAACGCAGTGGTGATCGGCGATTGGTTGTAAACGGCGGTGGTGATCGGCTATTGGTTGTAAAACGCAGTGGTGATCGGCGATTGGTTGTAAACAGCGTTGGTGATCGGCTATTGGTTGTAAAACGGCAGTGGTGGTCGGCTATTGGTTGGCTAAACGGCAGTTGGTTGTTGGTTGTAAACGGCAGTGGATGTAGGAACAATGGCGTTCATGCACTCACACACACTATTGGTGCTTCCTTTGGTGCTTCTAACGACCTTCAGACTTCTAGTCGAGATGTAGCACCTGATTTTGAATCCGAGGCGTCTGTTGTGCAAACACAAAATGGCTTTAACATTAAATACAGGTTTAGAAAAAGGAAGGCAGTGCACTTATTCACACACACACACACACACACACACACACACACACACACACACACATTGTGGTTGCCGTCACACTTGGCAGTAATTATTCACGGAAAAAAAAAATGAAGTAGAGTTTAATAAGAAGCACTTTATTAATGGCCCTTCAGGGCAGCAGGAACAGATGGAAAAGAGCAGGGTGAGAGCTTCGGCATCGACGTCCCGGAGACGAGGAAGAAATAAATAAATAAATAAATAAACACAACTAGGAACGACGTAGAAGTCGGAGTGCGATGCCATAGATAGACATCAAACGCTTTCTAAAGTGAGCCAATTAAAGTACATCGAAATATACAGATTTAGCATAAGTTCTGGAATTGTAGGAGCGATTTTATATATCAAGGGTTTATTAAACAAAGATAAAAATGTCGTTTTACTTCAATTTTAACTATTGTTTTCGTAGTAGCATCTGCGTGTTAATATAAACCGCCGTTTTTCCAAAGTCAAATGTGTTTTTAGGATTCAATTTGCGACTCCATAAATGTCCTAATCATACGTGTGTAGGTTCAGGAGAACACGCAGTTTAGGGTTAAATAAGAAAAAAAATAATAAAAAATATATAATGATGTGATCCGGGTTCGATTCCCGGCTCGGTCATGTGTGTGTGGAGTTTGTGCATGTTCTCGCCGTGCCTCAAGGAGGTTTTTCTCCGGGTTCTCCGGTTTCCTGCCGGTCCAAAAACATGCACGGTAGGTTGATTGGCACCTTGGAAAATTGTCCCTAGTGTATGAATGTGTGTGTGTGTGTGTGTGTGTGTGTGCCCTGCGATGGGTTGGCATTCCATCCAGGGTGTATCCTGCATTAATGCCCATAGACGCCTGAGATAGGCACAGGCTCCCCGTGACCCGAGGGAAGATCGGAGGATAAGATCGGATAAAGCGGTAGAAGATGGATGGATGGATAATGATGTGATGTTGCAGACGAAATTGGAGACGTTCAGATATAAATAGACAAACAAATCGAGCTGCAAAGCAGTAATAAGGAAAAAAATACGTATATATTAAGACGGTCAAAGCTATTAATGTGCTTTTAAAGCAAATTCACTTTAAATTTGATTAACGTGTAATTTATACATTACGGAGGTGTAAATTGCTCTGACGAAATTTATGCTGTAATTTGTTCAGTTGTTTATAGAGTAGAGAATTTACAAAACACTTTGTTTACCCCATAATGATCAGGACAGATCATGTTTATATATTTTTTATTCATTATATTAATATATAATATTTATATGAATTTTATATATAATAAATATATATTTTATTTTCCACTAATATGTGCTATTTTTTTCCCTGTTTCTTTTCCCGATTCCCTAATTTTCCGATATTTTCCGATATATATATATATATATATATATATATATATATTCATATTCATCTATCTATTTATGATCCGATTCATCGGGTCACGGGGAGTCTGTGTCTATCTCATCTTCTAACCGCTTTTTTATCCGAAGGCAGGATCACCCTTCCCTCGGGTCATGGGGAGTCTGTGTCAGGGCACACTATGGGCATTAAGGCACGGCAGGATACACCCTTAAGGCAGGATCACAACCATTCACCTCGCACTACACACACACATTCACTAGGGACAATTTTCCAAGGTGCCAATCAACCTACAGTGCATGTTTTTGGACCGGGGGGAAACCGGAGAACCCGGGGAAAAAACCCCTGAGGCACGGGGAGAACATGCACAAACTCCACACACATGGCATGACCGAGTTTATTTATATATAGGGAGGTTGTGGCTTAGTGGTTAAAGTGTTGGCTCTGGACCAGGAGATCGCAGGTTCAAACCCCACCACCACCAAGCTACCACTAGTGGGCCCTTGAGCAAGGCCCTTAACTTACCCCTCAATTGCTCAGTTGTAAGTCGCTCTCTGGATAAGGGCAAAAAATGTAAATATATATATATATATATATATATATATATATATATATTTTTTTTTTTTTAACCGATCCGAACCGATGGAGATTCATTTTTATGACCCTGTCGTAACATGAAATTATAATATATATATATATATATATATATATATATATATATATATAATATATATATATATATATATAAACTAATGGAAGATTGGAAACTTGGCAATAAATACATCTACTTATCTATTATTCCCTACATTGTAGGGCCTACAATATATTTTTCTTTATTTAAAAAAAATATTAAAAATACATGATTGAAAATAAAGCTTTTCGCTTGTTCCTGTATTTAAATTATGTCGAGGTGAAAGAGTTCAAATCCATTGGGATCTTTATGTTTTTATTACAATTGATTTATCTGCGTTTTTTTTTTTTCTTTTTTTCTTTTTTTTTTTTTTTTTTCTTTTTTTCGGAGTTATTTGTAAAAACTCAGAACAACGAGACAAAACATCTGAAGGCTGCCACTCCAGCTTTTTTATTTATTTATTTATTTTAATTTTACATTTTTTTTATTATTATTGTTCCAAAATCACAAGTGGGTCATTTGGATCGGTTTAAAAATAAATAAATAAATAAATCCTGGATCTGGAAGCTGAAAATGGTTGAAAGTGAATCCGGGTTATAGTTTGTATTTATTTATTATTTATTTATTTATTTATTTATTTATTTATTTATTTTTAAATGGAGCTCTGTCTTTTCCCTTATGGCTCTTGTGAATGGGTTTCTCCAGTTCATTACCCGCAACATGCATTTTTATCAATTGAAAACACCTGGAGGACGGATTGGCATGTTCCCTGTTGTGCCATCGCGGTGCCTCGTCCCACCTGCGCTGCACAATAAAGTCCACCGCATGACGCGACGCCACGCGGGGTTTTATCTCCCACAATTATCCCCAGAAACGGAAGCCAGGCCAAGCGAAGAGTTCTAGAGGTTAGTCGAGGGTACGGATCTGGATATATGTGTGTGTGTGTGTGTGTGTGTGTGTGTGAGAATACGCACGCCTAATGGACAAAGACGTAGCTATCCGCGCGGTGGAAAATGGGAAAAGCGAAACATTTGCAAGCTTACGGCTTATCCCTCAGGCTGGAGGCCCGATAAGCGAGGAGCGCCGATAAGAACGTTTCCGTCGGCGTTACCGAGACTTCTGGGTAAAATTGTGAACACGACGGCGAGTCTAAAATCCGAGGTCGTTATTATAAATGACACATAAGGTCCTTATCCTTTTATATATTAAACAAATAGATGCTTAAACGGTTGCTTTTGTTTGTTTGTTTGTGTTTTTTTTTTAATGGACAACTTCCTTCCACATGTTGTCCCTATCTGCTTTTTTTTTTTTATTGTTTTGTGAGGCAGAAAATTTCCGGAAAATATCCCACCCGGAGAAACTTACTGGGAAAGTATGGGATTTAATCGGAATGTGTCTTTATCGTACGCAAAACATCATTCCGTTTGCTAAACGAATATCAATTTTATGCAGAATGACATTGTTGACTTGTTGATCAATAGTTTTGTTTACTGTAATTTATGCGAATCCTTGCCTTTTTTTTTCTGGATGCTTTCTTGTGCGTCATACAAGAAATGATGTATATTATGTAGGGGGTGTGGCCTCAGTTGTAGGCTGAACCTGCAATTGTGTAAATTACCAGTTTATTCCCGTTAATTCCTGTGGAAAGTTTCCAGTCTGGAATAGGTTTCCCATAGTGCAGGTGTTCGGCAATCCGCCGCTCTTTCATCCCTCCG
>JACRUU010000021.1:10792008-10887008 GCA_030449085.1 Kryptopterus vitreolus
AATGTGTGTGTGATGTGTGTTGGCATTCCATGCGATGGGTTGGCATTCCAACCGGGTGTATCCTTATGCCCATTAGATGCCTAGATAGACACTGAGATAGACACAGGCTCCCCGTGACCCGAGGGAGAAGATCGGATAAAGCGGTAGAAGATGAATGAATGAATGAATATATATATATATATATATATAGTGTGGACCAAATGTCCCCACAATGCTATTTTATTTGCCGCTGTGTTTGTTTTGATATCTACTTCTTTCTTTCTTTCTTCTTTTCTTTCTTTCTTTTGTACTTTTTAATTCCTTCACTCATTCCTTCACTTCACTCCTTCACTCGTAAGTTTTTACCCCCCCCCCCGTTTAACCCCCCCCCCCCTTGTTTTATACCCATGCTCTTATAGCTAATATTTTTCGTAGACCAAAAGTATTTGGACACATGACTTTAAATGTAGTCGTGTAGAATTTATGAACTTCACTAACTGGACGACTGAATCTCCACAAATCTAGTGAAGATTGAAGGACCGCAAATGAGGACCCTTAAACATAGTTTAGGGTCCATGAAAGTTTGTCCATGTAGAGTTTGAATAGATTTGCAGGACTGCGTATGTAGTTCCTGGTGGTCTGCATTAGCGCAGCGTGGTAATACAGATGGCGTGTTGAAGGCGAATATGTAGCTGGAGTTAATTAGCGAGTTTGCATTCGCGGACGCAGCAGCAGCAGCGCGAATCGACATGAAAGTTCCTTTAATTCGTATGAACAGCCTCTTAATGTTGTTGATCTAATTAGTGGAGCGCTGATGACAGAGGGACAATGGGGTCACATCAGGCCTGTGTTCAGAGTCAGGAGGCTGACAGATGCAAATTACCTCCTTCCGTGTGTCTCTCACACACACACACACACACACACACACACACACAATTTCCTCCTTCTGTCCTCATGAGGACCTACAATTTATACAATTAATTTTATTTAAGAAAATATTTAAGTGTGTTTGAGGCATGTTTTGTAAATCCAATAAGGACATTTAGTCCCCATTATGATGCCAAACAATTTGCGCTCACACACACACTTTCGTCCTTCTATCCTTATGAGGACCTACAATTTATACAAAATTAATTTTGTTTATTAAAATATTTAAGTGTGTTTGAGGCATATTTTGTAAATCCAATAAGGACATTTAGTCCCCATTATGATGTCAAACTATTTGCGCTCACACACACACACTTTCGTCCTTCTATCTTTATGAGGACCTACAATTTATACAATTAATTTTATTTGATAAAATATTTAAGTGTCTTTGAGGCATGTTTTTTGTAATTCCAATAAGGACATTTAATACCAATTACGATATCAAACTATTTGCCCACACACACACACACACACACACACACACATGTATGTGTTTTACTTTCCATACGGGCACTTTTCTTCAGGATTATAACAGAAGCTCATTGTCAACACATGCCAACTATTTTAATGAGATTGTTTGTTTATTTGTCTTGTAATGCAGTGTTGTGTGTTTGTGAGTCATTTTTTTTTACCCTGGTAGGATGCAGACCTTAATAGGACATTTGGTCATTAATAGACACTCCTTTGTCTTAATAATGAGGACCTTTTTATTGAGACAATTTATTTGTTATATGTTTCGGAATTGTAATTGGTTGTATTAAGGACATTTGGTCCCAAATATGACATCAAACCATGCACACACACACACTTACACACACACACACACACACACTCCCATATTTTACTATACATACACACACACACACAAGATAATTATGATTGCAGTTCATAATGAATACTTGCACATCTTATTAATTTGTTTTTATGTTTGTCTCAGAATGTAGGTTTTAATAGAAAAGTGTGTCTGAGATCCTAAAAGGACATTTGGTCCTCATTAAGATATCAAACCCAAAATTACACACACACACACACACACACACCCACACACACACACACACACACACACACACACACACGTACATGTTTTGTTATCTTTATGATTACCTTTCTTTGTTAGTCTCATATTTTTTGTGTATTGGTCATGTTTTAGTATTCTTGTGGGGAACCAATAGGGACAACTGCTCAACCACGTACCTCCACGGCATCGCTTTCCTTTCCGTCCGCCTTTGTTCGACGTATAAAAAAGTTTGCATTCCCTGCAAAGAAAAATATCGCCGAAATAGTGTAAATAATAACTGGCTTTATAATTCAAACCCCAGCGTTTTCATTAAAGGTCTCTAGACGGTTCATTCGCTGGACAAGTTGGATAAACGCTATTTGAATTTTGCTGCCCTTGCAATCCGAATTCATTCATAAAAGCTGACGAGCGAAAGCCGCGGCCCCGAGCGCTTCACGTGACTCGGAGGAACTAAAACGTCGCAGTTATTGGGGCGAGGTGTAGAATCTGCATCAAAGCATTTCATAATGGGTCGGAACGCCAACGGTGTCCGACTCTCCTCTAGGAGAGATAGAGAGAGATAGAGAGAGAGAGAGAGAGAGAGAGAGAGAGAGTGGCTTGAGTAATAAACCAAGGTCAAAACGACTCGATGATCAGAACGGCTTTCTGAATGAATAAGCATTTCATTTGACACCTTCAGCGGGCTTTTTTTCCCTTTTTTTTTTTGATTGACAGCTGCTTGATTATGCAAGGTCACCTGGCATGCATGTGGATTCTATAGAGATTCCGCTTCCTGCCAGCAGGAGCCCAAAGCGCCAAATAGATACAAAAAACACACACACACACACACACACACACAAAATGCACAAAAAGGCAAAGAATTTCATCAACAGGATACCGCTATAGAAGGATACGGATGGGAATTTGAACTGTCAATAGCTTAATGAACACCAATACAGATGCTCGTTTACTCCTCACACGCTTGAGGAATCCCCCACCACGCCACCAGAGGGCGCCCCTCGTAGTGGTTTCTGTAGAGGACTCACCTGCAAGCCCAGCAAAGTACAACCTTTATAGACATTATGTCATCTTCCTGTTTATTCCTTAGTCACGTTTTGTTTTTCACGGGTTTCCTTCGGGAACTCCGGTTTCCTCCCCCCGCGTTCGGACGGAACGCCGGAGAATGACCTGAGCGATTGGACAACCTTGTCGAATGTTTCTTTTCCCCTCCACAACGAGCCTTGGATTGGTATTTATTATCCCAGAAATGAGGGTTTTCTTTAAGGATAAATTAGTTTTCTAACCTTGTTTGTTTGTTGTTTTTGTCGCCGCTCTCGCGACATCCCCTCAGTCTGTCCCTCTTGATCACTTCCAATGAAATCCAATCAGTTTCATTTGACATTTAAATCGAGTCCCGGTGGAGTCTAATTTCACCCAGACACAAAAATAAAAGAGGGAAAGCGTGCGAGGATGAAAGTGAGAAGGAGACCCTCGTGAGCTTTGCAGGAGAGCGAGAGAGGTGGAGAAAAATAAATATGGTGCGACAATGCTCTCTCTTCCTGCCCTCCATTCTGTTTTTTTTTTTTTCCCTCCCAGCCTGCCCCTTTTCATTAAGACTCTAAAGTTGGGTGAACATTGGCAGCAAGTGAGCAATGTGACACGCCTGCGGCCGGTGGGATGTATGACAAGCCACCTAATGAAAAGCCTCACTCACACCAGCTTCCTGACACAGCAGCCTCGCACATAATTATGCCTTAAATAATAAATGGACACGCACGTTTTCATCGGCGGGTTCGGGGCTTTTTTTTTTTGGGAGGGGGGGGGGGTCTAGGATTAGGGGTGGGGGGAGGGGAATAAATAAATTGGGGGTGCGCATATGTGGGAGAAAAAGATATCGTTGCACTCTATTTTGGCTTGAAACGCTCAGCTGGACGCCTGCCAAGAAATATACCACCACCCAGAAAATTATTTGTTTATTTATTTGTTTATTTATTTATTTATTTAAGCGGTATATGGTAATAAGTTTCCACTTTATTCCACCAGTTTTAGCCACATCCCATTCCGCTCTTCTGTGCATTTGTTTTCGGTTTGATCACGCGCAGGTTCACGTCGGTGCCATTTCTGCAGACTCCTTTATCCAGTCCCACTTATTCCCGTCCTTATCTCAAGTCAGCAGCTATGAGTCTAAGGGCCTTGCTCAGGGGCCCCAGGATTGGCAGCTTGTTATGGCTGGGCTTTTAAAACTCCCGTGATCCAAAGTACAATAACCGCTAAAGGCGTTCCAACGGACCGGAAGGTCACAAGTTCAAATCCCAGAAAAAAAGGGGGCCTTGAGCAACACCAAAGTGGCGCTTGGATGCGTGTAAAGCTTATTGTAGTAAAGTCAGGTGCCGGTGTAGACGAGCTGAGGAGGCCAAAGATCTATAGCTGGAGATCTTCCACTCCAGTCCATGTAAATCATATATTCATGGAGCAAGAACAAGTTGGGGGGGGGGCAAATATTTTGGCTCATAGGCCACATGGACTTTTAGAATGTGACCGACGGGGCCGGGGGAGCACCAGATGCATACATATCATACATAAATATATAAAAGGCATTAATGTTAATGCTTAATGTATCACAGTGTCTAATGCGCCACCTGGTGGAACGGCAGGCAATTACAGGACAAGGTCACATGAAGACAGTCCTAATTATGATACAGTATTATATAGTCGGATTAAAACGACCATATAGGGTTTTTTTTTAGGGGCCCCCAAAAAAACCCCTTGGCATCAGTTCAGTCACCCAATGCAAAGTTTGCAATAATTTATTAATTTAATATATACATTTTTTTAATAATTGTGTCGTGTCTTCGATTTGTTCCGACGGATCGAGTGGGAGGGGTTTATCTCTGTGGTTTAAGGCACTGGATACTGATCAGAAGGTCGGGGGTTCGAGTCTCATTATCGCCACCCTTAGGTCCTTCAGCGAGGCTCTTATCCATCTGTGCTCTAGGGGGCGCTGTATTACGGCTAACCCTTCACGGTGGATTCACTGTCGCTGTGATGTAATGTATATGTGACAAATAAAGGCTATTCTATAAAATTCTTTTGTTTTATGGTTTAAACTATTCCAAAAATTGCTTTTCTTGTTGGTAAACAATAAACAACAAAAGCTGGTGGCGAGATGATGTTCCAGGCTTTTACAGGAAATCCATTGGGCTGTGCTTCTTTTACAAACTGTTTTTTTCCGACTCATCGAACCCTGCGCTTTCCCCCCCTCGTGAACTCCCCGTGCGTTCGCCAACAAGACGCCGGCTTTCCCCAGAAGTGTTTTCACCGACCGTCCTCGAACCTTTTCACTCTTTCCTCCCCCCACTGCGGAACGCCGTCAGAACGCATCCTCGGGTCGAGGCGTTGGTCGGTATGAAGGAGCGTCGCTCGCGGATCCCTCCGCCTCACCTCGTTCACGCTCTGCCGCCGCACTCGTTCATCCGTTCACTCTCTCAGCAGCAGCCTCGCAATCTCCGCGCCCTTTCCGTACATAAACAAACAACAATTATTGACAGGTTTCCAGGCGGGTCGGCATCGGGAACGCTTTCCGACTTTTCTATTAATGCTTATTTGAGGCAAAGGCATTACGTGTGATACGCCATGGGGAATAATTGGTGGGTTTTTAAAATTGTCCGTTTATCCTTCACTAATCGAACGCTCACAAGATTTTATCTATTTTAAAAGATTTAGAAAAGAAAAACGATTCGCACCCAACACAGCTATTAACAACTATTAACACACTACCGAATACACTGCAGTGATGTCGAGATGTTTTGAGGGTTTTTATGATTTCTCAGGTATCGTTGATTTATTTCGTGATATCGTCGGTATTAAATCGTGTTCACCGGCGCGAATTTTTATGTGACGGATTTGAAAAAGAAATATTTAAATAACAAGAGTAATGATGGTGAGATCTTGAGTGATATCTCGCGTCTTCTCAAAATACCATAAAATATAACGTCATTATTATTATTATTATTACTATTGTTATTATTACTATTATTATTTATAGTAATAGAAATGTATTATTATTATTATGATATTTTTATTTTTATTATTTGTAGTAGTACTAGTAGTTGTGTATTATTATTATTAGTAGTAGTAGTAATAGTATATTATTACTATTATTGTTATTAATATTTAATATTTTTATTTTATTAGAAGAAGTAGCATTAGCAGGATTTTTAAAATTATTTTTAGTATTGTAAATTATTATTATTATTATTATTAGCATTATATATATATATATATATATATATATATATATATATATATATATAAAACTATTTTTATAATTTAGTAGTAGTAGTAGTATTTAATGTTTTCTTTTTTTTATAAATTTTATTATATTTCTATTATTTAGAAGTATTAGTAGTATTTTATTAATTATCATTATTATCATTAT
This sequence comes from Kryptopterus vitreolus, assembly GCA_030449085.1. Classification (NCBI taxonomy): domain Eukaryota; kingdom Metazoa; phylum Chordata; class Actinopteri; order Siluriformes; family Siluridae; genus Kryptopterus; species Kryptopterus vitreolus. The sequence continues at coordinate 10,798,350 of JACRUU010000021.1, forward strand.
TATCTTTGATATATTGATCTATATTGAATATATTGATATTGGAGTTTATTGTACATTTTATCCCGCTGTGTTTGTACATCGTGTACGATGTTCCGCTTTTCAGCACTTAGTGATCGCTGTAATATTCCGTGTAAAAACGAAACCGGAAGCAAGTCCTCGTACACTGTATTAGGAACGGCGTGTTAATACTGAACTCGGACCTGCCGTCACTCTCACAGCGGCCTCAATTTGTCATGGCAGGAATTCAAGAAGATTCGTTTGAGATTCTGCTGCAGGCTGATATCACGCATCGCATCATCGGATTTACCTTCTGTACACGTTCAACTCTCAGATAGATAGATAGACAGACAGATAGATAATATATATATATTCATTCATTCATCTTCTAGCGTTTTGTCCGATGGGTCACGGGGAGTCTGTGTCTATCTCAGGTGTCTATGGGCATTAAGGCAGGATACACCCTGGATGGAATGCCAACCCATCGCATGACACACACACACACACACACACACACACACACACACACATTCATACACTAGGGACAATTTTCCAAGGTGCCAATCAACCTACCGTGCATGTTTTTGTTTTTGGACCGGGGGAGGAAACCGGAGAACGCGGAGAAAAAAACCCCCTGAGGCACGGGAAGAACATGCACAAACTCAAATGGCCGAGACGGGAATCGAACCCGGACCCTGGCGGTGTGAGGCGAACGTGCTAACCACTAAACCACCGTGCCCCTTAATATATTAATATTAATTAATACAAATAAATAAATTATATATATATATATATATATATATATCATTTTTGATCATTTTATTTATTTTTTTTATATAGATGCATCTGTTGTTATCGAATGCTGTTTTGTGTGTGTATCCTGAAATCCGACCAAAAGAAAGCGCACCATTTCGATATAAATTCTTGAGTTTAGCATTTAAACCCCATTGAAAACAAACAAACAAACAAACAAACAAAAAGAACCCTGTCTCCTGGAATGGCAGAGTGTGAGCAGAACCATTCACCTTCAAAGTGAGGACAATTATAATATAAGGACAATTTGGAGTCCAAACTGTGTGTTGGAAATAATTTCATGGCTGAACGTGGTACGGACGGCTTCGTTAATTGACCGCCCGGCTGCTCCTGCTTATGTGCTGTTGTTTCAAACCTGTATTAATTGCCTATAATGTCACCTAAATAAGTTGTTGATGGAATATGAACAAACAAGATTAAACGTGATTAGCCGAATAAGACTGCGGATGTGCCCTTCCCCTCTCTCTCTCTCTCTCTCTCTCTCTCTTTCTCTCTCTCTCTCTCTCTTTCTTTTGCTAAGGACTGGCTGAGTCACACTGTTCATAGCTGTGATTGGTGTAGCGGCCCGTCCTAATTGGCAATTAACAGTGCTCGCAAAGCAATCAAGCCGGGCAGATGCGAAGGATGGAAATGAGCTTGTTTATTGTCTAACGAGCTTAACTTTTGGATCTGTTTTGGAGACGAAGAATTCGAATGCCGGGTCGTTATTAGCGCTATCGGGAGAACTTTCATTCCACATCAATAGCCATTATATAATGCGTCTGCGAACGATGAGCAGAAACAAACAACGAAAACGCTTGCACGACTGAAACATAAACATGGTTATGCACTATATATATATATATATATTATATATAGATATATATATATATATATATATATATATATATATATATATATAAATGGGGCACGGTGGGTTTTAGTGGTTAGAGCACGTTCGCCTCACACCGTCACCCACCCCCGCCAGGGTCCGGGTTCGATTCCCGTCTCAGCCATGTTGTGTGTGGAGTTTGTGCATGTTCTCCCCGTGCCTCAGGGGGTTTTTTCTCCGGGTTCTCCGGTTTCCTCCCGCGGTCCAAAAACATGCACGGTAGGTTAATTGGCACCTTGGAAAAATGTCCCTAGTGTATGAATGTGTGTGTGTGTGTGTGTGTGTGTGTGTGTGTGATGGGTTGGCATTCCATCCAGGGTGTATCCTGCCTTAATGCCCATAGACGCCTGAGATAGACACAGACTCCCCGTGACCCGAGCGAAGATTGGATATGAATAAATATGAATATATATATATATATATATATATATATATATATATATATATATATATATATATATATCAAGGACCTTGACTTTGGAATGATGCAATGACCTTTCCAACAACAATAGTTCTTCTCCAAACTATCTCCAAGGCATGGAATTGTATAGTCTATGGATAGCATGAAGGTCGAACCCGTGCACAAAGCCAGATATGCATTAGATCTCCAGCTCATAATAACCGACCTCTTAGATGAACTACCTTTGATCTCCTCACCTTCGTCAGTATCTATCCAGTTGAACATCTTCCCAAAAGGATGCTATAACACTGGGATAAATATGGAATGAGATGTTATGGATCAGGTGTCCGTATAGTGTAAAGATATCAGTATCGGGCTTGTAGTTTATCATTCCCTTGAAATGATTCTTAACTGCTTTGCATTAAACATTTATAGGAATGGATTCGAATTCGGCAAAAACGAAGGAATTGGCCGGAAAAAGTAGCCGCGGACGTTTGGATCCCAAAGCGTGCTATTAAAGGAAGATCTCTGGGAAGGCTTCGCAAACACATCAGTTGAATCGCACACGAAAGCATACGGGCGCCATTTCCGAGTCCGTGAGACACCTGTTCCCAGACTCGGAATCCTCACGATTCACAATATTTAAACAGTAATAATTGTTTATGCCAAGTATGAATCCGGAATTCTGATCGGCATCCATGAGCACGCGTCGGCTGAATCTGTATTCTAAACGAATCCAATATTGGATTAAAAAAATGGGAAAGAATAGACTTCGTCGAATTCGGCGCAGGGAAAATCCTTTCGTTTGTATCCCAGTTTGTCGGGAGAATGATACAGCGCCCCCTGGAGTGTACAGGGTTAACGGGCTTGGCAAGACCTGCGGCCAATCCGGAGCCTTAACCTCTGAGCAACACCCCTCCCTCAACCTGGGAAAAGTGGGGCGGTGGTTGAAGGGTGTCGGATATTCCCATCGGCCTGGGATTCTACCCTGGGTTTCCCATCGGGAAGGGCAGGATCTTCCCAGCACCAGTCTGAGACTGAAACTGGGGCTTCCTCTTCCGTATCCGCTGTCTGGCCTGTAGCGAGAGCCAGCGTTAATTATAAATATAAACCTTATAAATACGACGCAACAAACCAGGAATTTTGTCTCCATTATTGGTCGAGGTGCGGCACGAAATGTACGCAAATTTATGCGTGTATCCTCATTATACCGCATTAAAAAGTCATGATTCTGTAACGGAAATCACTGCATGGGCTCGTTAAATCCTACAAAAACCCCTACAAAAATACATGCACTAATGCAGGTTACAGAAGCGGCCATGCGGGAAACACACATGCGGATCAAAAGCTCGTTTAAAAATGCACCGAGGCTGAAGTGGGAAACTGTTCCGTGGTCAGATGAATCGATTTCTTTTTGGGAACCAAAAAACACCACGTCCTCGGGGTTCGATGGCATTAGCATGATTTAGTACTGGTCGAGTCCGGGTGCTGAACTTGACCCTAAAGTCCAAGTCGCGGTCCGTGGGTCGATTGGTACCGGCGCCGCACAGAAAGAATAAATAACTTTCCGTTTTATTTATGATCTGATTCTGACGAATGTTTTATTTCGGAAAAATGACCGGATTTTTGCCTCGGTCATGTGACTTACCTACTTAAAGGAGCCGCTCCGGCCGCTAACACGTAACACGTAAAAGCTAGCGACATAAACAAACAAATAAACAACTTTGTGCAGGATATAAATAATCCAGTGAGGACACAGAAGAAGATGCAGGTCAGTTTTTATGGCACTCGTTTTGTTTAATTTTGTTGCATTTATCCGACAAAATAAAATATATAAATATATAATATATAAAATATTTTCCGCTTGAGAATGATTAAACACAACAAAGAAAACCCAGAACTGTTGAAGCAGCTGGAAATCCTGTATCAGAATCATATGGGGCAAAATTATAGTTGTTTATCGTTAAATGATATCGTTTATAGTTGTTTACGAAAATGTTGTTTATTTTCTAGAGGGGGGGGGCACTCTTGGTTAAAGCTTCTGGGATACTGATTGGAAGGTGAGCGGTTTGAAGCCCCTGAACAAAACCCCCTTAATCCTCTCGGCTCCAGGGATCAGGGATCAGGGATCAGGTCTAACCCCAGCTTCCTAGCAATGTGACAAACAAACAAACAAAAAAAAAGCTTTTCTTTTCTTTCTTTTCTTTTTTCGTTCTCTCTTTATAATCATCCAATTCCAGCTTCACAAAAACATGGAATTTTTTTTTCCCACCGTGACTTTCCGCCTTCCTGACGCGCTCCAGTCCACAATTCCCATTCGCTTTCAAAAACACTCCACAATCTGGAGATGGAACTTTATTTATTTATTTATTTATTTATTTATTTATTTATTTATTTATTTATTTATTTTCCCGGATCCTTAACACTTTAAATCTCCTGCAATGAAATGCCCGTGAGGATCCGAGTGGGTATTGGTGTTGGGTATTGAGCGATGGTGGTGGTAGCCCAGTGGTTAAGGTGTTGGATCACAGGTTCAAACCCCACCACCATCTAGCTGCTATTAGTGGGGCCCTTGAGTAAGGCCCTTGAACCCTCAGTTGTAAGTCGCTCTGGATAAAGGTGTCTACCAAATGCTTCAAATGTAAACGTAAATGTGTTCCGACCGCAACCAGACGACCAAATTCCGATCCGAAGTTCGGAATGGTGAAAAGCGTCCTCGGCCGAACATTTCCAGGGTTAATTGCGGCGTCTGGAATCTGATTAAACCCTCCGAAATGTAAGCAAATACTGCGGAAACGTTTTTTTTTTTTTTTTTTTTTTTCCCCGAGATTCATCCTTGACACAACCCTTGACTCGCACCGGACTTCAAAACCAGACCAACAATTCCAATTTCCGCTCTCGGTTTCTCCGTGCGCTCGTGTCACGACACCGATTCGGATTCCGTCTGAGGGGAATCACGAGCCTCCCATGAATCCAATTGGACAGTGAGGGGTGAAACCTGCTTCAATAATCGGCGGAGAATTTCCATCCGAATGAGCAGCTGTAGCCTTTAACATTTTACAGCCAAGGAATGAATGATAGTCGCGGTGGAAAAAAGAAAAGGGAGAGCTGATAAACACGCCACTTCATCTCATTATTTCAGCACCGCGGCCAAAAAATATGAAATACAGAAGGGTGTTTTTTTTTTTTGTTTTTTTTTTCCTCTCGCTCAAGAGTAGGTGTGATGTACATTTCATTTCATGCGAACATAACACTGAATAAATTATGTATATTAAAATATATATATATATATATATATATATATATATATATATATATATAAAAGCTGCCTCTATCAGTCATTCTAATAAGTGAATATTCTACCAGTTATTCCTGCAATTAATCCAGTAGTTTTTTTAATTAAAGAGAAATAATAAATACATTTATGTAGGGGCTACGGTGGTTTAGTGGTTAGCACGTTCGCCTCACACCGCCAGGATCCGGGTTCGATTCCCGTCTCGGCCATGTGTGTGTGGAGTTTGTGCATGTTTCTCCCCGTGCCTCAAGGAGGTTTTTCTCCGGGTTCTCCGGTTTCCTCCCCCGGTCCAAAAACATGCACGGTAGGTTGATTGGCACATTGGAAAATTGTCCCTAGTGTATGAATGTGTGTGTGAATGTGTGTGTGTGTGTGTGTGTGTGTGTGTCATGCGATGGGTTGGCATTCCATCCAGGGTGTATCCTGTCTTAATGCCCATAGACGCCTGAGATAGACACAGACTCCCCGTGACCCGAGGAAGAAGATAAAGCGGATAAAGCGGTTGGCGTAGGTAGAATAGATTAGAATGAATGAATGAATGAATGAATGAATACATTTACAAGAACAAATAAGAAGGGGCACGGTGGTTTAGTGATTAACACGTTCGCCTCACACCGCCAGGGTCCGGGTTCAATTCCCGTCTCGGCTGTGTGTGTGTGGAGTTTGTGCATGTTCTCCCCGTGTCCTCAGGGGGTTTTTTTTCTCCGGGTTCTCCGGTTTCCTCCCCCGGTCCAAAAACATGCACGGTAGGTTGATTGGCACCTTGGAAAATTGTCCCTAGTGTATGAATGTGTGTGTGTGTGTGTGTGTGTGTGTGTGTGATGGGTTTGCATTCCATCCAGGGTGTATCCTGCATTAATACCCATAGACGCCTGAGATAGTGACCCGAGGGAAGATCGGATAAAGCGGTAGAAGATGAATGAATGAATGAGATCCAATAATATGCAATCCAATAATATGTAATATATATTTCCGGCTGTGAAAAAAAAACAAAAAAAACAGCGTCCCAATACTTTTGCCCTCCTCGTGTCGGTGCAATCGAGAGAAGTTGCGGAATAACGCGTGTACGCGGTGATTTTTCCGCGTATCGATCGCTCTAATTGCTGCGTCTCGGTTAAACGATGGATCAAGGAAGTAAAGTGCAACAATATATAGGCCCTAATGGATACACGGGATTCATTATCCGGGCGTTCACAAGTGCAGTCATGAGTGAAAGGCCGCGCGAGAGTATTTTTAAGTAAAGGTCAATCAACCTTTGGGAACGTGAGGGTGGGCGGGGGAATGTGTGTATAAAGGGCTCGTACGCATTCTGCTTTGACCTGGTGCATTAGCGTTAACATTGGCATGAACTTAATCGCACATGTGCGTCTGTTTGTACCTTAAATTGATGATTATATCATTAAATAAGTCAATCGGACAAGAATTATAATAATAATAATAAATAATAATAATAATAATAAAAAAGTTACTTCCCATTTGCTCTCATAATAACCTCAATCCTTCTGGGAATGTGGAGATTTGTGGCTTTGCAGACTCACCAAGAAACACGGCATATTCATTCATTCATTCATTCATTCATTCATCTTCTACCGCTTTATCCGATCTTCACTCGGGTCACGGGGAGTCTGTGTCTATCTCAGGGCAGATGTGCCTATGGGCATTAAGTCAGGATACACCCTGGATGGAATGCCAACCCATCCGTGGTTTAGTGGTTAGCACGTTCGCCTCACACCGCCAGGGTCCGGGTTCGATTCCCGTCTCGGCCGTGTGTGTGTGGAGTTTGTGCATGTTCTCCTCGTGTCTCAGGGGGTTTTTCTCCAGGGTTCTCCGGTTTCCTCCCCCCGGTCCAAAATCATGCATGCACGGTAGTAGGTTGATTGGCATTGGCACCTTGGAAAATTGTCTCTAGTGTATGAATGTGTGTGTGTGTGTGTGTGTGTGTGTGTGTGTGTGTGTGTGATGGGTTTGGCATTCCATCCAGTGTGTGTATCCTGCCTTAATGCCCATAGACGCCTGAGATAGACACAGACTCCCCGTGACCCGAGGGAAGATCGGATAAAGCGCGCTAGAAGATGAATGAATGAATGAATGAATGAATGAAAGAAAAGATGACAATGAAAAGGGGAGAGAAAAAAGTGCAATAAGAAAAGGAAGACAAGAAAAGAAAAGAGAATGCACAAGAGAGGAAAAGAAGGAGACTAAACTAAAGAAGAAAAGGAGGTGCGAGAAGTGCAGTAAGAAAAATAAGAGCAAGAAAAGAACATGCACCGTAGAAGAAGAAGAAGAAGAAGAAGAAAAAAAAAGAAAAAAAGAAAGAGAGAGATGAGGAGGAAGAAAGAAGAAGAAAGAATAATAAGATAAAACATTCCTGTCGGTTGACGGCGTGCGACAGCAGATTGGTGTAAAGTGTGTAAAGTGTGATGTTTCTCCGTCATGGCTGAAATGGCAGGTTTAATTGCGCCGCCGCTCGGACCGCACGCCGCACGCGGTCACATGACAGGATGATGTGGTTCATTCATTGTGGAAGTTAATGATCTCTTTTACATTCACCTCCTGTTGATATCAGACACTGCCAGGACTCGGGGAAGAGGATTGAGCGGATGGGGGGGGGGAGGTTTAGTAGTGTGTGGTGTGTGTGTGTGTGTGTGTGTGTGTGTGTGTGTGTGTGTGTTGTGTGTGTGTGTGTGTGTGTGTGTGTGTGTTACACCTGGCCGGGTGGTGGGTTGACGTGGGCGGATGTTTTTAAAAAGTGTGTTTTGTAGTATAAAACTTTGCAGGAGGGAGGGAAAAAGAAAGAACAAATGAACGAATGAAGGAAGGGGAAATCAAAGGGAATTAGGAAGGAAGGAAGAAAGGAAGGTATGGGAAAAAGAAGGAAAGGGAAGGAAGTAAAAGATAGAAGGAGGAAGGAAGGAAGGAAGGAAGAAATGTATGGGAAATAGAAGGAAAGGGAAGGAAGGAAAAGATAGAGGGAAGGAAGGAAGGAAGGAAGGAAGGAAGGAACAAATGTATGGGAAATAGAAGGAAAGGGAAGGAAAGGGAAGGAAGGAAAAGACAGAAGGAAGAACGGTATGGGAAATAGAAGGAAGGGAAGGGAAGGAAGGAAAAGATACAAGGAAGGAAGGAAGAAAGGTATGGAAAATAGAAGGAAAAGAAAGGATGGAAAAGATAGAAGGAAGGAAGGAAAATAGAGAAGGAAAAGGCAGGAAGGAAAAAGCAAAGGGAAATGGATGGAAATAAGGAAAGGGATATAGAAGGAAAGGGAATGAAGGAAAAAATAGAAGGATGAAAGGTATGGGAAATAGAAGGAAGGGAAGGAAAGGGAAGGATGGAAAAAATAGTAGGAAGAATGGTATGGGAAATAGAAGGAAAGGGAAGGAAGTAAGGAAAGAAGGAAGGAAATGGAAGGAAGGAGGAATAGAAGAAGGAGGAAGGAAGGAAGGAAGGAAGGAAGAAATGTATGGGAAATAGAAGGAAAGGGAAGGAAGGAAAAGACAAGGAAGAATGGTATGGGAAATAGAAGGAAGGGAAGGGAAGGAAGGAAAAGATAGAAGGAAGGAAGGAAGGAAGGAAGAAAGGTATGGGAAATAGAAGGTAAAGATAGAAGGAAGGAGGGAAAAATAGAGAAGGAAAAAGCAAAGGGAAATGGATGGAAATAGGGAAAGGGAAGGAAGGAAAAAATAGAAGGAAGAAAGGTATGGGCAATAGAAGGAAAGGGAAGGAAAGGGAAGGAAAAGATAGAAGGAGCGAAGGAAGGAAGAAATGTATGGGAAATAAAAGGAAAGGGAAGGAAGGAAAAAAATAGAAGGAAGGAAGGAAGAAATGTATGGGAAATAGAAGGAAAGGGAAGGAAAGGGAAGGAAGGAAAAGATAGATAGAAGGAAAGAAGGAAGGAAGGAAGAAATGTATAGGAAATAGAAGGAAAGGGAAGGAAGGATAGAAGAAAGGAAGGAAGGAAGAAATGTATGGGAAATAGAAGGAAAAGGAAGGAAGGGAAATAGAAGTAAAGATGGAAAGGGAAAGAAGGAAAAAGAGAAGGTAGGTAGTGTGTGTGTGTGTGTGTGTGTGTGTGTGTGTGTGTGTGTGTGTGTGTGTTACACCTGGCCGGGTGACGTGGGCGGATCGTATGGAAGTGCTCTGATAGGGCGCGGGCCGCGGAGGCAGAGGGCACGCGCCTTTTTTACTGAGGAGAATTGCTTTGAACATCTAAGCTTGGCAGAGGTTCACCTTTCTCACCCCTGGGCAAGTGGAAGTTTAATGAGGACAGGAACACGGAGGGGGGAAAAAAACGAGTGCAGGTGGACAATTTCCTGGAGGAGGGGAAAAAAAAGTGGAGAGGGAAAAAAAAAAACGCAGGGCATCACTTTTATAAAGCCTTTTGTCTGTTTCGCTCGAGTGGCATTGGATGTCTTTTTTTTTTATGTGGAAATAATTATTAATAATTTTATTTTAATTTGCATTTCTTTTTCACTTATTTACATTTTTATGCATGTATTTATTGTTCATTATTAATTCATTTGTTTATTTTTACAGTCTCTACATTTTCTACAATTATTCTCAGGGTTTTTTTTTTCCTTTTTTATTCATATTAATGTTTTATATGCATTTATTTATTACTTATTTATTGATTATTATTAATATTTTATATTTTTATTGCTTATTTATTGATTGATTTTTTTCAGGTTGTATTTTTTTTTTTTTACATTTACTGTCATTTTTTCCCGTTCGTATTTCCATTTTTATTTTCTATGCATTTATTTATTTACTTAACAGTCAATCATTTTTTTCATGTTTTTTTTTTCATTTTTTTTTCTTTGCATTTATTCATTATTTATTGTTTAATTTCTTTTACATTTATTGTCATTTTTCCCCTTTGTATTTATATTTTAATTTTATATGTATTTATCTAGGGGCACGGTGGTTTAGTGGTTAGCACGTGCACCTCACACCACCAGGGTCCGGGTTCGATTCCCGTCTCGGCCATGTGTGTGTGGAGTTTGTGCATGTTCTCCCCGTGCCTCAGGGGGTTTTTCTCCGGGTTCTCCGGTTTCCTCCCCCGGTCCAAAAACATGCACGGTAGGTTGATTGGCACCTTGGAAAATTGTCCCTAGTGTGTGAATGTGTGTGTGTGTTTGTGTGTGTGTGTGTGATGGGATGGGTCGGCATTCCATCCAGGGTGTGTCCTGCCTTAATACCCATAGACTGAGATAGACACAGACTCCCCGTGACCCGAGGGAAGATCGGATAAAGCGATAGAAGATGAATGAATATATATATATATAAATATATATATGAGAATGCAGAGAGAAAAATGAATGTGACGTGTGGATTTTAGAGAAGTGGAAATGCACCGGGCTGCCAGACACATAACCGCGCGCCACTTAAGACAAACACAACAAAACAAATAAAAGACACAGCGTGAGCGCGATGGCTGCGAAACGACTCGCACCGTCATTCCGGGCAAAACGCCTCAAATCCCGGGATACCGCGCGAGTGTGCCAGATGCCAACCCGGATCTGCTGCCGAAATCAGCCAGGAACACATAAGGGAGAGAGCAGGAGACGCGGTGTGTGTACGCACACACACACACACACACACACACGGAGGAAACGGCGGGGAAAGAGAAACGCCTCGGTTAACAGTTCCGTAAACAGAAGGGCAAAAGTTTTGGGACACCTGACTTTTCTACTCGTGTGATTTTCTGTTGGAGGCAAACATTCGTACAGGATACGTTCAGTGTGTTTAATATTAAACTTTGCAGGAAATCAAAGGGAATTAGTATGGGAAAATAGAAGGAAATGGAAGGAAGGAAAAAAATAAGGAAGGAAGGAAGGAAGGAAAAATAGAAAGAAGGACGGAAGGGAGGAAAAATAAGGAAAGGAAGGAAAGGGAAGTGAGGGAAGGAAGGGAAAGATAGAAGGAAGAAGAAAAGGAAATATGAAAGGTATGGGAAATAGAAGGAAAGGAAGGAAAGGGAAGGAAGGGAACGATAGAAGGAAGGAAGGAAGGAAGGAAGGAAGGAAGGAAGGAAGGAAGGAAAGAAGAAAGGTATGGGAAATAGAAGGAAAGGGAAGTGAGGGAAGGAAGGGAAAGATAGAAGGAAGGAAGGAAGATTTGGGAAATAGAAGGAAAGGAAGGAAAGGGAAGTGAGGGAAGGAAGGGAAATATAGAAGGAAGGAAGGAAGGAAGGAAGGAAGGAAAGAAGAAAGGTATGGGAAATAGAAGGAAAGGGAAGTGAGGGAAGGAAGGGAAAGATAGAAAGAAGGAAGGAAGGAAGGTTTGGGAAATAGAAGGAAAGGAAGGCAAGGGAAGTGAGGGAAGGAAGGGAAATATAGAAGGAAAGAAGGAAAAAAGGTATAGGTAATAGAAGGAAAGGAAGGAAAGGGAAGTGAGGGAAGGAAAGGAAAGATAGAAGGAAGAAAAGAAGAAAGGTATGGGAAATGGAAGGAAGGGAAGGAAAGGGAAGGAAGGAAGGGAAAGATAGAAGGAAGGAAGGAAGGAAGGAAGGAAGAAGAAAGGTATAGGAAATAGAAGGAAGGGAAGGAAAAGGAAAAAGAAAGGATGGAAAAGACAGAAGGAAGGAAGAAATGTATGGGAAATAGAAGTAAAGCTGGAAAGGGAAAGAAGGAAAAAGAGAAGGTAGGGAGAAAGAAACAAATAAATGAATGAGGGAAGAAAGATTGTCATGCTGAAGGTCATGAGGGGGGGGGGGGGGGGGGGGGGGGAGTGAGGCGTTCCGATACTTTTGATCACATGATTATACTGAACAAACTCTCGATGTGAACTCCTCCTGATGCAGAGAACGAGAGAAAGAAGAGACGGATCTGCAGTGGACTAATGGCGTTCTTTAAGGGGGGGAGGGGCGCAGGGGGGGGCTCTTTCAGGGAGATGAAAGGGTGCTGAAAAGTACTCTTCCCTTTCTCTTCTTACATCCTTTCATTTCCTATACACACTCTTAAAACCCTCAACACACACACACACACACACACACACACAAAAACACTTTCCGTAAGTCAAGCATCTGTGTAATGTAGAAGATCCAAGACGCCGATAGCGGACTTGGACGGCGCTTTCCTGCGCTTTCCCGCGCTTTCCCGCGCTTTCCCCTGTTTTCCCGCGTTTTCCCGCGTTTTCCCGCGTTTTCCCGCGTTTTCCCGTAAATAAATTCTGATGATGCCACGGATAAAACGCAGCCATTTTCACGAGACACACTCGTCCTCTTCTCTTCTCCTCGTCCGGCTGCCGCTCCTCTCGCTTTTATCCGGGTTTTATCTGTGTTTATTTTTCCTTTTCTTCTTTTTTTTGTATTATTAGATTTATCTCTCTCTCTCTCTCTCTCCGACTCTCTCGCTTCACTCGGAAACCACGGGACACAAAGTCGGCAGGCCAAATAAATTCGGGTCATGCAGGAAGATTTAATCCGTCTGTCCGGAGGGATCTCTGAGTGGAAAGAGAGTGCTGCTATTGTACCCGAATCGCTAGACAGAATAACCCCCCCCCCACAACACACACACACACACACACACTCCCCTCCCCCAACACACCGCTGTATCTTCCAGATCGTTGGAAAATAAACTACAGCACACATCTCTCTCTCTCTCTCTCTCTCTCTCTTTTTCTTTGGCTTTGTTCCCCGCGGCTTGTATAGCGACTTTTAACGCAAACGTTACCCGCGAATTCACTTTAAGGGCAACGTGGCGTCGATAACGCGGATAGAAATCCGTATTTTACACGTACTTTACACTTACACGCACCGTATTTTACATGTACCGTGTTTTACACGTACTTTACACTTACACACACCGTATTTTACATGTACCGTGTTTACACGTACTTTACACTTACACGCACCGTATTTTACATGTACCGTATTTTACCCGTACTTTACACTTACATGTACCGTATTTTACATGTACCGTGTTTTACACGTACTTTACACTTACACGCACCGTATTTTACATGTACCGTATTTTACATGTACTTTACACTTACATGTACCGTATTTTACATGTACCGTATTTTACACGTACTTTACACTTACATGTACCGTATTTTACATGTACCGTATTTTACATGTACCGTATTTTACACGTACTTTACACTTACATGTACCATATTTTACATGTACCGTATTTTACACGTACTTTACACTTACACGTACCCGTATTTTACATGTACCGTTTACACTTACACGTACCGTATTTTACACGTACTTTACACTTACACGTACCGTATTTTACATGTACCGTATTTTACACGTACTTTACACTTACATGTACCGTATTTTACATGTACCGTATTTTACACGTACTTTACACTTACACGTACCATATTAAACATGTACTTTACACTTACACGTACCGTATTTTACATGTACCGTATTTTACACGTACTTTACACTTACATGTACCATATTTTACATGTACCGTATTTTACATGTACATGTACCGTATTTTACATGTACCGTATTTTACATGTACCGTATTTTACATGTACCGTATTTTACATGTACCGTATTTTACACGTACTTTACACTTACACGTACCGTATTTTACATGTGCCGTATTTTACATGTACTTTACACTTACACACATCGTATTTTATACGCATCGTATTTTACACATACTTTACACTTACACGTACCATATTTTACATGTACCGTATTTTACACGTACTTTACACTTACACGTACCGTATTTTACATGTACCGTATTTTACACGTACTTTACACTTACACGTACCGTATTTTACATGTACCGTATTTTACATGTACCGTATTTTACACATACTTTACACTTACACGTACCGTATTTTACATGTACCGTATTTTACACGTACTTTACACTTACACGTACCGTATTTTACACGTACTTTACACTTACACGCACCGTATTTTACATGTACCGTATTTTACATGTACCGTATTTTACATGTACTTTACACTTACATGTACCGTATTTTACATGTACTTTACACTTACACGCACCGTATTTTACATGTACCGTATTTTACACTTACACGTACCGTATTTTACATGTACCGTATTTTACACGTACTTTACACTTACACGTACCATATTTTACATGTACCGTATTTTACATGTACTTTACACTTACACGCACCGTATTTTACATGTACCGTATTTTACACATACTTTACACTTACACGTACCATATTTTACATGTACCGTATTTTACATGTACTTTACACTTACACGCACCGTATTTTACATGTACCGTATTTTACACGTACTTTACACTTACACGTACCGTATTTTACACGTACTTTACACTTACACGTACCATATTTTACATGTACCGTATTTTACATGTACTTTACACTTACACGCACCGTATTTTACATGTACCGTATTTTACACATACTTTACACTTACACGTACCGTATTTTACATGTACCGTATTTTACATGTACTTTACACTTACACGTACCGTATTTACACGTATTTTACACATTTTACATGTACCGTATTTTACATGTACTTTACACTTACACGTACCGTATTTTACATGTACCATATTTTGCACGTACTTTACACTTACACGCACCGTGTTTTACATGTCCCGTATTTTACATACTTTACACTTACATGCACCGTATTTTACTATTAAAACAGCCGTTAAAAATTTAAATAAGAAAGAAATAAAAAATAATAATTTTGATAATTCAAATTACTTTTATTTCAGGGGAAGTTTTGGAATGAAAGTTATACATTTATTATACAAGTTATACATCTGTCACAATGAGAGAATATTAAGTATCAAAAATGTGCGATTAAATATTATTTATATATATTATATATATATATATATATATATATCTATATAAAATGTGTGTTTGCGTGTGTGTGTGTGTGTGTGTGTGTGTGTTTGTGCGTGTGTGTGTGTGTGTGTGTGTGTGTATAAAATGAAGGCAAATCGTTTTCTTTGCTCAAATTTCTAGTAATGTGGATAAAAGAATATATGCATATGAGATCCCGGTTTGCCGCAGGCAGGCGGATGTGGCTGACTGGAAAATGAGGCTGCGGCCCAAATAATCTCTCATTCAATTCATTCCGCCAGATTTCTGGAGTGTAACATTTCGGGTGACAAATTATAATAATTGAGAACGGAGCAAATCGGCAACAATCGCACCAGAGCCGAGTGTGTAAACACTGCCTCTAATAAGGATTCCGCGCTATAATCAGCGTTGCGCCGAGGCACAGCTGCGTCTGCGGGTCACCTCTGATTAGCGTCTACTCAAAACACCACGTCGCGATATCCGGCGTAGGTGCTTTTCTTACTTCCTGTAGACGAGCATTGTTCCCATCGTGTAAAGTGTTGGAGTGAGTGTACTTCCATATTGTGCGGAAGTCATTTTTTGTAGCTACTTTATATCGACACGAAAAACAAATATGCAATTTTAATATTGTTTATTTCTTTGCTTCGGACAGACAGTGACTTATTTCATTCATTCATTCATTCATCATTCTAACCGCTATATCCGATCTTCCCTCGGGTCACGGGGAGTCTGTGTCCTATCTCAGGCGTCTATGGGCATTAAGGCAGGATACACCCTGGATGGAATGCCAACCCATCGCAGGGCACACATACACACATTCACACACATTCATACACTAGGGACAATTTTCCAAGGTGCCAATCAACCTACCGTGCATGTTTTTGGACCGGGAGGAAACCGGAGAACCCGGAGAAAACCCCCCTGAGGCACGGGGAGAACATGCAAACTCCACACACACATGGCTGAGACGGGAATCGAACCCGGATCCTGGCGGTGTGAGGCGAACGTGCTAACCACTAAGCCACCGTGCCCCCAGTGACTTATTTACCGTCTTTTAATGTTCACGGCGTTCGACAGACGCCCTTATCCAGCTGAGCAATTGAAGGTTAAGGGCCTTGCTCAAGGGCCACCTAGTGGCAGCTTGTTGGTGGTGTAATTTGAACCCGAGATCTTTGGGCCCAGGCACCTTAACATCTGAGCTACCACCACCTCCCTTCCTGTTGTGGGGGTTCGAGCCCCGGTATCGCCAAGATCCCACTCTTGGGTCCTTGAGCAAGGCCCTTAACCCTCTGTACACCAGGGGGCGCTGTATCACGGTCACCCCTTCGCTCTGACCACAACTTTCCAGCATGCGAAATGATGAGAAAACAATTCATTCATTCATTCATCTTCTAGCGCTTTATCCGATCTTCCCTCGGGTCACGGGGAGTCTGTGTCTATCTCAGGCGTCTATGGGCATTAAGGCAGGATACACCCTGGATGGAATGCCAACCCATCTCACACACACACACACACACACACACACATACACATTCATACACAAGGGACAATTTTCCAAGGTGCCAATCAACCTGCCGTGCATGTTTTTGGACCGGGGGAGGAAACCGGAGAACCCGGAGAAAAACCCCCTGAGGCACGAGGAGAACATGCACAAACTCCACACACACACATGGCCGAGATGGGAATCGAACCCGGACCCTGGCGGTGTGACGTGAACGTGCTATCCACTAAACCACATCCCTTAAATCACCGACTACATCTGAGTGACTTAATGTGTCCTTTTTAAAATGAGGGGGAAAAAAAGAGCTAACCTTGGAAAAATATAGCAGCATCTATTTCTTATGTACTTTAACTCTTCGCTGGGTTTTTTTGTTTGTTTGTTTGTTTGTTTAGTTTGTTTGTTCGCTGTGGAAAAGACTGGAAAAGATATAGTATCATTGTCTTGTCAGGTATAAAATACAATTATACATGCATTTTTGGTTTTCTGGGAGGGGGTGTAGCTCAGTGGTCGATGGGCTGCGCTGGGCTGCTGATGGGAAGATCCGGGTTCGAGCCCCGGTATGGCCAAGCTGCCGCCCTTGGGTCCTTGAGCAAGACCCTTAACCCTCTGTGCTCCAGGGGGCGCCGTATCATGGCCGACCCTGCGCTCTGACCCCAAACTACCAACATCAAGCTGGGATATGCGAAGAAAAGAATTTCACTGTGCTGTAATGTACATGTGACTAATAAAGGATATTATTATTATTATTATTATTATTATTATTATTATTTAAACAATTGTATTTCTGTGGCAGGTAAGGAAACCGCCATAAAGATATAGAGGATTGTGATTGGCCAGCTCATGTCCTTATTGAATGAACCGTATTGGGATTGGATGGATCCATTCGAACATGTTGATAAAATTCTTGTCTACATTATCTTTAAGGATATATATATATATATATATATATATATCTATATATAGCCCCCTGGATTTTAACGATTTTTTTTATGCACAAATGCGTAGTTAAATTCCGTTCCAGGGTTAATGAATGAATATATATTATATATATCAAGTTATGATCTCTTTTGCCCGGATTTTAACGATTTTTTTTATGCACCTTTTCCTCAAAGTTATGATCTCGCCCGCCACCTCTTTGGCAGTATCGAAAGACTAAATCTAATAACAGTCCAATCCCTGACAGCCTCATGCAGACACTCTGGGGTTTATAACGACTATAAATCCATAAACACTCACTTTTTACTGCTGAAATATCATCGACTTCACAGAAGCAGACGCAGACGAGTAACCTTGGGAAACCTTAAATCGTTCACCGCACCCGAGCACGCCGCCGCGTTTCAGGTTGCCGGCTTTATGTTTAATGCATCGCAAACAGACATTTGCAAAAAAAAATTTTTTTCTCGGAGGGGGGGGGCAATCATTTTGTGTGCGAATGCAGGCCAGAATCGCATAAATATATTAATTACTGCTGTTGTGAGGGTTCTGAAATTGATCCAGAAATGTGTTCAAGCTTAGAGACTCCGCACGATCACAGGCTGGTAATCAGAGATAGAGGGGAATCTATATAGCGTTATATAGTGAGCTAAAATAAATAAATACAAAATAAATACATGTGTACCAAAATGCCTTTAAACCCAAAATGTGGAAACTTCAACACAAGAAACTTTTACAGAATGAATATTTCATTCGAATAACCCGTTGGAAAGGTATCGTTTCAAATCACGTAAAATGATCAAAATATCACGTTAAGGCTGTCGAAATTGCCTTTACGATTAATATCGCAAAAAAAACGTGTTTAGATTTTATACATGTACGATTAATGCATAGAACGTTTCGTATTAAAAATATCAATAAACATTAAACCAATGGATACATCTGATGTCCATACAAACGTTAAAATTATAAAACGATAAATTCCAAACGCTTTTTTTTTTTTGCATTATTAATCGTAAAACGTTGACAGCCCGAATGTGATATTTTTGTCATTTGCTTAATATCACATTACAGCTGCCAAAATTGTATTTTACGATTAATAACGTATTAGCGAAAAATGTGTTGCAATTTTTATCGCCGTGCGATTAGTGCAGCGAGAATACAACATAAACAATTATTTATTGTTTATTTATGCGTTATTAATTGTAAATACAATTTCGACATCGTTAATGTGATGATTAAACAGACGGTCAAAGTATGATGTTAAAGCGTAATGCGCGTCAGAGTTTTGTTATTAAAAATATAATTCTTTCCGTGAATTAATTCGTTAATAAATTATGTTAATTCGATGTCCATTTGTCGCAATTAAAGCGCAATTAAAGCGCAATTAGTTTTTACGTTTTGTATTAAAAACATCAATAAGCATAAAAAAATTTTAACGCAATACGATGACCGTTCTTTACTCGCTTTATTCCAAGCCGGCGCCTGTTAGCATAAAATTCCACTCTTGATCCGCTACCGTAATTCTGACGAAGGCGATCCGTTCCTATAGCGTGAAAACACGTCCCGTATAACATCTGTGTAAAGCGATCGCCATCGGTAATAATACGGATTTAAGCGACGGCGGCGTTTTCGCGCAATGCACTCGATGCTATCGAGAACAACGATCTTTTTTTTTTTATCCGAGTGCGAACGTATCGGGTTCAAGCCGGAACATGTTAAGAAATAAAAATCTATAAACCTTATCGTCTAGAACACCTGCCGTGAGCAGCAGCTCCTACCGGTTAGATTTCCCGCCGTCGGATAAAGGATTCCCGACGGCTTCGGCTAATTCCCTCGCGTCGTAGAGACGTCGCCGCGCTAATGAACGTAGGCAGGTGTTGTATTACAGGCGAAATGAGTGACCGTGCCTCGTGGTAATCTCTTTATTACACATTTCACTTATCAAAATGCCTCGAGGCAGATCATATAATCCATAGCGCCTCACTGATTTCGGCAAAAAAGCAAAGACCGAGGGAACGATGCATAAGGAACCGTGTAGCATATAGAGACAAGGATGTGTTTACAGTACAGTGAAAGTAATATTAGGAAGCTGGAGTCAGCCATGATGGAGCACCCCCTAGAGGAGAGACGCTTAACTGCTTTGCTTGGTGTCACTGGGGCGTGAACCGCCAACCTTCTGATCACCAAAGAGTTAAAAAGCATCCGTGATACTAATCATGAGTTTGAGTGGAAGATCTTCGGTATACAAAATTGGCCTCCTCAAGTCTTCTCTTCTACGTTAATCCCATCTTTTCCCATGTAATCCCATGTTTTCCCATGGGATTACGTAACCCCATGCTACGTAATGGGATTACGTAATCCCATGTTACATAATCCCATGTTTTCCTACGTAATCCCATGTTTTCCCACATAATCCCATGTTTTCCCATGTAATCCCATGTTTTCCCATGGGATTACGTAACCCCATGCTACGAAATGGGATTACGTAATCCCATGTTACATAATCCCATGTTTTCCTACATAATCCCATGTTTTCCCACGTAATCCCATGTTTTCCCACGTAATCCCATGTTTTCCCACGGTTCTAGAAACCATGAAAGTGAGAGAGAAACGCAATATTACAGAGCACCACATGGGAATCTCACAGTCAATGAACACAAATCCACATTGCCTCCTTTCACTGGAGCCACAGCGGCACCAATCGCATACATCGTAAATCGTCCCATTCCCCCTCCCTCCCCGGCATTGTTTGAGAAAACAGTTTAAGAAAAAGTGTTTCCTCATGTCCCAGGTTTCCTCGGGAATGTCCTTGGAAATCGATTTCTGGCGATAGTTTTGGAATGAATAAAAACACAGCTATTAAATCGATTATATATTTGAGCTTGTGCAGTTTGCTACAGTTGCTGGTTGCGAGCTCCAACTAGCGCCCTCTCTGGCCGTCCGGCCAAACGACATGTAAATGATGTGATCGGACGCCTGCTAGACGGCCTCGGAGACAACAAATGAGCGCTTCGAGCGAGATTCATTTGACAGCTAATTGGATAGAGATCTTTTCTTCTTCTTTTCCCGCGAACCACATTGGTATATAACGGTAAAGTTCCAGCAGTGTAATGGTTAACCTGCCATATACTGTCGAGTGAAGTGCATGTTTAAGTATAGCCTACACAAAGTCTTCAAATGTACAAAAACGGGGCAAAAACGGGCAATTTCCGAAGCGTGCCATTTATTCCGAGGAAAATTATTAGCAATGGGAAAAGCTGTGCAGATCACTTAGCCAATCACGGAGACATTATCACTAGAATGCGGCAAGCATGGATTAAACCGAAATCCTTCGAAAATGTCACGCAGAGACGACCTATCATTACTCCCAGCCCTGTGTACAGAAGTAGTTGACCCCCCTCCCCCCTCCCCCCTCCCATTCTCCACCCTTTAGACCTTCCGCAAAGGTGAAGAAAGTTCTCAAGTTCCATAGCAATTTGCGCATAATTACGCCTCGTGACAGCTCAGCCCTTACTCAGACGAGCTCGTAAGGTTCGAATAGACGCGCAAAGACTATGCATTAGCATTTCATCAGCTGGGAGAAAAGGAAAAAAAAAAACGCACCCATGTTATCTCCAATCACGGCCTTGTGTGATTTTGATCAAGCATTCATATTCAGTACAGGCATGGCTGCTATTTATAAAGGCAAGGAGCGCGTAATAAGCTATGCAAGTCATCTTCGTTCCCCTCCGCACCTCCTCCCTTTCTCCAGCCCAATGTAAATGGTCCATTAATGATAAATAGTGATGGGCTATAGTGTTGGTCTTTAGGCATTTTAATCCCAGCCGTAGTCTTTTCCCGGATCAGCGGTCTCGGGTGGAAGAGAAGGAAACCTTGACTAGACAAAAAAAAACCCTTTACGAATGATTTTTAAAGCTTTATTGGCTCCAAAATGGGAAATATGTGCTTTTTCCACGTGGATATATATATATATATATATATATATATATAATATATATATATATAGATAGATAGATATAGATATATATATATATTAGGTATTTCAATTAATCGATTCAAATATTTAATTGTGATTAATCACATGTTTTCAATGTAGCATAAATAATAAATAAATACTTTTCATGTTTCTAATACAGTAAATAACTGTAACAGATGTTATAATTATATACATTTCTCACAAAATCTCTCCCTATAATAGCATTATTGATGATGTAATATTTATTTTACTCTTGGAATTATTTTTTAATATAAATTACTTGTTAATGACAATGTTATTTTGTTTAGTGTTGGTTTGAAGTGTAAAATATGGGACGTGGCTCCTTTAAGAATTGTGTTCCGGTTGCTTTTCCATATAAACTGGTGATACGGTGTTTAGGTTATACGGAAGCGCTTTATTGCGTTCAGTAAAAATGCGCTTTATTGCAGTAATGCGGATTTGGGAATGCGATGCGCTTGCGTAAGGTTCCGTACGGTAATATACGCTAATATAGTGAGGAGATCGTACCTGTTGTGAATGCGCAGCTAGGGGGCGTCATTCAGGGGGGGAATTTAGGAAGTGTGAGTTTATGCACTTGAATGTTTCTTTCTTCGTTTCCTCTTTTTTTGTTGCTCGGGTTTCGTTCATTCGCACAACACGAGTGTGAACAGGCCGCGGAAACAGAAAACGGAGGAAAATGCGAATAATTCCACATCATCGAGACGGGGCGTCCAACAGAGGCAGGATACGAATTGCGAGAGCGCAGATTGGTGGGAAGCTTTGTGCTAGACACATATTGGTTCACACTGGGAAAGATTGAGCTGATCCTCAGGGGGTCTGAGATGAATTATAGGCCTGGTGCCATGCTAAACAGGGTCTACAACTGTGAGCAGCGTTTCAGGGTGAGAAAAAAAAAAGATGATGGTGGATTTGTACAATGTAGACCATTGTGTAGCGTCTGCACTGATGTCTGGATTCTCGTGCCCAGTCTTGTTTGGGTCAGATGATAGCGTTTTCAGGCCGCCCATTCCACACTCAGATCTTCAGTGATGTCGTATCTGAATCGACGCCACTTTGCGACGCCACGGCTCTAGAAAACATCAATATGAGAAAGAAATGCAATATTACAAAAAAATGATATTATATTATAAAAACCAGCTCTTAAATCGACACAAATATATTTGACCTTGTGCAGTTTGCTACAGATGCAGGTTGCGTGATCTGACTAGCGCCCTCTCTGGCCGTCCAATCAAAGGACGTGTTGGTGACGTGATGGGACGCCTTCTAGAGGAGCCGTTTGATCAAGCAACTTCACTCTACTTTACTAAAACGAGTGCCGTTAAAGCGAATCTGCGTGATTAACTTTGACAGGCATAATTCAAACATTCGTTCATTCATTCATTCATCTTCTAGCGCTTTATCCGATCTTCCCTCGGGTCACGGGGAGTCTGTGTCTATCTCAGGCGTCTATGGGCATTAAGGCAGGATACACCCTGGATGGAATGCCAACCCATCACACACACACACACACACACATTCACACACAAATTCATACAATAGGGACAATTTTCCACCCCCAAGGTGCCAATCAACCTACCGTGCATGTTTTTTTGGACCGGGGGAGGAGACCGGAGAACTCGGAGAAAAAA
Source organism: Kryptopterus vitreolus (assembly GCA_030449085.1). NCBI lineage: Eukaryota > Metazoa > Chordata > Actinopteri > Siluriformes > Siluridae > Kryptopterus > Kryptopterus vitreolus. The sequence goes on from JACRUU010000021.1 coordinate 10,821,586, forward strand.
CCCCTGAAGCACGGGAAGAACATGCACAAACTCCACACACACATGGCACGAGACGGGAATCGAACCCGGACTAATTGAAACGTATTACAGAGAGAAAAAAAATCGATATAAAATGTTGTATTTTAAAAAAGACTGTCATTGAAAGATTTAGGCCAGAAGAGAAGTCCTTGAGCACGGTGGCGTAGTGGCACGTTCGCCTCACACCGCCAGGATCCGGGTTCGATTCCCGTCTCGGTCATGTGTGTGTGGAGTTTGCATGTTCTCCCCGTGCCTCAGGTGGTTTTTCTCCGGGTTCTCCGGTATCCTCCCGGTCCAAAAACATGCATGGTAGGTTGATTGGCACCTTGGAAAATTGTCCCTAGTGTATGAATGTGTGTGTGTGTGTGTGTGTGTGAATGTGTGTGTGTGTGTGTGTGTCCTGTGATGGGTTGGCATTCCATCCAGGGTGTATCCTGCCTTAATGCCCATAGACGCCTGAGATAGACACAGGCTCCCCGTGACCCGAGAGATCGGATAAAGCGGTAGAAAATGAATGAATGAATGAATGAGAAATCCTTGATTACAGACAGTTCAAAAGACGATAAAAGTTCGTCATGTTTGTGGGCGGAGTTTGAGGGTCACTCGTCGGCAAGTACACAGGAGGAAGTTTGTTGTCGCTTTGCATTAGCATTAACCGGGTTTTTCCTGGTCCCGACCTGCTCCAGTGGGACCGTGGCCAGGCTTGATCCGGCCCTAGGAACAGATGGTTCACGAGGGTGTTAATATATCATACATACAATCTTCATTTGCAAAAGCATATGCCGAACACAAGCAGCTGTCCGGTCGAGAAGCAGTTGGGAATCGTTGTGTTTTAATTAGTTTAATTAACGAGACTGACAATGGAAGAATTGATGACTGCCAATCGGAACGGCGGCTGCTGAGTGGGTTTGGATTAGAACGACGACGAGCGCAAAGAAAGGATTCATAGCGGGACAGTCGAGCGGTGAATTTATTAAGTCTTAATAACCAGGAAACATAATTGGATTCCCCGTTAATCCGTACAAGCTGCACGCGCTCAATAACGAACAAATAAATACATGCGAAGAATTCTTCCTCTCGTTTTTTCCGTGACTATCAAAGCGCACACGCTGTAGATGTGATATAAGAGGCCGTTGTGCATCCTACCTGGGACCACCTTCGCCGCAGACGTCCTCGTAATGACGCGAAACGGGAAAAGTACACAATCTTTTCCCATTTAGATAGATAGAATCTATTCGAGGGGGCACGGTGGCGTAGTGGTTAGCACGTTCGTCTCACACCGCCAGGATCCGGGTTCGATTCCCGTCTCGGTCATGCATGTGTGGAGTTTGTGCATGTTCTCCCCGTGCCTCAGGGGGTTTTTCTCCGGGTTCTCCGGTTTTCCCCCCGGTCCAAAAACATACACGGTAGGTTGATTGGCACCTTGGAAAATTGTACCTAGTGTATGAATGTGTGTGTCAATGTGTGTGAATGTGTGTGTGTGTGCCCTGCGATGGGTTGGCATTCCATCCAGGGTGTATCCTGCCTTAATGCCCATAGACACCTGAGATAGGCACAGACTCCCCGTGACCCGAGGGAAGATCGGATAAAGCGCTAGAAGATGAATGAATGAATCTATTTACATTTCAACTTCAAATAAAAAAAAAGAAAAAAATCCACAATCATTTCTTCCCTGAAATCATCTTAGAGTTAATAACGTTCAGCGTCTCTCCAAAAAAAAACGTAACAGCGTGATTCCGTATTATTTTACGCATTGATTTTAACCGCGCTAATATTATTAACGCACACTCGATGCATCTCGCGTTTCTGTTTCTGAAGATTAATAAATAAATATAAAACGAGACGAGACGCACATTTATTCACAAAGTCCTTATTTAACTGGGACAGAAAATAAATAAAAATAAACATTAGTAATGTAATGCACACATCCGGCAATTAAAAGCGTCCGTGTGGAAACAAAGCACTAACGTCGCGACGAGACGTCTTCATTTCGTCTTCATGCTCGATGTTGCGTTCTACATACATTTGCGTCCTTATTTACTAAGTCTAAAAAGTACTATATTTTATTTACTGTACTATATTTACTGGTTTACTGGTGGTTTAGTGGTTAGCACGTTCGCCTCACACCTCCAGGGTCCGGGTTCGATTCCCGTCTCGGCCATGTGTGTGTGGAGTTTGCGCATGTTCTCCCCGTGTCCTCAGGGGGTTTTTCTCCGGGTTCTCCGGTTTCCTCCCCCGGTCCAAAAACATGATTGATTGGCACCTTGGAAAATTGTCCCTAGTGTGTGTGTGTGTGTGTGTGTACTGCGATGGGCTGGCATTCCATCCAGGGTGTATCCTGCCTTAATGCCCACAGACGCCTGAGATAGACACAGACTCCTCGTGACCCGAGGGAAGATCGGATAAGATCGGTAGATGAATGAATGAATGAATGAATGTGTTAGACCACATGACGTAATTCAGGTCACACGTTTGGTCGCAAAGAAACGAGATTCCAAAAATGTTTGCCAGGATGTATGTAGAAAGCTAAATCATGTCCAGGGAGACATTACAAGCCAGATTTTGTGTATACATCAATGTCAGGCGAACAGATGGGCTTAAATTATACACCAGGGTATTGTATGCATCATGTTCGGGGTGTGAAAGACATCCCCCCCCCCCCAGTTTTACATATACATTTCGGTCAGACGTCCAGATTGTACAAAAAGAAATCCGTAATGATCTACAGAGACGGAAATCTATTTTAATTACGGCTGTCAAAGTTAACGCGTGATTAACGCAGTGTGCGTTACTATGTGAGCGATCCGCTCCTTCACTCTTGGCGAACGAACGAACAACAAAGAACAAAATAAAGAAGAAATAAATAAATAAACGTTCAGTGCATCCACTCACACTTCCTTAAATCCCCCCCCCCCCCCTGAATGACGCCCCCTAGCTGCGCATTCACAACAGGTACGATCTCCTCACTATATTAGCGTATATTAGCCGTATGGAACCTTACGCAAGCGCATCGCATTCCCAAATCCGTATTACTGCAATAAAGCGCATTTTTACTGAACGCAATAAAGCGCTTCCGTATAACCTAAACACCGTATCACCAGTTTATATGGAAAAAGCAACCGGAACACAATTCTTAAAGGAGCCACGTCCCATATTTTACACTTCAAACCAACACTAAACAAATAACATTGTCATTAACAAGAAATTCATATTAAAATAATAATTTCCAGAGTAAATTAAATATTAAATCATCAATATTTTTATTAAAGGGAGAGATTTTGAGTAGAAATGTATATAATTCGAACATCTGTTACAGTTATTAGAAGAAACATGAAAAGTATTCATTTATGCTACATAACAATAAAACGGGGGATGATTGACAGGTTTAGTATGAAGGCTCCGTGTGGAAATGATGCGCTGAGGCCGGAAGTCTCGGCAGACCAGAGGAGAAATACAATGATCGATGCTGAGCGACTTTGGGGGCGGGGGAGGGGGGGGGGGCGTGGCACGGGGGGGGGCGGACAGGAGGGGGCGGGGTTTTTAGGGCTTCGGATGACCTTCTGAACTGTCGCACTACTTCGTGAAGCCCGAGCGACCCCTGTATTATTATTATTATTATTATCCATATCCTGTTTGTCCTTGATTTTCCTCCGGAATTTTATCCCATCTCTGCTTCGTGTCAACGTTGGCGATCCGAGGGATGTTTTGGCGTCATCCCTGCGTTCTGCCACCAATCAGGATCTTCCTTCTTTTGGACGAGGAGAGACGAGTGAAGATAACGATTCCTGACAGAATTCTTGGAGAAGCCGGACAAATTAGCAAGGTGGAATAGAAAAGGGAGAGAGGGAGGGAGGGCGGGAGGGAGGTAGGAAGGGGGTGATGGGGTGATGTGGGGGGGCGGGGTAAATAAATAAATCTGTCTTGATGGAGCGGGGGGAATGTGGTTTTAGTGGCAGAACTGATGAACAATTCCTGATGAACAATTTACACATTCTCCGAAGCGGCCCAGATTGCGCTTGCCTTTGTGCATTTCAAAACAAACGCATAAAAAGCCAGAGAACTTGTGAATTCCTGGCCTGCCTTCTGGATACAATCAGGCCGGAGTAGAGTAGCGGTGCAAATCAGAAATAAACAAGCTGGACCGGGAAAGCATTCGGAGGGGGGTGAGGGGGGGGTGGGGGGTGGGGGGTGAGGGGGATCTAACTGGGACAGGCACTTTGGAGCTTAACAATCCTTGATACGGCATTCCGGGGTACACGGCTCGCGCCATATATATATATATATAGATATATATATATATATATATATATATATATATATATATATATATATATATATATATACGACCGAAGAATACAATCAGGATACACTTAAGTGATATCTCAGGGCTTAACGACGCTTTGACCTGGTTCTCGCCGCTCCGTGTGCGGATACGAGTGCGTACTTGTCGCCTTTTTTTGTTCTTTTTTTTTTTGTTCTTTTTTTTTTTTTCTCCGTTCTAAGTGCCTGTAGTGTCTCAGTAAAGGTTATACAGTACATGCACCCTGCCTCCCTAAGCGATCCAATATAAGGTCGCCCTCGGAGTAAGAGAAATGTGTTTGCGTGTGATATATAGAGCGCCGAAAGAGGACTACACTGCGCTTTGACAAGGAAGAAAAATCACATGTAATGTAGCATTTAGACAATTACTCACTCCCGGGCATGTCCGTCTCTGATGTCTCTCTCTCTCTCTCTCTCTCTAGACTCACTCTCTCTCACTCTCTCTCTCTCTCGTCATCTCGTCTCGTTCTCTCTCTTTCTCTCTCTACTCTTCTCACTCTCTCTCTCTCTCTCTCTCTCTCTCAGTGAATATGTGACTACTCACATACCCACTGGTGTCCATTTGTCACTTGGCCGAGTGTGTGTGCGCGCGGAGGGAAAGAGGCGGAAATATTTATCATTGTCATGAGTACACTATGCAATGTCACTCTTCTCTTCATCCACCTCTCTTTCTCTCTTTCTCTCTCTCTCTCTCTCTCTCTTGCCCACTTCGTCCGCGTATATCCGTCACTATTTAATTAGCTGAATGGGTAATAAATCCAAGGATAGATTATTGATTGGACCGGCGGGGGGCAAGTGCCGATGGGCCTCAAACAACCCCGGGGTGTTGGGGCGGGGGATGAAGGGCTCAGAGTAAATAGATAGATAGATAGATGGATGGATGGATAGATAGATAGATAGATAGACAGACAGACAGATAGAGACCGGATGGATGGATGGATGGATGGAGAATAGATAGATAGATGGATGGATGGATGGATAGACAGACAGATAGATAGATAGATAGATAGATAGATAGATAGATAGATAGATAGATAGATAGATAGATAGACAGACAGACAGACAGACAGACAGAAGGACGGAAGGATGGATAGATGGATGGATGGACAGACAGACAGACAGATGGATAGATGGATAGATGGATGGATGGATAGATGAATAGATGGATGGATGAATAGATAGATATATAGATATATAACATTTGGTCTGTCTGCCTATCTAGCTATCATTGTTTGGTGAGAATTCTATCTGTCTGTCTGTCTGTCTGTCTGTCTGTCGTTTCACTATATACAATTCAGAAGGCTCCATTTTCAAATTCCAGCACCAATAAGCGCCCCCTGCTGGATAAATTCATCAAGACTCTTAATTGTTATATAAAGGATATTATTGGGGATAAAGCGTAATAAATGTCAGATCTGTATATTGGCGGAAGCAAACAAGGATAAGATAAACCATGAATCCGGGAAAAAACAGAACAATGCACACAATCTGATCTGAGACACGAAACAGGCGAACACAGTAGGATAATCGACTCTTGTGTGAACAAGGTTACGGATGGGAAACGAGCGGAAACAAACTCGCAGTAAAGTAGTGAAAGGGAATGTTTAAGACTCGTGTTTGGACGATTCGGACTTACGGAATTACGCCTTCCTTTGTCGGATGTTCAGATAAGTAGTTCTACTTGACGGTTATTGAAGATTACCGCTTCATTCGCGTGCCGCATCTGCTCTGTCTGAAATGTACGTACACTACAGTCACTCAACCTCCTGTGAAGACCAGTTCGTCGTGGCAGACGGCGCTTTTATACGGGCAGTTTAAAGTGTGCTTCACATAAAAGCCTATAATCTCCTTAACGCAGATGAAATAGCTTCTTCTGTCACCCAGACTCGCTCCTACAATGACGAGTGCCTCAATACCAGCTGAATAGCATTTAGACCTTCGTCTATTTTTATTTTTCTAAAGGGAGGAGAAAAAAAAGCCCATTTTGCAATAAACTCGTTGTCAGGCGAATTGTCGCATGCTATGGTTTTTTTTTTTCCCAGCAACATGTGGTTTCCGTAGTCGCACGTTTTGTCCTTTAGTGTTGCACGATATATCAGAACTAAAAATGTATCGCGATACCCTGCTTCAATAAAATGATATATTATTGGTACAGGTATTTAAAAGAAAATTTTTGCACTGTAATTTGTTTTTGTTTTTATTTTTTACAATGTTTTTATCTTCATTTTAATGTTCTACTTCATTTCAACAAACACTGGGGGTTTAATCATTTTTTTTACATAATCAGCAATAATTGTCCCAATATAGTTATTTTGGCATAATTATAACTATTAAATTATTATTATAATTATTATTATTATTATTATTATTGTTGTTGTATTTTATTAGTTTTTTTATTATTTCACTCATTTGAATTCATGAGTAGCAATAATTGGTTTTATTGTGGCATAATTATAGCTATTAAATTGTTGTTGTTATTATTATTAGTAGTAGTAGTAGTATTGTGTTTTTTTTTTTTCTTTTTTAATTCTTTAAATCATATGAATTCCTGAGTAGCAATAATTGTGCCAGTATATTTATTCTGGCATAATTATAGCTATTAAATTATTATTATTATTATTATTATTATTATTATTCTTTTATTAGTTTTTTTTTGTTTATTATTTCACTAATTAATTTCACTTATGATTTCCTGAGTAGCAATAATTGTGCCAGTATATTTATTCTGGCATACTTATAGCTATTAAATTATTATTATTATTATTATTATTATTATTATTATTATTATTATTATTATTATTATTATTATTATTATTATTATTCTTTATTATTATTTTTTTTGTTTATTATTTCACTAATGAATTTCACTTATGATTTCCTGAGTAGCAATAATTGTGCCAGTATATTTATTCTGGCATACTTATAGCTATTAAATTATCATTATTATCATTATTAATATTATAAGCATCAAAATTCTTCTTATAACTATTATTATTATTATTATTATTATTATTATTATTATTATTATTATTTATTATTATTATTTACATATATTGTATAGTTATCATTTCTATGATACAAACTCACTAAATTGGCTCGATTGAGGGGGGGGGAAGATATTCAACAAAAATATATGCATGTAAAGTTTTAAAATATTTTTAAAAATTTTGTTTGTTTGTTTTTTGTTTCATTAACGAAAATTGCGCAACACTTTCCCTACACGATGGATTCGCCTGTAAAAGGATGTCTTGTGAATCCCGAGTCACCTTATATATAAAATCATTTTCCCTTTTCTAGTTCACGTCATATTCTTTCAGACTCAAAAATGCCTTCTGGCGAAAAAACATAAAAATATGCAGTGTGTGTGTGTGTGTGTGTGTGTGTGTGCGTCATCCGGATAAAGACGGGAGTAATTAGTGAGTGATAAAGAGCTTTGTGAAACCCTGTCGTGATGGATAGTGCATCGAGCGTTTCACGTACCTTCCTTACCGCAACAGAATCGCTCCGTCTTCTTCCTTTCTCCGCCCTTGGGGCACGAAGGGAGCTGATGTCTGCATCACTCGCATGCAGCAGAATGTCTCGCCTGTATCGTCTGGAGATAAGCAGGCATGAGGTGCATCCTTGAAATGTGTGGATACAGTATGTGCATTTTTTTCCGTCCCATGTTACTCTTATTATAATTCATGTTTGGGAAGGGGGGGGGGTGTATCATTCATTCATTCATTCATTCTATATCCGATCTTCCCTCGGGTCACGGGGTGCCTATCTCAGGTGTCTGTGCTCTTTGATGTAGGATACACCCTGGATGGAATGCCAGCCCATCACACATACACATTCACACACACATTCACACACTAGGGACAATTTTCCAACCTACCGTGCATGTTTTTGAACCGGGGAAGGAAACCGGAGAACCCGGAGAAAAACCCTCTGAGACACGGGGAGAACTCGACACACACATGGCCGAGACGGGAATCAAACCCCCGACCCTGGCGGTGTGAGGTGAACGTTAAAATGGCTGGATACAGTATGTGCATTTTTTTCCATCCCATGTTGCTCTTATTATAATTCATGTTTGGGAAGGGAAGGGGGTGTATCATTCATTCATTCATTCATTCATTCATTCATCTTCTACCGCTATATCCGATCTTCCCTCGGGTCACGGGGTGCCTATCTCAGGTGTCTATGCTCTTTAATGTAGGATACACCCTGGATGGAATACCAACCCATCACACACACACACACACACACTCACACACACATTCACACACTAGGGACAATTTTCCAACCTACCGTGCATGTTTTTGAACCGGGGAAGGAAACCGGAGAACCCGGAGAAAAACCCTCTGAGACACTGGGAGAACTCGACACACACATGGCTGAGACGGGAATCGAACCCCCGACCCTGGCGGTGTGAGGCGAATGTGTTATGAACGTGACCCCCCCCGTGAATGTATCATTAATAGCTGTATTTTGAAAGTACTCCAATTTTCCAAGGACGTTTTAAAGACGGCTGATAAAGGAGTGTGTGTGTGTGTGTGTGTGGGGGGGGGGGGGGGGGGGGGGGTGGGGGGGGGGGGGGGTTTTTATGGGGGTGAACGAAAGAAAGTGTGTGCGTTTTTTTTTTCAAGGGGAAGGGAGGGGGTTTAAATCTTCATTCCTTCATTTGACATCATTTCTTGAACGTTTTTTTGAGTTATTTTCTCAGGATGCTTTTTGAAAACAAAACCATAAACACAAAACACACGCTTACCACAACATTTTTTCCATCGGCTTTTTTTAAGACGGGAAACAGCCACACAAGTGAACGAATCAAAACACCCTAGGTTGGCGGTAGGCGATCTTTCCTTTTTTTTTTTCCAATTTTCCCGTTTTAAAGACGGCTTATGCCTGTGTGGGGGTGGTGGGGGGGGGAATGAAAGAAGAACGCTACGAATAAACAGCACGCAGGTTTAATCATGCACGCTAATGCACTTTTAAAGAGCGTTGCTGCGTTGCAGAGAGAGAGAGAGAGAGAGAGAGAGAGAGAGAGAGGGTCGGGGAAGGACACAGATTGAACGTGTGCCTTATTAGTTATGTTCCAGTAATTTTAAACAGTGAGGCCACCTGACGCTACGCCGCCATCGCCGTCTATAAATTAGAAGGCGTCAGGGCGGAGAAAAGAAGAGAAAGAAAAAATGACGGCAACACCTGCCTTTTTTTTTCTTCCCCCTCCCTCCCTCCCTCCCTGACTTAAATCATTCCCTTCACTTGAACATGTATTAAGCATCAATGCACCTGTGCACAATGACGATGCGGGTCGGAGGACTGGAAGATCTTAAACGGAATGTGGGAATGTGGGGACGATTCGGATCCTTGGATGAAAGATTCCTCGAGTTGCCGAGATTCAAAATCAGGTCCCCGGAAGACTGAAGGTCGTTAGAAGGGCACATTGTGAATGGAAAAATGGACCGGGAAGGTCAAAAAACGGTTCAAATGTTCAGGTGTCAACAGCTGTTTAACCATAGAGTGGACGTTTGTGTGTGTGTGTGTGTGTGTGTGTGTGTGTGTGTGTGTGTGTGTGTGTGTGTGTGTGTGTGTGTGTGTGTGTGTGTGTGTGTGTGTGTGTGTGTGTGAGACAGAAAAATCCTTAATTACAGTGCATGAGCTTCAAAGAAGCACAGAAGGTGGCGGAGCCCAGGGGGCAGCACAACACAACATATGAACCAGTGCAAATGAAAGTCATCAATCAGTGGAGGATTCACTTCGTTTAAGCAGGTCACATAGCTCAAATACACACACACACACACACACACACACACACACACACACACACACACACACACACACACACACACACTCAAATATCATAAATGCTGCAGGTGACTCAGATCACATACCGGTTTTACTATCCTTGTGAGGACCCCAGAGGCCCAAAGAAAGTGTATTTCATTCAATGAATTAATGTTATTTGTTTGTTTGTTTGTTTGTTTGTTTGTTTGTTTGTTTGTTTATCAATAAGCAGAAAGTAAAGTCCTGAGGACCAACAGCATCTCCCCAACGTCTACACCATCAGATCTCCTTATCCTTTTGAGGACACACAAACACTAAAAAGTGTTTTTTTGTTGTTGTTTTTGTTTATTATTGTGGTCTCCGTCCTGTCCGTAATGTTTGCGAACACATTGCTGTGTGCACACTACGCAATTTAACACAACGCTACACAACACTACACAAAAAAACAACACTACATGACACACTACACCATAATACAGTACTCTACACTACACTGTAATACACTACACAACATTACACTACACTACACAGCACTGCACTACGCAAAACAACACTACACACTACACAACAATACAGTACTCTACACTACACTATAATACACAACACGACACTACACTACACAGAACAACACTACACGCTACATAACAATACAGTACTCTACACTACACTATAATACACAACACTACGCTACACTACACAGAACAACACTCCACGCTACACAACAATACAGTACTCTACACTACACTATAATGCACTACACAACACTACACTACACAAACACCACACCACACAAAACAGCACTACATGCTACACAACAATACAGTATTCTCAGCTACACTATAATACTAATACACTACACTTCAATACTCTACGCTACAGTACAAAACACTACACTACACAACACTACGCTACACTACAATACTCTATGCTACACTACAATACTCTTCACTACACAATAATACAGTACTCTAAGCTGCACTATAATACACTACACTACACTACACAACACTACAATTCACTACTATGCTACACTACAATACTCTTCACTACACAATAATACAGTACTCTAAGCTGCACTATAATACACTACACTAAACTACACAACACTACAATTCTCTATGCTACACTACAATACTCTTCACTACACAATAATACAGTACTCTACGCTGCACTATAATACGCTACACTACACTACTCTTCACTACACAATAATACAGTACTCTACGCTGCACTATAATACGCTACACTACACTACTCTTCACTACACAATAATACAGTACTCTAAGCTGCACTATAATACGCTACACTACACTACACAACACTACACTATACTACTCTATGCTACACTACAATACGCTTCACAACACAATAATACAGTACTCTACGCTGCACTATAATACGCTACACTACACTACACACTACACAAACTACACTACAATTCTCTGCACACTACACTACACTACTCTACACTCACTACACAATAATACAGTACTCTAAGCTGCACTATAATACACTACACTACACTACACAACACTACACTATACTACTCTATGCTACACTACAATACTCTTCACTACACAATAATACAGTACTCTACGCTGCACTATAATACGCTACACTACACTACACAACACAACACACAAATACTCTTCACTAGCTACCACAACACTACACTACACTACACAACACTACACTACACTACTCTTCACTACACAATAATACAGTACTCTACGCTGCACTATAATACGCTTCACTACACTACACACTACACACACACACTACACTACTCTTCACACAATACACAATAATACAGTACTCTACTGCACACACAACTCTACGCTACACTACTCTACGCTACACTTCGCTTAAAATGATAATAAAATGATCTTTTTTTTCATTTCCTGGTCCACGTATAAATTTCGCTTCATTCGAGATAAAAAAAAATATTTCGCTCAAACCAAATAAATTCCATTGAATCGTTTTGAAACTTTAAAAAGGTGTTTTTTTTTTATTCATTTTTATGATACAAATAAAATTGTCTGAACCCAATTAATAAAAATAAATAAATAAATAAATAAATAAATAAAGCAGGGCGGATATGGGAACGCCGAGTAGGAGGAATGTTTATCACCAAACTATCCCGGAATAACTTTTCAACATTCCATCCCTTTATTTATTTATTTGTTTATTTATTTATTTATTTTGATCATATCTGACCTGCCGCGTGCCCTCTGTGGGGATTAGTGAATGATTTTCGTGAATGTGTAAATAAATAAATAAATAAATAAATAAAGCAGCCATGGAGTTATTTTTACTCTCCAGGAACGTTCCAATTAAGGCGCACAATTCCTCCTTGAGTAGACCGCCCACAGCTGGGCAGAGTAATTATGCCAGTGGTAATTAAATATTCATTTGAACAATCAGAACAGCGGGGAGAGGTGTCTTTTGTCACTGGAAGCACATTTGCAGCTGCTCTCCACGTCCTTTCCGAGCACCTTGAAAGTGTGTGTTCGGATCTCGCCCGTACTTCCTCTGGGTGTGTTTTTCGGTACCGAGGTGGGACTTTGTGGACGTGTTTCCTCATTAGGAGCCATTATCCTTCACTCCAAATGGATTCCGTATATGTGTGTGTGTGTGTGTGTGTGTTTTATAACACAAGGCTGCGGAGGCTTCCAACGAACATTATCATCCAGTGTCTCACACACACATTTCCAGGTAATAAACCCCCCCCCCATTCCGGTGTGACGATTCCACACCTGTCCCAAAAATCAATTTCCTACCCGGTGTGTTTGAGGAAATCAAAGTAGCCGAGTTCCCTGGCAGGCGCTCAGCAGGGGTACGACTCAAATTCATTTCTTTTGTGAGTAAACCTGAAACGATCAAAGCAGACACGTGACGACGCAAACCCGGGTCAAACGGGAAAAAAAAAAGAAAAAGACGAGGATGAAGCAGCAGCAGCGACTCGTCGGAATTTTTTTTTCATTCCTATATTCCGCTTTCGTCTCGTCTGGGTTTTTTTTTTTTAAAGATCGATTTGCATAATGTTTCTCCACGAGTGAGAATATATACGGCTGTGCGGCGCTACGGTGAACTCGCAGTCGTCTGCGAGACGGCCGTCGGATTTGAAGGCTCCGGGAAAAAAACGCACATGGGAAGGTCGGGAATGTTTTACATGTGAATGAGGAGATTGAGCTCGGATTTTCCACATACAAAGTCCAGACGTATCCAAAACCTCCCCCAACAAACACCCCCCCAAACACCGCCGAATAAATAACATCGAATCAGAAATCCGTGGAGATCGCACTCCACGGATTTTTCCCAGTTTTTCCCACCATTTTTCCCGGAAAAGAACGGCAGACTCGGAAATCTAGCGGAATGTCGACTAGGAAGATTCGGGGCTCCAAATTCAACAGGAAGATCTTCCCTCCAACAAAACTGAAGGCTCTACATGCACACTGGAAAAAGCAGTGGAACGTCCACCTAGAAGAGTAAAGGTTCCATAAGCAAGTCTAGAGGAACATCATCTCAGAAGAATAGATGCATCTCAGAAGAAGGATTCTCCAGAATCGAGTTGAAGATCATCCCAGAAGAATGTTGGCTCCACAAGTACACTCCAAAATCAAGAGGATTGTCTTCTGAGAAGGGTGGAGGCTCCACAAGCACAATCCAACGTCTAGAGGAACTTCATCTCAGAAGAATGGAGGCTCCACAAGTACCCTGGTGGAACATCTTATCGGGATAAAGCGGCTCCACAAAGATTCTCCAAAATCTAGAGGAACATCATCTCCGAACACTGGAGGCTCCACTCTAAAATCAAGAGGATTGCCTTCTGAGAAGGGTGGAGGCTCCACAAGCACAATCCAACGTCTAGAGGAACATCATCTCAGACCACTGGAGGCTTCATAAGAACCCTGGTGGAACATCTTATTGGGATAAAGCGGCTCCACAAAGATTCTCCAAAATCGAGTTGAAGATCATCCCAGAAGAATGTTGGCTCCACAAAGATTCTCCAAAATCAAGAGGATTGTCTTCTGAGAAGGGTGGAGGCTCCACAAGCACAATCCAACGTCTAGAGGAACATCATCTCAGAAGAATGGAGGCTCCACAAGTACCATGGTGGAACATCTTATCGGAATATAGACCAAGAAAATCGAGCTGAAGATCATCCCAGAAGAATGTAGGCTCCACAAGTACACTCCAAAATCAACTGGAACGTCTTCTGAGAAGATTTGAGCCTCCACAAGCACAATCCAAAGTCTTGAGGAACATCATCTCAGACCACTGGAGGCTCCACAAGTACCCTGGTGGAACATCTTATCGGGATAAAGCGGCTCCACAAAGATTCTCCAAAATCTAGAGGAACATCATCTCCGAACACTGGAGGCTCCACTCTAAAATCAAGAGGATTGCCTTCTGAGAAGATTTGAGCCTCCACAAGCACAATGCAAAGTCTTGAGGAACATCATCTCAGACCACTCTCATCTCAGACCTGGTGGAACATCTTATCGGGATAAAGCGGCTCCACAAAGATTCTCCAAAATCTATCTGAAGATCATCCCAGAAGAATGTTGGCTCATGGAACATCTTCCGAGAAGATTTGAGTCTCCATAAGCCCGATCCAAAATCTCGTGGAGGCTTGATTAGATGATGTTCCCCTCGATGTTTTAGTGTGTTTATGGAGATTTATCATTCAGCCAGTTAGCAACGCGATTTCTGGGTGATGTGAGAAGAACTTGGGTGGCGTCAACAATCCAGTTAATCCCAGTGAGCTTCTAGAACCTGGTTAAGATCTTCCACCCCTGAAGATTCCTTCCTGGCTTTGTGGATCGTCGTGTTCTTAAAAAAAAAAAAAAAAAAAAAAAAAAAAACAGATTTAGAAGCGGAATGGTAATTGAACGGCCGTTAATTAGCCTCAGCCTCGTTAGTCACCTTCGTTAGTGAAATCCTCTGGAGCGTCGGCTTCCGAGCGGCATTATAATGTACATATTTGTCGTGTTTATCCCGACACGCACATGAAACCTTCTTCAAAGTCTCGGGAAAACAATCACGCTGAAAAATTAAATATGTATTGTTACTTAGCTAGATAAATAATTCACCGAGTAGCGACTCGAACACGACGCCGCGATGCTAATGACGAGAAATTACAACAAATTAAAAGCGTTTCAAACACACGTAGGATTTTCTTTCTAACCCCCCTCCACCCCCCCCCCCCCCCCCCAGCCCCCCCCCCCCCGTTCGTCTCCGAATAAACAAATAGAATTCTAATTAACAACTTATAGAGCAGGAACAGAGCTGCCAATCAGGACGTTTGTAAACAACGACAAATAGCTTTCACTCTGAGCGTCTCCAGGCCTTCAAACCGCACTAGACATTCAACTGCAATTATCAAAAATACAAGGAGACTCTTTTATTCCGTACGGCTCTAATGCGCTACATTCAACCCAGAGATACATTACAGGGTGTTGATTCACTGCTATTCAGACTGTTACAAGTTTCCGGAAGTTCCCGGAAGTTCCCGGAAGTTTCCAGAACTTGAAGGAAGTTTCAGGAAGTTTTAGGAAGTTTCAGGAAGTTTCAGGAAGTTTCAGGAAGTTTCAGGAAATTGAAGGAAGTTTCAGGAAATTGAAGGAAGTTTCAGGAAATTGAAGGAAGTTTCAGGAAGTTTAAGGAAGTTTCAGGAAATTGAAGGAAGTTTCAGGAAGTTGAAGGAAGTTTCAGGAAGTTGAAAGGAAGTTTCAGGAAGTTTCAGGAAGTTTCAGGAAGTTTCAGGAAGTTTCAGGAAGTTTCAGGAAGTTGAAGGAAGTTTCAGGAAATTGAAGGAAGTTTCAGGAAGGAAGTTTCAGGAAATTGAAGGAAGTTGAAGGAAGTTGAAGGAAGTTTCAGGAAGTTGAACATTCCATGTTGCTTTGACAGTCAGGTTTAAACTGATGTATGATTTGAAGCGTTTTTCATCCAAAATATTATTATGTATTTTAAAGATGATATAAAATGACATAACCTGTTTCGTTCAAATTTGTTCCAAACTTCTTTTGTTCCAAAGTTCTCGACGAATTCCCGTCAAGAATCCATGCGGTCCAATTGTTATTTTGTTTAACGATTTGTTTATTTTATTTTATGATTTGTTTGTTATTTTGCTTTATGATTTGTTATTTTGTTTTATGATTTGTTATTTTTATTGTTTTGGATTGTTATTTTGTTTTGTATTTTGTTATTTTTTGTTATTTGTTTTGTATTTTTATTTTGTTTAATGATTTGTTTACTTTGTTTTATGATTTGTTTGTTATTTTGTTTTGTATTTGTTATTTTGGTTTATGATTTGTTTGTTATTTTGTATTGGATTTGTTCTTTTGTAACAATATTTACATAGTAACAAACATAGTTATGAGGCATGCGTAAGTCAATAGCGAACGCCACGAACAAATTTATAATACTCTTGGAACTTGTTTGTAGGATGGGGAGTGTCTGTAATAATTAATAATAATAATAATAATAATAATAATAATATAATATATAATAATAATAATACGGGGCACGGTGGTTTAGTGGTTATCACGTTCGCCTCACACCTCCAGGGTCCGGGTTCGATTCCCGTCTCGGCCATGTGTGTGTGGAGTTTGTGCATGTTCTCCCCGTGCCTCAGGGATTTTTTCTCCGGGTTCTCCGGTTTCCTCCCCCCGGTCCAAAAAACATGCACGGTAGGTTGATTGGCACCTTGGAAAATTGTCCCTAGTGTATGAATGTGTGTGTGTGTGTGTGTGTGTGTGTGTGTGTGTGTGTGTGTGTGTGATGGGTTGGCATTCCATCCAGGGTGTATCCTGCCTTAATGCCCATAGACGCCTGAGATAGACACAGACTCCCCGTGACCCGAGGGAAGATCGGATAAAGTGATAGAAGATGAATGAATGAATGAATGAATGAATAATAATAATACTAATTTGAAAAAATAAAAACCTAGCCGGGGAGACGAAACAATCGTGCGTTCCGCCACTTAATACGCTCGTTTACTCGTTTAGGGTTTGATGTGAAGACAGGTGTCTCTAACGTTCGTATCACATGACTGCGTGATCATTCCGAGTGTTTAACTCGCCGACGACGATCCACTCGAACAAGTTGGGTGAAATAATTCAAGTCGACTGGTCACAGAAGGGCGCCTTTCGTAGCGCCAGGGATCTAACGAAGCGTTCCAACCCCCCTGCGGTTTTAAATTAGCAGTCGATATGAAACGACGTGCCGATTCGAGGCGGAGGTCAGACTCTGTTGCTTTGAGGCGGAATATTCCTCCTCGGAGAGATGCTGATGGGGCAGGTCTGCTTCCGTCCCACGGCGCTGTGGCGAGAGTTTACTGCTGGACAAATTGTGAGTGTCAGAGAGAGATAACGTCGTAGGGCCTTTTATTGCAGGGGTGGTGGATGGGTTTTGTGTGTGTGTGTGTGTGTGTGTGTGTGTGTGTGTGGGGGGGGGTGGAGGGGTGGGGGGCTTACTATGTTTCCTACGCATTAAAAAAAAAAAAGCGAGGACCGGGATGTCCTTAGAGAAAAGGCGAGCATGATCCGGCTTTTAAGCTCTCGTCACGCGTCCGGAGAGGAGAGGGACAAGATAGGGGGAAGAAAAAGAAAAAAAGAACGATAGAAAAGACGGCATGAAACAGCTGAATGATTCCAAAAATAAAGGAAGGGCATACAAGAGGAAAATACATTTACATTTCTATGGGATTTGAGAAATAGTGTAGCGGGATTCGTTTGTATGTGTATCTGATTTATACTACGCTGCTTCTGATTGGCTGTAAGACGCGACCATTCGCATATTAATATAATATGATACCGTATATATATATATATATATATATATATATATATATATATATATATATATATATATATATATATATATATATCGCAGCGTTCCGAAAACCACCCGTAAAAATTAACGTAAATCCACGGTGGTTGACGCTTTTTCAGCCCCAACACCTCCAGGGGGCGCCGTATGATGGTTTGAATGCTCTCTCACCCCCAGCTGGGATTATGCAGCAGTTGGGAAGGGTGTAGCTGAGGAGTTTAAGGCACTGGGATACTGAGCCGAAGGTCGGGAGTTCGAGCCCCGGTCCACCGCATTTGGGTCCTTAATCAAGGCTGTTAACCTTCTGTCCTCCAGGGGGCGCCATATCATGTGTTCTGACCCCAGCTTCCAAAAAAAAAGTTTGGGAAGCGTTTTCACTGTGCTGTAATGTATATATAACTAATATAGGGTAAATATAAAGGGTATATAAAGGGTAAATATTCGCCCCAAAATGCATTTTGTTTTTAATTTTAAACCAGAAATAATACTTTAAACACTGATATATAGAGAGATGTAAAGTCATAGACGTATCATATTTATAGTGGGTACTGGATTTGAAATGTAAATCGCCCTTCTTGATGTCCTTCTTGACAGCGGAAACAGGACGGCAAAATGTAAGCGTGTTCGCCTCACACCGCCAGGGTCCGGGTTCGATTCCCGTCTCGGCCATGTGTGTTGTGGAGTTTGTGCATGTTCTCCCCCGTGCCTCAGGGGGTTTTTCTCCGGGTTCCTCCCCCGGTCCAAAAACATGCACGGTAGGCTGATTGGCACCTTGGAAAATTGTCCCTAGTGTATGAATGTGTGTGTGTGTGTGTGTGTGTGTGTGTGTGTGTGTGTGTGTGTGTGTGTGTGTGTGTGTGTGTGTGTGTGTGTGTGTGTGATGGGTTGGCATTCCATCCAGGGTGTATCCTGCCTTAATGCCCATAGACGCCTGAGATAGACACAGACTCCCCGTGACCCGAGGGAAGATCGGATAAAGCGGTAGAAGATGAATGAATGAATGAATGAAGGCATTAAAGTGACCCGTTAAATAAAATAATGGTTAATTATCCTTTAACGAGAGTGTTCTGATTCATGTCATTGGAATAAAAGGCGAGTAAATGTGTAACAAGACAGCAATAAAACTTTACGGCTATGCATTTCTACACAGCGTACACGGTGTGTCGTGTCGGGCGGAAAAAAGGACCGGCTTGATTTGAGGAATTAGGCCCATTTTTCAGGGCGCCTGAGGCTTTTTCCACCAAAATGCTAGTTTATTCTTCCTTAATGAAGGATGTCGTTAAGTGAAAAAAAAAAAACTAATCATTAACGGTAATAAATTGGTCGTAATGAAAAAGGGCTGTTTAGGTAAGAAAACCTGTCGTGGCGGTTTTCGGGATTCTGTGTGATGAATGTCCTTGCATCATCGAGACATCTCTATAAAATAACATACAATTCATTACATAAATAAATAAATAACTCGGGGGCACGGTGGCTTAGTGGTTAGCACGTTCGCCTCACACCGCAAGGGTCCGGGTTCGATTCCCGTCTCGGCCATGTGTGTGTGGAGTTTGTGCATGTTCTCCCTGTGTCCTCAGGGGTTTTTTTTCTCCGGGTTCTCCGGTTTCCTCCCCCGGTCCAAAAAACATGCACGGTAGGTTGATTGGCACCTTAGGAAAATTGTCCCTAGTGTGTGATGTGTGTGTGTGTGTGTGTGTGTGTGTGTGTGTGTGTGTGTGTGTGTGTGTGTGTGTGTGTGTGTCCTGCGATGGGTTGGCATTCCATCCAGGGTGTATCCTGCATTAATGCCCATAGACGACTGAGATAGACACAGGCTCGCCGTGACCCGAGGGAAGATCGGATAAAGCGGTAGAAGATGAATGAATGAATGACTGAATGAATAAATAACTCTAGACTGGTGTTGCACGATATACCTATACCAAGAAAGATATCGCGATACCCTGCCTTTAAAATAAAAAAAAATGTAATTAAATTTAAAAAATTATAATTATTTTTTTTTTATTTAAACATTTAAAAATTAAAAAATGTAAAAAATTAAAGATTTAAAATGTAAAATTTTTTTTTTTTTACATTTTTGTAAATTTTTTTTTTGTTAATTTAAAAACGTTAAAAAAGTAAGAAAACGTTTCATTTTATTCGGCCCGGCACTTAAAAATATGCCGTCTGTAGTTCAGAGCGTTAGACTATAGGGGGCAGTGTGTGCACATTGTGTGTGTGGGCCGAATTTTTCTTGTTGTGCAAATTGTGGCTAAATTAACATTAAGGTACAATCTTGTTAGCGCAATTTAATTTTGCTTTATTATAAATGGATAATTTTTTCACCTCTCATTATTAATATACAACAATATTATAGTATTAGTATATAATATAGTGTAGAATAGTAAAATAATATTCTTTTATATTATAACAATATATTGTTTTTTCCAGCATGCAGAAGGCTGTAGCAGGATTCTGAAGGAGCTTTCTGAAGGTTTAAGTTGTTCCTTAAGAATTACTTGCACTTTTTCAGACGAGGCTTGGCGACTTGGATTTCTTTGCGACGTGTTTTAGCAGGAGCAGAGCATTTGTTATATTACAGCATTTCAACCCGTTGGAGCGTGAGATAATGACAAATGGTCTTACATTAAACTCCAACCTACTATGAAAAAAAAAGGAAACTCCCGGAGTGTCACAGTTGGCAAAAGACTGTAACGTAAGAGATTCTGTTTCTGTGCCAAAAAAAAAATATATATATAATTTTTTTTCTCTAGAAGCGTAGCTCAGGAGATGTATCTAAAATACTAAACAATTGTTTCGGCTTCAATTATATATATATATATATATATTCATTCATTCATTCATTCATCTTCTACCGCTTTATCCGATCTTCCCTCGGGTCACGGGGAGTCTGTGTCTATCTCAGGCGTCTATGGGCATTAATGCAGGATACACCCTGGATGGAATGCCAACCCATCGCAGCACACACACACACACATACACACACACATTGATACACTAGGGACAATTTTCCAAGGTGCCAATCAACCTACCGTGCATGTTTTTGGACCGGCGGAGGAAACCGGAGAACCCGGAGAAAAACCTCCTGAGACACGGGGAGAACATGCACAAACTCCACACACACATGGCCGAGACAGGAATCGAACCCGGACCTTGGCGGTGTGATGCAAACGTCAACACCACCGTGCCCTAATATATATATTTATATATATATATGTATATATATATATTTCTATATATATATATATATATATATATATATATATATATATATATATATATATATATATATACGTTTAAAAAACCGGTATTGTCTTTCTAGAGGCACTGTGCGTTCAGGCCGAGAAAGTAATGTCCAACAAGATTCATATAACTGGATTAGACGCCTCCATGTGCAGTTTCAGGATCGGCTTGGTCTCTTTTGTCACCCCTGATCTGGCAACCCGCTTCACATTAAGAGATTAAAGACCTTTAATAAGCGTTCGGTACCACTGAAAATGTGGGTTCCAAGCCGCAGCTGACCCTGATAGTGAAGTGAATCCAGTTGAATTGCTCTACGTTAAACAGGGAGGAGAAAAAAAAAAAATCTCATTCTGTACACAGCGGCTTTTTCATTCAATCCAATTAGGAATCAAAGGCCATATTATACACATTAAAGGCCTCGGCGGCGTGTCCTTGTTCTGCCACCAGTCTTTATTTAATAAGAACTCCGTTTATTAACACACTCGCTTTGTGTCTTTACTGACAGCGCTCGATCATTTTCAGCACTTCATTGCCTTTTTTTTTACTTGCACGCTCGGAATAAGTAAACGCAACGTCAAGTTACGTTTTTACATTTAACTTCCAACCATCCAAAAACGTCCGATACAATCACGTGCCTCCAGTTTTGTAGGAAGAACGAATCAAGTACATACAGTATACGAGAATTGAGAATGAAAGATTCAAGGCACGGTGGTTTAGTGGTTAGCACGTTCGCCTCACACCGCCAGGGTCCGGGTTCGATTCCCGTCTCGGCCATGTGTGTGTGGAGTTTGTGCATGTTCTCTCCGTGTCTCAGGGGGTTTTTCTCCGGGTTCTCCGGTTTCCTCCCCCGGTCCAAAAACATGCACAGTAGGTTGATTGGCACCTTCAAAAATTGTCCCTAGTGTATGAATGTGTGTGTGTGTGTGTGTGTGTGTCCTGCGATGGGTTGGCATTCCATCCAGGGTGTATCCTGCCTTAATGCCCATAGACGCCTGAGATAGACAGATAGTTTCTTACTGATTCCTTTATATTTGATCTTGATTTTATTTATTTATGTTTTTTTTTTCTTTTTGATTCTTTTTCGTTTAATCCGATACTTTTCTTTCAGATTCTTTTCCTTTGTATCTCTTTATCTTTTGGCTTTGATAGTTTTGTAAATGTATTGCAAAAAAAAAGTTCAAAGGCGAAACAACGTTAAATATCATTCTTTCCATTAAAAAATAAACGCAGTTCTTTGCGTTACATCCAAATCTCTTCCAGCCCTTCATCCGTCTTCATTGCAGCTCTGTTTCCTCCAGTACCTCCAGTCATTGCCTTCGAGTCACCCCGTCCTTCTCTTTCTCCCTCCCTCTCTCTCTCTCTCTACCTCTCTCACTCTATCTATATCTATCTATCTATTCGTGCACCTGTGTAGGGCAAAAAAAAATCCACTCACATGACTCAGCTCCCCTTTGCATTATTATGTTTTTTTGAATTACCAGCCACCACCTGATCTCCCCAACACCTGTATCACACACACACACACACACACACACACACACACACCAGACAGAGTCCCCGCTCAGGCACCTACAATCAATCAAAATATATTTCCCTCAACTCAATTCTATTCCCTCATGGGCCTCCTTTCATAAATGTCAAGGGCGAACATTTTGATTTATCTACCCGGAACGTCTCGCCGCTCAGTGCCGGTCTCGCCTCCGTCCGGAGACCCGTGGCTACCCCGAGGTCTCGGCTTCCAGCCCGGAGACGCCGATCGTCTTACGACTTTCTCCTCATTTGGACAAAATCCATGAGAATTCACCATCCAATCCCTGAAGGCGTGACGGATCGGAGCTTCCTTGTGTATTCATGTCGCCAGGAAGTTCTCGCATACTGAGGACGGGAAATTTCGAGGACAGACGGCGGTGCGGAGAGACTCTCTGTAGACCTCAGACTATTTTATACCACTAATAAAAGCAGCGCAGTCAGTTTAATGCAAGATATTTAATACGTCAAAGAAAATAATAAAACAGTAAATAAAAAGAAAAGCTTAGGCCCCATTTATAAAAAATAATAAAAAATACATCAATATTGATACGATATATGACTTATTATATTTGTGACTTTTTTCTTTTTGATTCTTTTTACATTTGATCTTGATTCTCTTGATTCATTTTTCATTTCATCTTGATTCTCTTGATTCATTTTTCATTTCATCTTGATTCTTTTGATTCATTTTTCATTTCATCTTGATTCTTTTGATTCATTTTTCATTTCATCTTGATTCTTTTGATTCATTTTTCCTTTCATCTTGATTCTTTTGATTCATTTTTCATTTCATCTTGATTCTTTTGATTCATTTTTCCTTTCATCTTAATTCTTTTGATTCATTGTTCATTTCATCTTGATTCTTTTGATTCATTTTTCATTTCATCTTGATTCTTTTGATTCATTTTCATTTCATCTTGATTCTTTTGATTCATTTTTCATTTCATCTTGATTCTTTTGATTCATTTTTCCTTTCTTTTGATTCATTTTTCCTTTCATCTTGATTCTTTTGATTCATTTTTCCTTTCATCTTGATTCTTTTGATTCATTGTTCATTTCATCTTGATTCTTTTACTTTCTGATTCTTTTTTCTTTTTCATTCTTTTAGATTTGATTTTTTCTTCCTTTTGATTCTTGTTCATTTGAGTCTTTTGAACGAACCCTTAAAACAGTAAATAAAAAGAAAATCTTATGCCCCATTTATTAAAAATAATAATAAATAAATAAATATTGATATAATATATTTGTGAATTTTATCATTTTGATTCATTTTTCATTTCATATTGATTCTTTTCGTTTCTGATTCTTTTTTTTTTTTTTTTTTTTTTTTTTTCTTTTTTTTTTTTTTTTTTTTTATCATTTTGATTCATTTTTCATTTCATATTGATTCTTTTCGTTTCTGATTCTTTTTTTTCCCTTTTTCTTTGATTTTTGATATGATTAATGATATGATTATTCAGTTTATAAGTATCGCTACTTAAAAATAAAATAACGAATGTAGTTCCGGTATTGGACACTAGGGGGCAGGAGATAAAAGTCAATAAATTCTTTCCAAAAAAAAAAGATTTTTTTTCAGAACTTTGTTCTTTATACACAACAATTACTTGTTATTACAGCAATAATAAAAATCATTAACAATCGTGATTTTAATAGTAATTTTGTTTTTAATTGAAATGCTTTGTCGCCTCACACCACCAGGATCCGGGTTCGATTCCCGTCTCGGCCATGTGTGTGTGGAGTTTGTGCATGTTCTCCCCGTGTCTCAGGGAGTTTTTCTCCGGGTTCTCTGGTTTCCTCCCCCCCCCGGTCCAAAAACATGCACGGTAGGTTGATTGGCACCTTGGAAAATTGTCCCTAGTGTATGAATGTGTGTGTGTGTGTGTGTGTGTGTGTGTGTGTGTGTGTGTGTGTGTGTGTGTGCCCCTGCGATGGGTTGGCATTCCATCCAGGGTGTATCCTGCCTTAATGCCCATAGATGCCTGAGATAGACACAGACTCCCCGTGACCCGAGGGAAGATCGGATAAAGCGGTAGAAGATGAATGAATGAATGAATGAAATGCTTTGATTTGAAGTTTTTGTTTATTTTTCGATTAAGAGGAATTCACTTGTTTTCTGGGTTAAAGATCTTTTCACACAAATAAAGAAAAGCAAAGAAAGTTTCATTTACAAGCCACTTTTAATGAATCGACTGTGTTTGAATATTTACTTTGAGACATTTTGTTGTTTTCTAAACCACAGATATGTTTTTATTTTTTTGTCAATAAGTCTTTAATCTATAATAATTTTCTAGTCTGCATCGTCTTCAAACTGCATTTATGTGTTGTTTAGACGCTCGTTCTCTCCATATCGTCACAGGGACACGGTCAGAGACGGATCGTGATGCTGATCGGGGTGGATGGAGGAGAAACGCGGTCCTAACGAGAATCCTCCATCCGCTGCTGTAGGATACGGGACACGGTGGCTGCAGCAGCGAGCATGAAATTCTCTGATAAGCACATGGTGAGCTCCAGGATGGGTGTGTGTGTGTGTGTGTGTGTGTTTGGGGGGGGGGGGGGTTTTGGTGTGTTTGTGTTTTGGGGGGGGGTTCTCTGTCTGTTCTTCAGATTGCCTGCTTTGGGACTGCAAACATTTGATTCGAATGTGCTTTTTGAACATGCGGTTCCACAGCAAGTCTCCATAGGCGACATCAGAAAGCCGGAGAAGAAGGTTTGGGGTTGCAGTCAGTCAACTTTCCACACCATCATCATAGGGTTAAAGCCCGAGCCGTGTAGAAGGCCAGTCGAGATCTTCTGGTCCAAACAATGTAAAGCAGATGTTCATGAATCTGGCTTTGGGTAAAAGGCATTATAAGAGAGAAATTATAACACATTATAAATGTAAAATGCATTATAAGGGTAAAACTATATGACATTATATGCATAAAAGGCATTATAAATGGTAAAATTATAAGGCATTATAAGAGTGAAACTATAATGCATTATAATGGTAAAATTATAACACATTATAAGGGTAAAACTATATGTCATAAGCGTATAAGGCATTATAAGTATAAAATTATAAGGCATTATAAGGGTAAACCTATGATGCATTATAAGGGTAAAAAGCATTATAAGGGTAAAATACATTATAAGGGTAAAGTTATAATGCATTATAAGAGTAAAATTATAATGCATTATAATGGAAAAAGGCATTATAAGGGTAAAATACATTATAAGGGTAAAATTATAAGGCATTATAAGAGTAAAATTATAATGCATTATAATGGAAAAAGGCATTATAAGGGTAAAATTATAACACATTATAAGGGTAAAATGCATTATAAGGGTAAAACTATATGTCATAAGCGTATAAGGCATTATAAGGGTAAAACTATGATGCATTATAAGGGTAAAAGGCATTATAAGGGTAAAATTATAAGGTATTATAAGGGTAAAAGGCATTATAAGGGTAAAATACATTATAAGGGTAAAATTATAATGCATTATAATGGAAAAAGGCATTAGAAGGGTAAAATACATTATAAGGCATTATAAGGATAAAAGTCATTAAAAGTCAAGAGTCTCCATTAAAAGTTTTCCTGTGTATGGGAATTCTGTCAGAATTTTTTTTTATATCAAATTAATATTTAATTAAATATTATTAATTATACTATTTCATAATTGATGTGTATAAATATGTATTATTATTATTATTATTATTATTATTATTATTATTATTATTATTATTATTATTCATCATTCATTCATTCATTCATCTTCTACCGCTATATCCGATCTTCCCACGGTCGGGTCACGGGGAGTCTGTGCTTATCTCAGGCGTCTATGGGCATTAAGGCAGGATACACCCTGGATGGAATGCCAACCCATCGCAGGGGCACACACACACACACACACACACACACATTCATACACACATTCACACACTAGGGACAATTTTCCAAGGTGCCAATCAACCTACCGTGCATGTTTTTGGACCGGGGGAGGAAACCGGAGAACCCGGAGAAAAACCCCCTGAGACACGGGGAGAACATGCACAAACTCCACACACACATGACCGAGACGGGAATCGAACCCGGACCCTGGCGGTGTGAGGCGAACGTGCTAACCACTACGCCACCGTGCCCCTATTATTATTATAATTATTAATAATATTCCTTATTCCTATACTCTCCGTGTTTCAGTCACGAGCGTTAGATTGCCGACGCTGCAGGTAATTCCGAATCGGGGCTTTTCCGTGTAAAAATCTCCATTCTACAGATTTACGGCTGCAATCAGGAAGAAAATGAGGTTAAGTGAGAAAAAAAGTACGTCGTCCGTCTTCTTCTTTGTTTTAATAACGCATCCCTCCTTCCTTATTTATTCCCATTTCTTATGCGCAACGTACACACTCGTTTTTTTTTTTGTTTGTTTGTTTGTTTGTTTTGTTTGTTTGTTTTTTTAAAGCGAACGCCGCGTGTCTAAACCACGAGGGAATGGGAATATTACGAATGTGCCTGCACTTTAAATGCTGAGAACGACGTCAAACGTCGTGGAGGTTTTGTTTTTTTTATCCCTGCGTTTAACGGGACGTTATCGGAATCGCTTCTACTGAGCAACACGCCAAGACGCAGAGCACATCCCATAATTTACAAATTATAATTGCATTTTATTCATTCAAATCAATCAACAATTGAGAAGCATTAAATATTTCATATTTTTCGTGGGAATTATTAGCTAAGATGGTGAGCTCAGACACTTGGTCAGATTTGAAGGCTGCTTTCTCCGCACTAGTGACGGCAAGTTCGGATCATTTCAGTGACTCTTTTGAACGAATCTTTTTTTTGAGTCAATTCCTTCTTTTCTTTTCTCGAATCACCTACGAGAGTCACATGAGAGTTTATAGGAGTTTCGGTGTATGTCATGTGCTACATGGGGAATATGGGAATTCTGTTTCCTGTTTGTTATGCACTACATAGCATCTATGGGAATTCTGTTTCCTGTGTTTGGGAATTCTGTTTCCAGTGTATGGGAATTCTGTTTCCTGTTTGTTATGCACTACATAGCATCTATGGGAATCCCGTTTCCTGTGTTTGGGAATTCTGTTTCCCGTGTATGGGAATTCTGTTTCCTGTTTGTTATGCACTACATAGCATCTATGGGAATCCCGTTTCCTGTGTTTGGGAATTCTGTTTCCAGTGTATGGGAATTCTGTTTCCTGTTTGTTATGCACTACATAGCATCTATGGGAATCCTGTTTCCTGTGTTTGGGAATTCTGTTTCCAGTGTATGGGAATTCTGTTTCCTGTTTGTTATGCACGACATGCATCTATGGGAATTCTGTTTCCCGTGTATATGAATTCTGTTTACTTTGTATGAAAATTCCATTTCCCGTATATGGGAATTCTCTTTCCTGTGTATGGGAATTCAGTCTGAATTTTTTTTTATATCAAATTTATATTTAATTAAATATTATTAATTATACTATTTCATAATTGATGTTTATAAATAATATGTATTATTATTATTATTATTATTATTATTATTATTAATATGATCATTAAATAATAATCATTATCCTGAAAAATATATTTAGCCTCTTAATTATCGCTAATAAATAGTGGTAGAAGTTTATATCGTATGAGTCTGAAGACCAAACGAAGAATCATCGTTTTCAGTAAACATTTACGATAATGAAGCAAAAATGAGACCAAAAATTCAACAACAAAACTCGACTTTCTATTTATTTATTTATTTATTTATTTAATTTGCCCGGTTTTAAAGGCTGAATGATCAGGGTTTTTATTAACGACAAGTCGGCTATTGATTACACGTCTTGGTTCGCGGCACGCTCTCCTTAAATGCTGGTGTGGTGTCAGTGATAAGGTCAGCAGACTCCATGAGACAGGAGAGCCTAATTAAAAAGCAAAAATAAAAGACATCATCGGAGACACGTGAGGGAAAAATGGAGCGAGCTAATAAAAAGAACGCTTTGTTAAGAGTAGTGTGTGTGTGTGTGTGTGTGTGTGTGTGTGTGTGTGTGTGTGTGTGTGTGTGTGTGGGAGTATGGAGGAGGCGGATCAAGGGATTTTTGAAAGGCGGAATAATTCTTGGAAATTTATGTTCACTTGGTGTTGATGTGAGCGATCAAACTGACCAGTACACCACATTTTTGTCTAGTGATGTAACCCGGGAAAAATCTATCATTATAAATGTTTGGGGAAGAAAAAATAATAATAAATAAATATATATATATATATATATATATATATAGTATATATATATATATATATATATATATATATATATATATATATATATACTTTTCTTTATTTATTATTTATGTCTTTTTTTTTGCTTTCATGTTTACATGTCGGACGGTTATACGAAGCATTTCACTGCATGTCGTACTTTGTATGTGTATGTGTGTGTGTGTGTGTGTGTGTGTGTGTGTGTGTGTGTGTGTGTGTGTGTGTGTGTACGTGCGAAATAAAATTTGAATTTGAACTTACTATAACAAATAGAAAGGCATAAATAGTTTGTTTAAGGAGCACATTTCCCAATAAAAAAAATAATAAATAAATAAATAATAAAACATTAAAAAAATTTTAAGAATTAAAAATTTTACGAATGTAAAACATTTAAAAAACATTTTTTTTTTAAAAATTTAAAAATTAAAAATAAAAAAAAAAGATTTAAATTGAAAAAATCTAAAAAAAAAAAAAAAAAAAAAAAAAAACATTTTTTAATTACAAATTTTAAAAAAAATTTAAAAAATTAATAAAAAAATAAATGAATTTAATAAAAATAAATAAATAAATAAAACATTTTACAAATGTAAAAAAAAAATTATAGATATATATATATATTTTTTTAATTAATACATTAATACAAGTGTATTGTAAAAATTTAAACAATTTAAAAAATGTAACATTTAAATGTCAAAAATGTCAAAATAAATAATAATAATAACCGTCCTGTCTTCTAATTTGTTATTAAGTTGTGAACAAATGTGTTAATTTCAGAGAGAAAAAAGACATTTGGAATAAAATCATACTAAAGTGTTTGTTACTGAGCATTTTTCTTACAAAACATCCGAAACCAGTTTTACAGCTAAAACACACTTGTATATGAGCTGCATATTATAGCTCGAAATAAAAATCATAAATCCTCGACTAGTTGAGGATTTTTTGACACCTGTGCAAATGATCACCATGATGGTGCATGAGGTTCGACAGCTCGACCGAGTGTATCGTCTCCGCTGCACAGGTATTGCAAAATGAGACGAAAAATTACCCTATATATATATATATATATATATATATATATATATATATATATATATATATATATAATATATATATATATATACCCTATATATATATATATACCCTATATATATATATATATATATATATATATATATATATATATATATATATATATATATATATATATATATATATATATATATATATATATATATATATATATATATATATATATATTATATATATCTATATATATATATATATATATATATATATATATATATATAGGGTCCTTTTAATCCGGTACAGAAATTTCCAAATCTGATCATATCATAACTTATGACTGCATTCATTTGAGGTGTAATTGACTTGACGTTCCACCAGGTGGCGCATTAGGCACTGTGAGACATTAAGTATTCACATTGATGCTTTTTATATGTTTATGTTTGATATGTATGCATCTGAAGTGGCACGGTGGTTTAGTGGTTAGCACGTTCGCCTCACACCGCCAGGGTCCGGGTTCGATTCCCGTCTGTGTGTGGAGTTTGTGCATGTTCTCCCCGTGCCTCAGGGGGTTTTTCTCCGGGTTCTCCGGGTTTCCTACCTGTCCAAAAAACATGCACGGTAGGTTGATTGGCACCTTGGAAAATTGTCCCTAGTGTATGAATGTGTGTGTGTGTGTGTGTGTGTGTGTTTTGTGTGTGTGTGTGTGTGTGTGTGTGATGGATTGGCATTCCATTCAGGGTGTATCCTGCCTTAATGCCCATAGACGCCTGAGATAGGCACAGACTCCCCGTGACCCGAGGGAAGATCGAGTAAAGCGCTAGAAGATGAATGAATGAATGAATGAATTAATGAATGTATGCATCTGGCCCCACAGGTCAAATTTTAAAGATCAATGTCACCCCTGATCCAAAAAGTTTGCCCCCTCCCCCCATATCTTATACAAGTAATGCAAAAGGAAATCTACGTTACATTTATGCCCTGATCCAGAGCGACTTATAACTGAGTGCGGCTTTGCTGAGGACCTCCAACTCGGTGGTGCTGGGATTTGAACCTGGAACCTTCCGGTCCAGAACCCAACGCAGTATTACCATAAACGTCTCTCCCGCACAGTTTATTTTGGTGCTACTTTGCTGTCCACGATGAAATCGCACCGACTCAAGTTGCACGTGTAAAGAAAGTCAGGACTGTTAAGGTCAGTATTGATTGGAATGTCATGTGACCTTCTCCCATCTTCCCAACATTCTCCATGAGGGAATCTTTCATAGAAAATTCACTTGCAGACCATTTATTTATTTATTTATTTATTTATTTATTTCGCCCATTCCCTGAAACACAGTGTTAAAAATTGATGCTGCCATCAGCAAAGTGGCAGTCCTCCACGAGATGTCAATATTTATCGAGGACCATAAAGACGAAATGGAGCTCCGTGCAGACACTTGAAGTTTCCTCAGTGGCCTTCTAGTGTTTGACCTCCAAACTAAAGCCTGACGAAAGATTCCCTAAATCCTTCATCCTCGACCGGGAGCAACACTTGGATGTTATTTACAACCAAGCCTGGAGGCATGGTGGATTAGTGGTTAGTACGTTCGCCTCACACCGCCAGGGTCCGGGTTCGATTCCCGTCTCGGCCATGTGTGTGTGGAGTTTGTGCATGTTCTCCCCGTGTCTCAGGGGGTTTTTCTCCGGGTTCTCCGGTTTCCTCCCCCGGTCCAAAAACATGCACGGTAGGTTGATTGGAACCTTGGAAAATTGTCCCTAGTGTATGAATGTGTGTGTGTGTGTGTGTGTGTGTGTGTGTGTGTGTGTGTGTATGTGTGTGTGTGGCATTCCATCCAGGGTGTATCCTGCCTTAATGCCCAAAGACGCCTGAGATAGACACAGACTCCCCGTGACCCGAGGGAAGATCAGATAAAACGGTAGAAGATGAATGAATGAATGAATGAATGAATGAATGAATGAATGTTTCATCTGGTCATTTACTACCAAATCCTGAATTTCTTCACCGGGATTCCTTCGTCTGTATCGGAAATTTCGGGATGTTATGCATGAAATTCCTCCTTCGCTTGTTCCATGAACATCTGCTTCATAAGGTTTTGGAGATCTCCTCCATATAGAGCTATAAAACAAGCTTCGGGATAAAGCGGAATGAATTCGGAATTCCGACCGCATCCCATAAGCATAATCTACTTTCCAGAAGAGCTTTAGAGGTTATTGAGATAAAAAAAAAGGGTCAGGCGGGTCTACAAAGGTTTCTCTGCCGATATCATAAAAATATATTATGAAACAGATTAGGATCCCGATGAAATTCTGTTGGGGGGAAGAAAAAAGGGCAGGAGTTATGCATAAATGATGTGTAACAGCGCAGGCCCGGTGTCGGATGTGCCGGTGACACTGGTGGTGGTGGGTGGTGGGTGGGGGGGGGGAGTTTGGACTGGACATCTGTGGGCCGGAGTGATGACATTTTGTGCAGGTAATGAGCTCGACTAAAGGCCAGGCTGGCATGATGAAAGGAAAAGCTGTGTGAGAGGGACACTTAGTGTCAAGGAGGAAATCATCCTAATCAGTACCATCTCTCTTTCTCTTTCCCTCTTTTTCTCTTTCCCTCTCTTTCTCTCATCCGTCCACGTGTCTGTCCGTCCAGGAAGGGTTTGCATCCTCAGTGTTTCAAATATTATGAATATTATGGCATGTCAATCCGCTTTATAATCACATATCACTATCAAGACTAGTTTTGTAACACGCCAGCAGGTGGCAGCACGAGGATGCACGCACAGTCACAGGGAGCACCGACACGTACATCTGGAGGTGGCGCTATTCTGACCTTCTCGACGGAAACAACACCATCTCGAGCAGCCGAGTCGATGGATTTGTTCCTTTGCCGAATCCTCCCTTTTTCCTGAAGATGAAGATCGGGCTCACCATTTTTGACTTGCGGGGAAAATATCCAGAAGACCACCGGGAGCGCTGTAATGCTGTTCAAGTAGGCGATTTTTTATTTTTTTTTGTATAGGTGTGTAGATAAATGAAGTAGCGTTTTGATATCACGTCATGTCATCCCTTGAGGGATTCTTATAGCAACTTATAACTGAGTTACAACATAAATGAACTAGACACGTTCCATGTTTCTAATACTGTAACTGTAAAAGATGTTATAATTATATTCATTTCTCTCAAACTCTCCCTTTTAATACAATTATTGATGATTTACTATTTATTTTACTCCGGAAGTTATTTTTTAAATGTGAATTTCTTGTTAATGACAATGTTATTTGTTTAGTGGTGGTTTGAAGTGTAAAATATGGGACGTGGCTCCTTTAAGAATTGTGTTCCGGTTGCTTTTGCCATATAAACTGGTGATACGGTGTTTAGGTTATACGGAAGCGCTTTATTGAGTTCAGGGAAAATGCGCTTTATTGCGTAATACGGATTTGGGAATGCGATGCGCTTGCGTAAGGTTCCGTACGGTAATATACGCTAATATAGTGAAACATCTCATCCTTTGAGGGATTCCTTGAAGATTTCCGAAAAACGTTGTTTTAGAGGCGATAGACCGCTGGTCTGTGAGGGGTGAAATCTGGATTTTATAATGTGTATAACATGAAAGTCTTGCTCTCGTTTCTTGTCCAGAGCAAATTATAACTGAGCAATCGGAGATTAAGGGCCTTGCTCAAGGGCCCACTAGTGGCAGCTTGATTGCGGGATTTGAATTAGAACTTCTACGCCAGAGCCCATGTAGCCTCCGAACCACACTTAACCAATTAAATTCCCGGATGGAATTCCAGACTGACCCGGGTCTTTTTTTCACTTCCATAAATAATAGTGAATGTACATCACAATCATCAGCATTATTTTTTTTCTTTTCTTTTTCACATTTCCTATTGCACTTGCTGCTCAGTGAATTCCCTGGACAGTGTTTACTCCTAATGCTAAGACCATATATTAATAGCATTCTGGCACGGACTTGCGCCGAGACCTTCTCCGGGGGTTTAATTATTGTGTTTCATCAACAGCATAAAGTGCACATGGACACACAATGCGAAGTGTTTTTTTTTTGTCGTGAAAGAAAGAGAGAATCCGTACACGGTGCGTCACACGGCGTTCGCGCCGCGATAACATCCCGAGCTGAATGGAAAAAGAAAAGAAAAAGAATAATATTTTTATTGTGCGTCTTCACCCTAATCAAAGCAGACAGTTTGAGAAGCGGATTATGTAGATTTCGTTATGACAGAGGGTCTATGATCCCCAGAGCAGACGCACAATGCAGCGGTGATGCCGTTCCTCCGATATATACACCGATTATACACCGGAAAGCTTTGGATGCCGTAGCAGAAGGCTAAAATCTATTCCGGCATGACAGCGCACCATGAAGGTTGTTTAAGATCTCTTGCTTTAAACCCTTTCGAGCACCTCTGGGATGAGCGTGGATGATCCACCCACCAGAACATTGGAAGATATTAGAAGAGCACTTTTGTCCCTATAGTATATATATATATATATATATATATATATATATATATATATATAAATATTATATATTTTTTTTTTTTTTTTATATATAATATATAGATAGATAGATAGATAGATAGATGATAATAGATATTGCGATTATTCGCACATTTTCAATGTAGCATCCATGAACACATTTCATGTTTGTAATACTGTAACTCTAGCAGATGTTATAATTATATACATTTCTCTCAAAATCTCTCCCTTCAATACAATTATTGATGATTTACTATTTATTTCACTATTAAAATTATTATTATTATAATATAAATTACTTGTTAATTACAATGTTATTTGTTTAGTGTTGGTTTGAAGTGTAAAATATGGGACGTGGCTCCTTTAAGAATTGTGTTCCGGTTGCTTTTTCCATATAAACTGGTGATACGGTGTTTAGGTTATACGGAAGCGCTTTATTGCGTTCAGTAAAAATGCGCTTTATTGCGTAATACGGATTTGGGAATGCGATGCGCTTGCGTAAGGTTCCGTACGGTAATATACGCTAATATAGTGAGGAGATCGTACCTGTTGGATATTTTAGGAAGCATGAGTGGATGCACTGAACGATTCTTTATTCCTTTGTTATTCGGGATCACTCGCATATTAATGCGTTAATCACATTAGTGCCTGTTTATACGGCGGTACTCTGCTAGAACTGGAATGCTAAGAATTGAGTGAAAGCGGAAAGATTCGCGTGTAACGATCCTCTGCACCACCGATACATCGTGTCAACCTCCATCCTACATTCTTTGGACCGTATCCGTGACAGCTATACGATGCTTTTTCCTTTTTCTGATGTATTATCATATAGGGTGCAATCACACACCTACCTCGTTTGCTGTTCACCGATCAAACTTTTTTTGCTTGCTTCACTTCGGTCTGCTTTGACATCTGAACACTCCACTTGTTACTGAGATACACAACTGAACCCCTGCACTGCCTCAAGCAAGTCAACCAAAGTTCACGAGAAATCACGGTTACATTTACAGCAAAAGTGCTTTGCGTCTGAATAAATGAACACTGGTTTGAAATGAAGCATTTATGAAGAAAATATTTAAGAGTAAATTTATACTCGTTAGACTGTACCTTAATGTATGTTACAGCTGTGATTAATCTGGCATGTTACTGGCACGTTCGCCTCACACCGCCAGGGTCCGGGTTCGATTCCCGTCTCGGCCATGTGTGTGTGGAGTTTGTGCATGTTCTCCCCCTCCCCGTCTCCCCGTGCCTCAGGGGGGGTTTTCTCCGGGTTCTCCGGTCCGGTTTCCTTTTCCTCCCCCGGTCCAAAAACATGCACGGTAGGTTGATTGGCACCTTGGAAAATTGTCCCAAGTGTATGAATGTGTGTGTGTGTGTGTGTGGGGGAGTCTGTGTCTATCTCAGGCGTCTATGGGCATTAAGGCAGGATACACCCTGGATGGAATGCCAATCCATTGCAGGATACACACACACACACACACACACACACACTCATTCATACACTAGGGACAATTTTCCAAGGTGACAATCAACCTACCGTGCAGTTTTTGGACCGGGGGAGGAAACCGGAGAACCCGGAGAAAAAACCCCCTGAGGCACGGGGAGAACATGCACAAACTCCACACACACATGGCCGAGACGGGAATCGAACCCCCGGAACCCCCTGGCAGGTGTGAGGTGACGAACGTGCTAACCACTAAACCACCGTGCGCCCCCCCCCATATAGTAAACTAACATGTGTAAATAGCTAGCAAGGAGTCTCACCAGAATGACTAATAAAAATTTACTATTTTCTTCAAGAAGATTTCTTCATAAATGCTTAATTTAAAAAACGTATAAAAAAAGGAGAAGATAAAGTGTAAAGACTTGACGTTGGATCACTAAAAGCTGCCTACAGATTGACATTTGAATACCCTTTCAAATCGTATTGGAATTTCCCAAGTCATTAGTTATGCTCGCCGTCCACAGAACGCAAAGTGAGGAAACGTTGAATTACTCCTGACAGTAATTGGATGGCGAGAGCAGCGTTGTGTTTGTGTGCGAGAGTCTGAACGTGGAAAAAAAAAGTCTCGCGAGCGGGCAAATTTATAATCTCACATGGGGGGGAGGAAGGGGGGGGGGAATCTGAGAGATAATACATTTTCAATAAAATAGTACGACTCTATTAAGTGAACATAAATCGAGCATCCTGGTTTTTACACAAACCTCCTTTTTAACCCTGAGCAGATGCACGAGGATGTAACATTTATTTATTTGTTTGTTTGTTTATTTAATTTAATTAATTTATTTATAAATGTACCATGGTGCGTAAATATAAATGTAAAAAAATGTAAAAAAAAATTGAAATGATATATTTAATATAAATATAATAATAAGGAAATATAATTAAAAATGAACACAAAATACAGCTTCATAAAATCCAATACAGAAATATATTAAATATATTAAATAAATTAAATATATTAATTAAATAAATAATGTGTGATAAATAAAGCTTCGTTGGACCTGCTGGGGGGGATTATTCTCATAGACACAGGACTGCTATCGGGTCACATCATGACCAATATGATTAACAGGTAAAAGATATATATATATATAAGATATATATATATATATATATATATATATATATATATATATATATTCCCTATACCCTAGATTCCCAAAACAACCTGGGATATGCGAAGAAATAATTTCACTGTACTGTAATGTTTACGTGACAAATAAAGGTGATTCTATTCTAAATGTAGTTGAGATTAATCATATACTATTTAAGTACAATAACAAAATCCAGCGTGTCTGTGAATAACAAGCCTGAAAATCATCCAAAAAAAGTTTCTAGACTAGTTTTGTAACTGGCCAACAGGTGGCAGCACACGGCCGCACGCGCAGTCGCAGGAATCTCATAAGATTTCCTCGCCAGATTTGACTCGCGTTTCGAACATTTGATGGTTTTTACACTTCTGTACCGATTTTTAAAGATCGTAAAGGTGGTTGAAGTCGGGTTTTCGAAGAGGCACGGCAGGTACCGCGAAGAAACAAATACATTTACCGACACGTTTTTTTGTCGGCGTAAGCATTTTTCATCCCCGGTGGGCGCTCAGCTCCTCGTCTCTGGTACAAAAGGGGAACATTTGCAAATGTAGAGTGCGTCTCCCTGGGGCACCAATTAAAACTTCCTTTGGCTACGAGGCATCTCGAATACCATCTCCCTGCTTTTCTTTTCTTTTCTTTCACAGTCGCCGTGTTTGTGTTGCTCTGATCATGAGAGGACCTCACTATTACTCATGCATTAGGCCAAACGTACTGAGCAGATACAGATTCCGAACTTCGGACGGTTACCGAGAGTTGGAAATACGAAATTGGCAGGTATATCATGTGCAAAACGAATCCAAAAAAAAAGTCGTCAAACAAAACAATCCAAACATTTCTATTTTTATTTATTTATTTATTTATTTATTTATTTGAAGGGCACAGACAACCAAGAACTCAATCATTCATTCACAGGCAAAACCAAAACCACAGGTAAAGTGGTGAAAGTCCTACAGTGAGATTTGCAGTTCCTGGAAGGGCTCCAAAGGACAGTCGTCCCCAAAACTTGGGGAAAACTTAATTTAAGACTCTGGAGCAGAAAGGTTTTGATGTACAAGTGCCAAAGATGAGGGGAAAAAAAAACAACAACAACAACAGCAGCAGCAATCAGATGTAGTAGGCAGCAAGGGAAGGAAAACACGTCCGTTCAAGGAGACGATGTTCTTGAGGAAGCTGTAGAAGAGAACGAGGTCATTGGCGCTTTTTTGTTTTTTTGTTTTTTTGAGCAGGAACGTCTGGGAAAGAAAACGCAGAGAATCCGAATGTCTGCGTCGGCAGGAAGGAAATCACTTCAAAGAGGGACGTGGATTAAAAAAAAACGGAATTCAAATCACTAATTGTAGTTACATTTACAGTCCACCAGGGGCAGTGTCACACGCATATATGTGTCTGTGAATAACAAGGCTGTAAATTGATTTTTTTATTTACCAGGGTGCGTCAAAAAAGGGTTCTAGACTAGTTTTGTAACTGGCCAACAGGTGGCAGCACACGGCCGCACGCGCAGTCGCAGGAATCTCATAACACATCCAGATTTCCTCGCCAGATCTCCTCGCGTTTCGAACATGCCTTTATTTGATGGTTAACACTTCTGTACCGATTTTTAAAGATCGTAAAGATAAACAGGTGGTTTATTTTCCTACTATTACAACGTGTTCCCTCTTCATCCTGAAGGTTTGTAAAACGGATGGAGATTCGGCGAAATGTCGCCATTATTTCGGTGGTGGACATTAATTGCTAGCGTTAGCAATTATATGTTTTGTTATTCATTCATTCATCTTCTAGCGCTTTATCCGATCTTCCCTCGGGTCACGGGGAGTCTGTGTCTATCTCAGGTGTCTATGGGCATTAAGGCAGGATACACCCTGGATGGAATGCCAACCCATCACACACACACACACACACACTCACACATTCATACACTAGGGACAATTTTCCAAGGTGCCAATCAACCTACCGTGCATGTTTTTGGACTGGGGGAGGAAACCGGAGAACCCGGAGAAAAACCCCCTGAGGCACGGGGAGAACATGCACAAACTCCACACACACATGGCCGAGAGGGGAATCGAACCCGGACCCTGGTGGTGTGAGACAAACGTGTTAACCACTAAGCCACCGTGCCCCTTGTTTTGTTATTATATGTACTAATTATAATTGTAACCAGTGTAGCGGCACTGTGGCTTAACGGTTAGCACGTTCGCCTCACACCACCAGGGTCCGGGTTCGATTCCCGTCTTGGCCATGTGTGTGTGGAGTTTGTACATGTTCTCCCCGTGCCTCAGGGGGTTTTTCTCCGGGTTCTCCGGTTTTTCCTCCCCCGGTCCAAAAACATGCACGGTAGGTTGATTGGCACCTTGGAAAAATTGTCCCTAGTGTGTGTGTGTGTGTGTGTGTGTGTGTGTGTTGTGTGATGGTTTGGCATTCCATCCAGGGTGTATCCTGCCTTAATGTCCATAGACACCTGAGATAGACACAGACTCCCCGTGACCCGAGGGAAGATCGGATAAAGCGCTAGAAGATGAATGAATGAATGAATGAATGTAACCAGTGTTGGGAAGGTTACATTGGAAATGTAATATATTACAAATAACCCTATTCAAGAAGTAATAAATAGTAGTGTAACTTTTCAATGACTTTATAAAAGTCATTGATGACTTTTTCAATACTTTGATTTGTCCACTAGGTGGCGCTTAACGTAATTAACATTCTAAGGAAAAAATAGGTTATATTTTTCGAACTTGAGCTGCATTAGTATCAAATTGCTAACAGGGTATTGGGGGGGGGGGGGGTTTCGGGGATTCGGGTGCGGACGAAATTTTAGTCTTTATTTTTACACGTTAAATGTCACTTGTTTGTATTGAAGGAGTTTTGACAAGTACAATGTTCGATCTTTAAGATTTATAGTCTAACATGCAATGCAATTATTAACGCGTAAACTTCGGAATAGCCTTCCGGACGATTCTAAATTCTACTAGATCCTATAACCAGGCGGCTCAGACACACACACACACACACACACACACACACACACACACACACACACATTTCCGTTTAAGTGTAAAAGAGTAAAGACACTGATCAAACACACAATATCAAGTTAATATTATCAGGCTCCCAGTCGTGTCCCACTTTATCAACGTCGCGGACCTTCGAAAAGCAGATGCCGACCTGCAAACAATCCTAGACGTGCACCAGCGCCCCCTTTGGGATCCCACTTCAGGAAGTTCTTTGGGTTAATGGTATTTCTCGCTCTCTGGTGTTTTCAATCAGACTCTTGACATCGCATAAATGAGAAAGAGGTTCCCTTTTGAAGTCTTAAGGTTTCTTCCTCATAACATCCCAGAGAGTTTTTCCTCGGGCTCGTTCATCAGCGATAAACACACACACACACACACACACACAAAACACACACACACACACACATACAGTGTTACAGGGAAGGTTACTCTGGAAATGGAATAGATTGCACATTATAAATGATCCTATTCAAAATGTAATGTAACTTTTTAACGACTTTATAAAAGTAACTAATAACATTTGGTCGTTTTTACTTACTTTCGTTTGTCCACTAGGGGGCGCTTGAAGTTAACATTCAGAGAGAAAAAAAAAACATTTCGAACCCTCGAAAAGAACACGTTTAACATTTTCGTAAGTAACCGGCATTTAATTACACATTTTGTTCTCAGTAAATGTAACGAATTACTGTTTATTTCGTAATTAAATTGCGTAACGACGTTACATGTAACTCGTTACTAAGCAACACTGAACATATGTAATATCCACATTGTTTTTGTTACAACATTCCGTAAAGCTGATTAGAGACAATGTTGAGTGTGATTTGACGTAAACGTGTTATTTGGAATGATGTCAGAAGAATTTGACCAATCAGATTTATTTCGTTATTCTTGTGTATTTATTCCCTTATCTCCGTTTATCCCCATATACAAATTCCAGCCTCCTGAACCTTTATAACCTTTACCATTTTAGGACAACGAGCAAATCAGAGACGTTTGACGCGACAACGGAGATAGCAACGGAATAAATCCGCTCTGTAATAAAGACTTTCTGGATACACTTCCTGAACTACTCCGCTCCGCGTGTACAGCGACGCCGATGCTCTCCGCAGTTTCTCACCCTGTTCTGTTTTACTGGGGAAGGATAAAGAGGGAAAGATCAGACTTTTCACAGACGCTATCCGATGCACACGTTTTAGATTTGACATTTGTTAACGTCTGATTTTTTTGTTTTTTTTTCGGTCGTATCAGTTACGGGTGAAAAGTTCAGGAGTTTGTATGAGTTTTGAACGTTCGTATGCAACTTCTGCTCTGAGAACATCATATTCAACAAGAAATATCATTATGTTTAAAAACGGATGGATGGATGGATGGATGGATGGATGGATGGATGGATGGATGGATGGATAGATAGATAGATAGATAGATAGATAGATAGATAGATAGATAGATAGATAGATAGATAGATAGATAGATAGATAGATAGATAGATAGATAGATAGATGGATAGATAGATGGATGGATGGA
The DNA here is from genome assembly GCA_030449085.1 of Kryptopterus vitreolus. Classification (NCBI taxonomy): domain Eukaryota; kingdom Metazoa; phylum Chordata; class Actinopteri; order Siluriformes; family Siluridae; genus Kryptopterus; species Kryptopterus vitreolus. The sequence goes on from JACRUU010000021.1 coordinate 10,863,167, forward strand.
TGGATGGATGGATATATGGGTAGATGGATGGGTGGATTATAAGAAGATGGATGGATGGATAAATGGATAGATAGATGAATGGATGGATGATTAGATAGATAGATAGATAGATAGATAGATAGATAGATAGATAGATAGATAGATAGATAGATAGATAGATAGATAGATGGATATATGGGTAGATGGATGGATGGATTATAAGAAGATAGATGGATGGATAATTGGATAGATAGATAGATAGATAGATAGATAGATAGATAGATAGATAGATAGATAGATAGATAGATAGACAGACATACAGACAGACAGACAGACAGACAGACAGACAGACAGACAGACAGGATAGATAGATAGATAGATAGATGGATAGATGGATAGATAGATAGATAGATAGATAGATAGATAGATAGATAGATAGATAGATAGATGGATAAATAGATAGATAGATAGATAGATAGATAGATAGATAGATAGATAGATAGATAGATGGATAGATTTTGGAATAGAGTGGAATAATTGAATAAGGGGGATTTTGGTTGAAAGCAGGATCCCGTGACGTGAGTAAAACTCCTCGTTCTCACAGTCGTTGTTAAACCTCATTAAACGCTGTTAGTCAATCATCTCACATGTTTTCTGATGGGAAATAAAAGTAGAATTCATTCTAACATGAACATCTGGGCTGAAGAGATAAATATTAAAACAAATATTAAAACCCTGATCTGTGCATTGAAAAGATCCCACCAGTGGGGCGCGGGATTAATCCTGTTTCTACAAGTTAAGAAAGTGACTGTTGCTTTGCGCTTATTAAAGATCCACTCTGCTCGTCCCTCTGGTGGAAACGCTTAAAGGGTTCTTATTGGTCGAATCCAACAATCCGGGAGCGACAGAAATACTGACATCGAACCCCTGCAGAAAACGAAGACGCCTTATCCAACAAAATTCCTTCCAGTGTGCGTTTATTTTCGCCAGTATGCAGCATGTGAGTGCCTGTGGTGACCAGCATGGATATGAATAGTAGAGGCGTAATGAGAAAAAGGCGTAGCGATATCGGCAACAAATAAATAAATTACCCCCCCCAAAAAAAAGAAATACGTTGACGCTTTTTGGAGCGTGAATCGACAGCGCCATCATGTGGTAGATTCGGCTTACTGCGAACAACCGCTGGATTTCTTTCTGCATTATTGGAGGAATATTGGAATGGTTTCTTTCAATGGGTGAAAAGAAAAGGGGAAAGATGGGGGTTTTTTTAGGAGGGGAGGGAGGGGGGGTTGGGTTTAAGCGTTAGTTTATAATCTGGTCCTCCGTAAAAAATAAAATGTCACCGCATTTGGATGGTTTTCTAAACAGATAAACAGGTTTACAGTTCATTTAGGAACCATGAAAGTGGCTTTAAATTAAAACTTTAACCAGTTTTGGACTTTTCACCACTCAACAATGTGGTTATGGTGTTGGACTCTGGACCGGAAGATCACAGGTTCAAACCCCACCACCAAGCTGCCACTAGTGGGGCCCTTGAGCAAGGCCCTTAACCCTCAATTGCTCAGTTGTAAGTCGCTCTGGATAAGGGCGTCTGCCAAATACTGTAAATGTAATTTAAATGAAATGTAACAAATGGACATCCGGTACCATCATTGATCATTTCCCAAAAGTTGTTTGGATGCGAGTCGTGGAGTTTATTCATTCATTCATCTTCTACCGCTTTATCCGATCTTCCCTCGGGTCACAGGGAGCCTCAGGCGTCTATGGGCATTAAGGAAGGATACACACTGGATGGAATGCCAACCCATCACAGGGCACACACACACATTCACACACACACACTAGTGACAATTTTCCAAGGTGCCAATCAACCTACCGTGCATGTTTTTGGACCGGAGGAGGAAACCGGAGAACCCGGAGAAAAACCCCCTGAGGCACGGGGAGAAAATGCACAAACTCCACACACACATGGCCGAGACGGGACTCGAACCCGGACCCTTGCGGTGTGAGGCGAATGTGCTAACCACTAAACCACCGTGCCCCCCCTGTCGTGGAGTTTATTTACTTTACAAATACTTCATTACCGCTTTGATGCAATGTCGACGGAGAGGTCATGTGACTAAAAAAACATCATCATCATTTTCCAAAGCCTCTGTTTTCCCAGTCCACACTGTACTTCTATCAAATGTTTTTGTCTTCCTAACGGAGACAATCCGGATAGATTCATCGTTGTTTTTTTGTTTTTGTTTTTGTTTTGTCTAGCTCGCATCCACACTTCCCAATAGTCGCTCATTGAAACGTCTGGAAAATGCGTCAAAGACTTGGAAAAACTTGTTTCGTTTTATGTAAAGGAAAGAATGCAAATTTATTTTTCTCACGTATCCAATATCGTCCTCTCTCTCTCACACACACACACACACACACACACACACACACACACACATGTCGAGTAAATCAGCATTTCCCATGCATCGTAAGAAATTAGAACCTAACACGCAGCCCCAAGTTCCCGGGGAACTAATCCTCTGTGTCACGTAGCGCATATTTTACACGAATTACATTTGCGCCGCCGTGTCGAACGTTTTTACACAAAGGAGGGGGGCATTCCGATCCGTCCAACACGAGGAAAAAACCCAAAGACGGGGAGCCTGTTAATATTTACAGCCTCAATGGAACTAAAGAGACCAATGGTCAGTTACTGCAGCTTAATCCTGTTTGGAAATGGGGGGGAGGGGATAAATAAATAAATAAATAAATAAATAGATAGATAGATAGATAAAAGCAGCGACAAATATATGGGTTTGTCTACATGCGGGAATGGCACTCATTAATGTAGGCGTTTTTACATCTCGTCTTTCCACATCGCTTAATAGTAACCATTGCGCTGTGAGGAAACAGGAAGCCGTTTGATATTACAGGCTCTGCTGATTAGCATCGCACCGCCGAGAGCATCCTATGCATTTTTAAAGGGCATTATTCTAAAGAATGTCTGCCTTGATGCGCAGTTTCCCCTTCCTCCCCGATGCACAGGGCGTCGGGAAAAAACAGGCATTAAGGCAGAGACTTCAAATTCCTTTTTCCGGATTAAATGTTGATCTTGGCCGTTTCGATATATTCACAATCCGAACGGGCATTAACATGCAGCCGGTCCTCTTGCTCCTATAATTACCTCTACCATCCCTTTTCCGCTAGATTTTGGGTCTTGCCTTTGGGGATTAGTGGTCATTCGTCTACCACAGCATGAGTGAGGAGGGTTTAGGTAGTGAAGACCATCTATCACTCTCTCTCTCTCTCTCTCTCTCTCTCTCTCTCTCTCTCTCTCGTGTGCCTGGTGAATGCGTTATTTCCGACGTATACTGTGGTAAAAAATGAAAACGACAACACTTTAGGGGTTCCATTTCATAGAAAATGTTTTCGTTTCATGGCATCGGTTGTTGTAAAGATCGGGATACTTTAAATAAGTCCGTTTTCTGCTGAGGACCAACGCTAGTCTCTCACGTCGACGTGCAGCGATGGTAAATATAATTATGCGCCTCTTACTTGCTCAAATAGTGACACTGGAAGCTGATTGGCTATGAAGGGGTAAGCACGGTTTCCTGTTGGCTGGTGGCTTCTCCAGGTCAGGTGCTAAGCTAATTTGTTCAGGCCAGTGTAAGGCACGCGGGCTATCGAAGGTCTCTCTGAAGGCAACCTGAAATCCAAGAATACTTCTGTTCGGAATTTAAATCGCAAATCTGGACACTCATTACCCTCAAGCCACTCCAAAGCCCATCCTGTTTCACTGTGTCAATTGTTAGATTTTTTTAAACTCTACTGTTTATTCCTTATTACTATTATTATTATTATTATTATTATTTATATATTATTCATTCATTCATTCATCTTCTAGCGCTTTATCCGATCTTCCCTCGGGTCACGGGGAGTCTGTGTCTATCTCAGGCGTCTATGGGCATTAAGGCAGGCAGGATACACCCTGGATGGAATGCCGAACCCATCGCAGTGCACACACACACACACACACACACACACACACACACACACACACACACATTCATACACTAGGGACAATTTTCCAAGGTGCCAATCAACCTACCGTGCATGTTTTTGGACCGGGGGAGGAAACCGGAGAACCCAGGAGAAAAAACCCCTGAGGCACGGGGAGAACATGCACAAACTCCACACACACATGGCCGAGACGGGAATCGAACCCGGACCCTGGCGGTGTGAGGCGAACGTGCTAACCACTAAACCACCGTGCCCCTTATTAATTATTAATTATTATTTATTTATTTATTTATTTATAACAATAACGGGGAGCACGGTGGTTTAGTGGTTAGCACGTGCCTCATGGGGTTTTTCTCCTGGTTCTCCGGTTTCCTCCCCGGTTTCCAAAAACATGCACGGTAGGTTGATTGGCACCTTGGAAAATTGCCCCTAGTGTGTGAATGTGAATGTGTGTGTGTGTTAGTGTGTGTGTGTGTGTGTGTGTGTGTGATGTGGTTGGTATTCCATCCAGGGTGTATCCTGCCTTAATGCCCATAGACGCCTGAGATAGACACAGACTCCCCGTGACCCGAGGGAAGATCGGATAAAGCGCTAGAAGATGAATGAATGAACGAACGAATGAATGAATGAATTTATAACAATAAAGGAGGGGCTGTGATGTCAACGCATAACCAGTGACAGGCGGTAGGGGTCGCCAGAGAGAATAGCCTCGGGTGTCAGACGGAAGTGATGTCATAGAAAACCCCAGGCGAACAGACGCTAGGTTTGCGAGGCGAGACCGCGGCGGCCATTTCACAGTGCGAGGACAACAGCGGCGCACGCACAGCGATTATTCGGCGATCAAAGAAGCACGAATCGCGATTAATTCCCTTATCCACGTTATAATTTGAGTCACTCGGTTAGGTATGTCTCGGGACCGTTTCAGGAACCGCGGCGGATTCCAGCAGCGAGGCCGCGGAGGAGTAGGAGTTGGAGCAGGGGGAATGCGCGGAGGGATGGGAAACCCAAACTTCCGAAATAACCCGCAGCATCCTTTCCAGAATCGCGGCGGCGGCGTTGTAGGAGGTGGTTTTAAACCCAATCAAGGGAATCCCAGCAACCAGGGCACCCCGCAAAAACCCGACGGACCCAACGTCCCGGTGAAGCCGGAGATGAAGTCTCCTCCTCCTCCTGCTCCTAACCCGCAACAGCAGCAGCCTGATACCCCGAGCAAGACTCCGGCCCAACAACAACAACAACCTACACCACAACAAAAACCACCAGCACAACAACCACCACCAGCGCAACAACAACCACCACCAACACAGGTTCAATCATCTCCCGCGAAGAACATTAAACCCGAACCCATAACGCCACAGAACATGCAGCGGAAAAATCAGCAGAAGCCTCCCGTCGGTGGAAACGGACCGAAACCACCCAACACCGCGGCGTCCCGTGCACCCGACTCTCCCAAATCCCAAGTATACTATTTTATTATTATTATTATTATTTTATAAATGTATTTTACGGTTCTGTTTAAAAAAAAAAGGGCCCGAATGATTTTTTTCCCCCTTGGGCCGCATTCAAAATACCGCATGACAACCCTACGTTATAGTCGTATCCCGAATAGCAAGTGCACACTATTTAGTGCCCTTTGTGGAGAAAAATCTATCGATTTGGGATTCCGCTTGTGTTTGCGCGGCCATTTTGTTTGTTGAGGCGAACAATAGAGGCGAAAATCTAGCTCTTAAAAATGTTTATTCATTCGTATATTAGTAATAATTGCACATATAAATATGAATTATATGTGTGTGTGTGTTGTATATATATATATATATATATATAATATATATATATATATATTATATTATAAAATCGCGTGTATTATGCGTGAAATTTTGGCCCGCTAATTACTATATAATAAAGCACGTAATAATAATAATAATAATAATAATAATTTACGTTTCCCACCTCGTTTATATTAGAGAATATATATTTATACGACGTTATTTGTTTTGTTTAATCTATATTATGTTTCTTATGGGCCGTTTTTATCTACTTTTTGTCCCAATATGTTGACGTGTAGCCTACAGAGTGTACTCCGTGGAGCCATTTGAGACACGACTTGGGAGCGCCTCCGCCGCCATTTTGTTTAGCTAGCAAGCGTCAATAAGTAAATATATTATGCTGAAAAAACGATTTAACTGTATTAAAATAGTACGTTTAATGTTGTTTAGGCTTTTTTATCGATGTAATCGATGCTTGGTGTTGAATTGGCGCGGTTTTGCTACCAAAACAATAAAGACGTGAGGTAAAATATTGATACCGTTTCCTGAGGTAAAAAAAACCGTTAATTTATTTATTTTTTAAATAAATTTGACAAATTTGTGGGAAATGGTTAATTTGTTGCATTCATGGTTATTGTTTTTTTTTTCGGTTAATAATATAATTTACTATATAGTTATTAATAAATTTTTTGCTTTTCAGGAATTAAAGGCGTCTCTGTCGATGCTGCGTAAACCCGGGGAGAAGACCTACACTCAGAGATGCCGGCTTTTCATCGGGAATCTGCCCAACGACATCACCGAGAACGAGTTCAGGAAACTGTTCTCCAAGTACGGAGAGCCGAGCGAGATCTTCATCAACCAGGGCAAAGGTTTCGGTTTCATCCGGCTGGTAAGACCCTCGTCCTTTACGTTTCTACGGTAGCATTCTTGAGCCATAAAGATCGAATACGACATGACGTTTTCTCCTCCTTTGGGTTTCAGGAGTCGCGAGCTCTGGCGGAAATCGCGAAGGCCGAACTGGACGACAAGCCGATGAAAGGCCGCCCGCTCAGGGTTCGCTTCGCCACCCATTCGGCCGCGCTGTCGGTCCGCAACCTATCCCCGTTCGTCTCCAACGAGCTCCTCGAGGAGGCCTTCTCGCAGTTCGGAGTGGTCGAAAGGGCCGTGGTGGTCGTGGACGACCGTGGGCGCTCCGCCGGAAAAGGCATCGTTGAGTTTGCGACCAAACCTGCAGCTCGGAAAGCCCTCGACCGGTGCAGCGACGGCGTGTTTCTGCTCACCTCGTATGTTCGCTTGCATTCTTCATTCATTTATTCATCATCTACTGCTTTATCTAATCCCTCGGGTCACGGGGAGTCTGTGCCCATCTCGGGCGTCTATGGGCATTAAGGCAGGATACACCCTGGATGGAATGCCAACCCATCACACACACACACATTCATACTAGGGACAATTTTCCAAGATGCCATTCAACCTACTGCGCATGTTTTTGGACCGGGAGGAACCCGGAGAAAATCCCCTGAGGCACGGGGAGAACATGCAAACTCCACACACACATGGCCTAGACAGGAATCGAACCCAGACCCTGGCGGTGTGAGGCGAACGACTAGGCCACTAAGACTAACCACTAAGACACCGTGCCCTCCGCTTGCATTCTTATTTTATTTTGTTAATGCGTTTGGTAAGAATTTAATATAAAACGTGTGGGGGGGTGAAACAGTTCACGTCTCTGTCGGGTATAACGTAAGAAACCACCCAGGAATGTTGTTTTTTGTCAACCTCTCCCTCCACCAGGTCGCCGCGTCCCGTTGTGGTTGAACTGATGGACCAGTATGATGATGAAGATGGTCTGCCAGAGAAGCTTGCTCAGAAGAACCCAAATTATCAGAAGTGAGTTTCAGAGCTACAAATGATTGTGTGTATGTTTATGTATACACACTCTGCATATAATATATGTCTAATTTTCGCATCTCAAATGCGGTGTTTATTTTATGCAAGGGAATGTATATATTTGATCTATTTTTATAGAGAGCGCGAGCAGCCTCCACGCTTTGCTCGACCAGGCACTTTTGAGTTTGAATACTCGCAGCGATGGAAATCTCTGGATGACATGGAAAAACAGCAGCGGCAGCAGGTGGAGAAGAACATCCGCGAGGCCCGCGAGAAGCTGGAGGCGGAAATGGACGATGCCTACCACGAGCACCAGGCTAACTTACTTCGACAGGGCAAGCATCGCTTTCATTATATTTTGCTAGTTTGGCATTAAGGCTCCGTGCATGTATAGATAACATCTATCCCCCCCACTTTTTTTATTTAGATCTACTTAGGCGGCAAGAGGAGCTGCGACGCATGGAGGAAGTGCATAATCAGGAAATGCAAAAACGCAAAGAGATGCAGCTCAGGTACAGATTGCAGATACGATGGTGATGGAGTCGAACAAAGCACGGTTTCATCTTTGCGTTTTTCTTATGTTTGTGTGTATGTACGCATGCGTCCCGCAGGCAAGAGGAGGAGCGCCGCAGACGGGAAGAGGAAATGATGCGGCAGAGAGAAATGGAGGAACAAATGAGGCGTAAGCGCGAGGAGTCCTACAGAATGGGTGGTTTCATGGACAACGTAGGTGTCTAATCTGCCTGTGACGGTCGATCGGATTATGATATATCCATTGTTGGATTATTTATTTCATATGCTATTATTCTTTCCAGAGGGAAAGGGAGATGAGGATGAATGCTGGGGGTCTTGGATTAGCAGGTGAATATATGTTGTTGTTGTGTTTTTTTTTTTTTTTTTTTTTTTTTTTTTTTTTTTTTTTTTTTTTTTTTTTTTTTTTTTTATTGGTAAGGTTAATGTGCTTTGAAGATGATTTATGCCTTTTAAAAAGATGAAAGTTTGACTTAAATGTATGCCTTCCTTTTTGGATTTTATTAGATATGCCTTTTGGCTCAAACAACCAGAAGTTTCCTTTGGCCAGAATGGGCTTTGAAGGTCACCAGGGACTCTGTGGCCCAGTGCCAGGGGGCATGGTGCCCAACGAAATGGTAACGTATCTTGTGGTGCACTCGTGTGAACGGCAGTTGCGTGCGTGTGTGTGAGAGAATGTTAGGGTATGGGCAGATTTAAACAAAGGGATTTTGGGGGGGGGGGGGTTCTGCAGTATTATTGAGTTGCCTAGAAAATCTGTCTGTACAAAAGCCCAACAACTGTGGACTTTGCTTTTGCTTTGTAAGTCCTGTCTGGTGGGGTGCATTCTGAAGACAGGCATAAAGGGTTAATTTATTTTAAACTTGTCACACACACACACACACACACACCTGGACTCTGTGCTTGACACATAAAGGCACTCTGTCACACACACACACACACACACACCTGGACTCTGTGCTTGAAATCCTTTGGAGTGACCGTGTACTCTAGTACTCCTGACCCCTTTATGGAGTAGACCACCTGGCACTTTCGTATTCGAAAGGTTTTTGTGCAGATAGACTTTCGACAATTTTCGCGACCAATAAATGAACGGGGGGCGGGGTGTTGAACGAGCTGTCCGGCAGCTTTAAGATTGCCTCTGTCGGTACATACCGAGCGATCTCTTCCTTTCTGCCTGCTTCAAGGTTGTGGTGTGACTCTGACATTAATCTTAAGGCTTATGGTGGCAAAAGTTCAGAATTGTTCGGTTGTCCCTCTGATGAACAGGCCCAAGCCAGTGCACTGTTGTGCAAATGTGATTATTGGCTTTTTATTTACCTCTCATGGTGCCGAGAGAGATTTTTTCCACAAATTAGCACTTTTTCCATCAGGCACTGCAGCTCAGTGAATTCAGTCACTCCGTCTTTCACTTGTGTTGCCTGAATTTCAGCTGCATTTAACCACCCCCCCTTTTTTTTTAAATTTACAATTAAATAGTCTTTTAAAAGCAGAATTAGGCTGTTTAAAGTGTAAAAGCCCTATAATTTCCATGTTTTTGCTCCCTTTGCCATGTTCAAGTTTCATTTACAGATGGTCGCCTGCTTTATCGGCGGGCCTAAAATATTATAAAGGAGATTAAAATGGCGTAAATGTGTACCGACATTCCTAGCTGTTTCGATCGTTGTGTCCGGTGCTTATTATTCATTTAACTGAGGAATCTGGTCTTGAATCTGATTTGATGTTTTTCGCTATTCACATGATCACAACTTCGTAACCTAAATTGGAAGTCTGACAAAGGAAGACGAGTTCAATATAAGAGCTGCATTGTTTGATGGAGAGATGCTACTTTTAGGTGATCAACCAATGAGGTTCATTAGAAACCCTAATTGTTTGTTTATAGTAAATATTATGACCAATTTAACAGACTGAACTGCATTCGGTCATCTATATCTGAACACACAACACGATTAATAGTGTGTGGGCATTGCAGTGAACGATGTACGAGCGTGTTTGTAGTCCTAGCTTATGTTTGGCACACTGTCTTCTACATCCCTGCAGTTGCGGTTTGTTTGTTGTTTTTTTGAGAGACTGGGTACTGCCTCTTTTTTGGTGAATTGTCAGACATGCTTAACATGCACACCTACACTTGTTGCTTATGGTTATTTATTTACGGATGGAAAATAATGAAATGTCCAGTCAACCTGCAGTTCGCTCTAATTGTTTATAGAGTTGCTCAATCCGACTTCAATCAGAGGAAGTAACTTCCATTAAGTTTTGGCAAGAAAAATTCTTCTTATTAAAAGTAACTGTTGTGTATCGCAGTCTGCGAGGGGGGGGGGGTGAGTACCATGCGACTATTCCCAAGTTTGGCAAATCTCAGTGTTGTGGCAAATGCCGTGTTTTTGGTTTATGGAACCCCTTGGTTTTAAATTGAACCCCTTTTTCTTTCTTCTTGTGTCATAAATGTGAAGACGTATGTATTCATTACAGGTTGTCGTCCTATTGGACATGTTTCCAACATTTGGGTCATCTGAAAATTCGCCCTTCTCCCCCAATTAAAGCAGATCCAGGACCTGCCAAGAAGCCACGCTTCTGAGTTGGCAATTTTTAAATATCATTTCTGGATTCATATTTATAGTCTTGGGTCTTAATTATGTTGCGTTCCGATGGAAGGTAGTGTGGTTTAACTACAAAACTGGCCAAATTAAAATCCAGTTCAAGAGATTAAACCGAGTCTAGTTGTAGAGAAGCAGTTTGCTGGAACTGTATTATTAGTATCATTAATTATTTTACAGTTATAATTAAAATTATTTTACAGTTATAAATGTACAATTGTTAATTGTGTAACTAGACCCTGAAGATAACCATCAATAAAACGTGCTCAATTCGACAAGTTAGCATTTATGATGCAAGATTTAAGATAGAGCTTTCAGATTACATGTAAATTAGAATGACTATTCCAAAGCGGCTGTAGTATTTACCTTATTTAAAATTAAAGCAAACAAGATTTCTTATTGATCCTTCTTATTATTATTATTATAATCGATCTGGAGCAATTTGATCAGGCTGAACGCATCTCCAAAAGAATGCAGCCTTGACTGCAAATTCAGATGATTAACCTTTTGTTGACTAGTTCAAATGGTAGCCATTATTCCACCACTTCTCCGGGAGGATCTTGCTAACAAATACATTACCCTCTTTTCCTTTTCCTATGTTACCCGTGGCACCGTGGATCTGCGTGTTGGAACGGTTTCATCGAATGTTTCCCTTGGATTCCCCCCCACACTTTAATACCCGTGGCTCAAAATGTGAACTCATGGAACTCGTGCCATTGTTGGCCCGCTTTATTTCATGGAAAACCAACAAAAAACACACACACACACACACAATCGCTCTGCCAAATACTTTACCTTGTGCGAAAAACATTAGCACAACGAGCGTTTCCCTCAAGGTGGCCCTGCCGGTGCGAGGGGCATGGGTCCGGGCAATTCCGGATTCGGCAGAGTCCGCGAGGAATTTGAAGCACCTGCCAAGAAGCCACGCTTCTAATCTGGCACTTTTTTTTTTAAATAGCGGAGCTTGTTTCTGGATTCCCAGTTATATTCTGGGGTCTTAAATATGTATTTAAGTTTAAAAAATATTCCATTGGAATTTTAGCCTAAGGATGATTCTTTTTTTTTTTCTTCTTCTTCTTTCTTTGTGGCAAGTAAAAGTTTTTTTTTTTTTAAGTAATTTGTATGTTCGGTTTAGATCAAGTAGTGAACTGCTCAGCAAGAGGGTCCTCTTGCTCAGCAAAACCCAATTGTATTCTCCTTTTCTACATTATATATATATATATATAAAGTAATCACACAATGTTACTTGTTATGCTGGTTGCTCCTGTAAGTTGTTCTGCTATTACTGTGGTTATGTTCTGTGCCATTCAATATTTTTTGAGATAATCCATGTAATTTACAATAAAGAGTACATTTGGTTGTACAAACCCCCTTTTCAGCATTTTTAGCACAGTGTTTAACTTCGTCCCAAAAAAAATCACTAATTGTCTGTGAAAGGTATGGTTAAAGAGTTCTTGGGACTATGTACCACGGCAAGTTCATAAATACAGGGGTGGACAAATCACAAATGCGTTACAATTGTATGGATGAGAGTATATGGCTTTTAAAAGCACACCGTATTGTAGTTAGTCTTGCGTTTTCCTGCCGATCGTAAAATTTGTTTATTGCAGGCAAATTGGCTACGTCGTATGTGCATTTAACTTCGAACGATGTCCTGCAGCTGAGGAATTGTCCCCACCTTTTAGCCAGACTTGGAGGAAAGGCTCTCATCAATAAACAGGGGAATGTGATCCAGTAGATCAGATTCAGACTGATGGATTTCTGTAGATTTAACACTTTATTATAATTTTGTGTTTTTTTTTGTGGTTGTTCAAGCATCTGCTGGCCACCTGATTAAAAAAAAAATCCCCAGGCTGTCTGGGACAATGATTTGTCTACCTCTGGCATTTGCATACTAATATTTGGTTTGCTTTTTAAAAAAATATATAATATATAAATAAATAAGACCATATATATATAAATAAGACCATCCAATATTCGCCAGCTCAGGATACATTAGAAACCTTTACTAATCACCAGTATTCCCAGTTTCTAGCAGCACAATCACCGTTAATTCTAATATATGGTCTTTATATGCTACAAATGATTAGTTATTTATTATAGGGCCATCAGCCCTATTGATTTACTTTTGTTTGTTTATTTAATGTGCTGCTAGTTTGACTCCATTGCTGGCCTGTTTTTGAGGATTTCTTTAATTCGTTTGTACATGAAAATGGAAGTTCTTGAAAGTCTATCGGTGTGTTCATGCAGATTGGGTATCATCCTGGGGGACGAGTTGGGCTACTTACTTATGACTGGAGCCAAGTGGATCCATGACAAATGTGTGTGCCGTCGTATTTTTTTCTTGGTGCTCTGTTTCTCTCCTCTAACAGGTGGCTGTCCAAAATTGCACCCTTCTGGAACTCGAGGGTTTTCTGTACAATCGCTTATAAACTACCTTTAAAACAAGTTCGGTGCTGTGGGGCAACCGTGGAGATGTCTGTTAGACATTTGGCCCTTTCAGTAAGACCCCCTGTGCACCAAGTCAGCTCCACGAATATCTTTTTACATGGGATATAGGGGGGAATATCTTGAATGGGCGTTCCAATCTCAATTCTTGGGGATGCAAGAACCGTCCCGTCCCCCCCCTCCCATGTATGTGAGAGTTGAAAGATTCTCTAATTATCCTTATCCGTCAGGACGACCCGACATTTAGTGTTATGTAATGTTAATAATTCAATGATGCATTATAGTATAGTTTGAGAAGTGAGACCTTTAAGACGTTCCCACTGAATTTTCGAGGTATGTTCCCTTCATTTTGATTTGCATCCCAAGCAGTGTGTTGTACGGTCAACAAAAGTGATTTACACCTGCAAATATTTACAACAAAATAGTGATTTATAAAGGAAACGAGTGACCGTAATCCACATTTCTGCCGTGTAGAGATTTGCATAGAAGTGGATGAATTTATTATTATTTATTTATTTAATTTTATTGGAATACTGAAATGGCTTTCTACAAGACCTCGAGTCATGCTTTGCAATTAGCATGTGTTCATATTAAGGCAACCGGGAGACGACGCGTGTTTCTCTGTACAGAGAGGAAACGATGTATAATGTTAAAAAAAATGCTTTTTATGGTGCCTAATTGGTTTCCATCCAGTCCCTCTATTCTTAAAGCATGATTAAGGAATGTTCTCAGAAGCGCCGCTAGGTCGGGCTTCTTTGACTCACTCGCTGTGACTGGATGGGTCTTCATAATTGCACAAGGAGCACAGTTGATTGTGGAATCCCAGTGAGTTTTTAAAGGAACAAAAATAACCACACAATTTCCCCGGACTTAACCATTTGTTTATTTTTTTTATCCTGGCGTGTATACACGTGCATCATTTTGTCCGTAAACCGTTTTGGAAGAGGATTTTGTGGGACTGGATGCTCTCACATCGTGTCCGATTTCGCGTCCCGAGTTCTACAGACGTCTCGCAATGAAACGCAAACAAGGTGGACCCGAGTTCAGGTTGGAGCGTTCTTTTAAAAAAAAAAAAAAGAAGAAGAAAAAAAGGATTTATTGTGCTTTTGAATAAACTTGTAAAAACAATTGTTAGGGTTCTTTTTTGTGCATGTGTGTGTGTGTTTATGAAATTGTGTGTAGATTAACGGACAAGTAATCATTTAATAGGAACCAGTTCGTTCCTCCAGTTCCTGGTAATGGACCTTCTGAGGACACTGTTTTATGGTTACTTTGATTAGTGCTTGTAACCCGAGTCTCTTGTTTCAGTAAATGGACTGAATGTGGCGCTGAATATCTTCCACAAATTACTCGGCAGTTTCAGGATCAGTTTCAGGCGAATGACTTTTGTTTATCCAAACAAGATTTAACCCCATTAATTTGATTTGCATTAATTGTATTAAAGTGCGGATTTCAGCTTCAGGCCCGCAGTTTGTTTTTGTGGTTTACATGTACATACACACTTGTGTATGCGAAACTAAAATGTAAATATTTGCTTTTCGGAAAAGGCTTTTGCAAAATATCCGTTGTAAATGATCAGTGCATTAGATGCATTTTTTTTTATTATTATTTGCACTCAACTTTAAAGCGTGTCAAAAACATGGATAGTTTTAAAAATACATTTTTCTATTAATTTTTAAAAGACCAAAATAATATTACTATTCAAAATAATGCGTCAGTTTTGTCACGTCTTTAGGGATTATGTGAAATCCCGATATTTACAGCCGTCCAGAATTCTGCCAGTCAATTGATTTGTCTTGTCTTTGAATTGTACAATAAACTAGAGAGATTTGATTTGGTGTGCATTTAAAAAAAAAAAAAAAAAACCTTTGCGGTAAGTTATTTGTGCACGCGACTTTTATACATTTAATGATCTTTTAAACCATGTGTGGCAAAATACCCTTAACTTTTTTTTTTAATTATAAAGCTGCTTAACACCGTAATACGGCTAAAGATAAAATAGTTGTTAATTTTTTTAATATATTTTTTTTAATGCAGCAAATCTCTACTAGCCACGACAATGCTTTATATTCGGTTTATACTTAATGTATAAATTGCATGTCATGGAGCTTGATTTCCCAATAAAGCCAAACCAGCAATACTGCCATGTAAGATCATGGATTTGCTCCTCAAGCTCCACTTTACAGATGTAACCAGGACGTAATCCTGTTTTAAAATCCCTATTTTTTATAAATACTATGTATTTTATAGTTACATAAACAAATATGAGAGAACTTTTTCCCCGCCCAATTTTACCATAAAGTATTTTTTCCCCTCCTGTTGGCGTCCCAGTCGCCATATTCCAGTTCTCTTTGAGGAGATCTTGTCTGTGTGTGTGTGTATGTGTATGTATGTATGTGTGTGTGTGTGTGTGTAATGTGGATGGCGTGGATGGTGGTGCTGTAGCTAAGCAGTAAGCAGCCAGTGTCCAGCTTTGCCCTGCTCCACAGTTGACACTCCAGCAGTTGGTTACAATGAGACAAGATGAGTAGTTCTTCAGATCAGTGGACAGTTGAGGCCTGGACTTGTTTGCAACGAGAGGGTTTGCTTGCTTATCATCCGAAGAGGTAAGTGCTAATGTCTTTTGTTCAATGAAGATGATTAAAAAAAAAAAAAAAAAAAAAAAAAAAACCCACAGGTTTGTTTGACGTCCGTGATCCACACTCGCATGTTATAGAATGATGTTTTGGGGTTGTGGCATCACACTTTCTAAACATGGACTCGCAGTGCAGATTTGTCTCTCTCTCTCTCTCTCTCTCTCTCTCTTTTGGACCCGACTTGTGTGTTTGTCTCTGTCTGGAACTCTTGAAATGAGCAAATGACGGGGATGGGACTGTGTATGGGGGGCAATATTTCAAGGAAGTACTATTACTGGTATGGCAAATATCTGTGGACGTGGGTGGGAGGGGGTGGATCTGAAG
This sequence comes from Kryptopterus vitreolus, assembly GCA_030449085.1. Lineage (NCBI taxonomy): Eukaryota > Metazoa > Chordata > Actinopteri > Siluriformes > Siluridae > Kryptopterus > Kryptopterus vitreolus. Next base: position 10,879,343 of record JACRUU010000021.1, read on the forward strand.
TGTTTTTGTTTTTTGGCTCACATTTTTGTCTTGTATGTTGCTTCAACCAGACCCTTGACCTGAACGCATCACACGTTGAAACCTTTATTTAACGAAGCTCAAGAATTGCGTAGTCGGACGAAAAATTCCAAGCAACTTCAACCGGAATGGGAAAAGAACGGAACTTGTAGTACGGAAAGGAACTGTGCGTTATTAAAGCGCAAACCTTCCTTTTAGTGCACCGTTTTTTTTTTTTTCCTAGTACCACTACTTCGAGTAACAGCTGTAGTAGCCACTGTTCGTCACTAGGGGGCGGCAGCGTTCCTCTATTACAATTGAATGCGTGGTTGTTTTTGTTTGTTTGTTTTTGTTATGGACATTTTTTTTCAGTCGATTTACTCGAGGAATCGTCGCAGCCCTGAATATTTTATATAATATATATATACTTTAAATAGCTGTATTCCTTACTATGAACCTGAAGCCACATATTGGCTTTATTTATAAACGAACTAGCAGCAATTATTTGTGAGTTTATCTGCATTTTGTTGATTTTAACACAGACGTGTTTAATTCAATTAAATAATAATATTCAATCATTACCAACCTATGAGGTCGCACCTTTTTTTTTTGTTGTATTTTTATATTTAACGAAGCCGGACGTTGAGTGACTGGTTTAACGTTGCTCACGAACCCGTCCTACAATAATAATTATATATTTAAGTTTTTTTGTTTTTTTTTTATTGTATACTTTATAATTCCAGCTTGCAGACTTTTGCACTTCTACAAATACTTGACACGGTTGCAATTCCCACACATCACTGTTCACGGTTCCTTTTCCCGCTTGGCCTCCTACTTTTTAGGTCCACTGTGATCTTTTCTTGTGCAAGATTCTCCTCATTGTATGAACCCACAACACTGGAGTATTACATCAGCATTTTATTCCGCAACAAACAATGTTGCCTCCACACGCGGCACGAAGACCGAGGTGCCTCTTGGCGCGTCCCCGTGTAGCGCTTCGGCAGTTTGCTTCTTTAGGGAGGTGTGTGTGTGGTTTTTTTTAATCTGCACTGTGGTCCATTATAATCATATTGTCCAATCCTCGGCCTGGAGTTGCCGTATTTTAATTCGCCTAACACAATTAAGGGAGTGTGATGCCAGAACTGCCCTCTTAGTGTGTTGGTTGCCTTTGGAAAGCCACAGTGTAACATCATTCCTCAGGATGTGCCCTTCCAGAAAACCAGCAATGTAAAAGGTGATTTTGTTTTTTTGTTTGTTTGTTTGTTTTGATTTATATATATAATAAAAACAAATATATAAATGAAGGTCATTTATTAAGTGCTGGGGGTGTAACGGTACACGTATCCATACTGAACCAGTCCGGTGTGCACATAATGAATACAGTCCTTTTTTTTTTAATATTTTAAAAGAATAATTTTAACTTTAAAACAATTGTAAGGTTTTTGTTTGTTTTATTCCCAGCCTCGCACTTTTAAGTGCTTTTTCTTTTTTATAAGCTTAAATGGTTTATTATTATTATTATTATTATTATTATTATTATATAAATCAAACAAAAATGGCAGGCATATTTTAAAAGGAAAAAAAATAGAATTACTTAAGTGTCACTGTCGCTATTTACTCCTTACCGGAAATTTGCTGTCACATACATTATGACGAGGATCTGCTGATATAAGGATTCTTTATTTAATGTACAACTTTAGTTTATTTATATAGAATAGAATTTTAGGTAATTATCCAAGCAGACTTTTTTTTTTTTTAATTCGAACAGTTTACATATTTAAAACAAAAACCATAATCTCCATTAATTAAAAAAATAAATAAAAACGCACCTAGCAGTTTTATTTTGCATCCACCTCAATGACCAGCTGTAATCATGAATTTAAAATAAACGGGTTTTGTGTACCCTTACACCCCAATTAAGTGGTTAATTATGGACTAATGTAAATCCAATAAGTGCATCGGCAGGATACAAGCAGATTGTCAAAATGTCTTCACACATCACTCGTCCGTTCACTTCACTATCCTGCCATAACGCGTAGTAAACGTCTGGCTTAGACCCCGACACACACACACACACCTCTCAAGTTTAATACAAACACATGCATTCATGTAGTAATCCAGTAAACTGATCCTGTGTCAGTAGCACAAGACAAAGTCATGCAGGTCAAGAGCCTCGTGTTCATATCAAACATCTGAATCATCTTTAATGGTTTAAAGTCTTCTTGGGACGAGAATATTTAAATATTTTCGACAAATCCGGAGAACAATTGTCTAATCTTTATACACAGCTGCATTAATATGAAGGCAGTTTATGTTCTGATCTTTGATCTGCATGGTTTGTATGTATTGCACTGCTGACACATGACATTGTTCGTGTTCGTATGACATCATCAGATGAAAGAAATTCACTTCTGTACGTTTCTCAACCCCTTTTCTGTTTTTGTTTTTTTTTTGATCTCTTCTACTCTCAAGACAAATCATTGGTTAGTCAGTAATTGATCAAATATATTTCAGATGCTTTCATATTATTAAGAACTATTTGATGGTTCTGTATTATGACTTCGCTGTCCTTTTTTTATTATTATTTTAAATACGGAGCTGGAAAAAAAAAACTTGGACTTTTATTGTTTGTTTTTTTTTGTTTTTTTGGTGCAAAAGAGTGGTGCGCACTCTGGAAATCCCATCCAGTGTTTTATTCCACTAACATGAAACATCTCGTGATGTAAAAATAAATATACAAGTATATAAATATAAAATCTAGTCCTCCATTAATTGTAACTGAAGCCCAGCTGTGCATATTGCATGTATTTTTAGATTGTATACAGATTTCTTAATTATTTTATAGCATTTTTGTTATTCCTTATCTCTCATTTTCGGGTTAGTCTAGGCAACAGCTTCATAATGCAGTGTGAAGGCCACGTTCACTCACTGTCTCTCTCACCGCAGGGGCCTCGGGCAACCGATGGAGGCTGAGCAACCCGACTTCAGATATAAGGTCAGTATCATCGTCAGCGACTTCCTCAAATCTAGTCCTGCACGATATATCGGTACTGGAAAGGTATCGCAATACCCTGCTTTTAAAAACGATACAATTCCTTATTTTACTAGTACCGATACTGTTCGTCACTAGGGGGCAGTGTGTGATTGGCATGATGCTTTCACAAAACATTTCTGTGCACTTCTGTTCACCTCGCTCTCTGATTGGCCATTCACTGTGATGTAACTTTGTACTTTATATATTTGCATTTGATTTCTACTGTTTCAACATTCATCATTGAGTGAGTATTCATAAATAAAAACAAAGTTCCATTTTTTTAATTAACTTTTTTTTTTATCGAAATGGTATTGGTATCATGATATTTAATTAAAGGTATCGTATCGCAGTTATAAATGTGGCATCACGACGACGATAATCATATCCAACACTCATTGTGTATTTATTGTGTGTTGATGTTTTTGCCCCCTGTTGTGTTCTAGGGCACTGGTTTAGATGTAATCTATGATCTAGTACATGGATCAGGTGCTGCGGAGTACAACGCACAAACGACATCAGGTCTCCGGAGCGCAGGATGACATGTGAGATTTACACTACAGTTACACTACAACACTATAAATGTAAATCTTGGGGAAATATTTATTTGTGTATATATATTTTTAGGGCCTTTTCGGAGATTCTGCACACCGATTGGTCGGAGAGGTCGTCACGGAGTCATCAATAACCTAAAGGAGGAAAAAAAAAAAAAACAACAAAGCGTGTGTGTTTTCCGTGCAGAGACTTGACCCGTGTATATCGAATCCCCTGAGTGTTGTGTTCAGACGATTAAATGCAGGAAGGGTGTGCGTTTCACCCACTTCTTCACCACCTTCTGCGTTAATTGCTGATCTGATTAGAAAGCAAGCCGATCGGACGCAGCACGCGCTTGTGGGCGGAGCCTGGTTTTATGTCGGGCCAACGCTGTACTCCGGCGGTAAATAATAAAATGTTTGTGAACTGTTCATTAAATTGTGTTTTTTTGTGTGAAGGTTAATGTCATAATGTTCCTTTGAAATTTGTTTTAAATGCATACATACAATTTAAAATTGTTTTTAACAAATTGAAAAATACACCGTTAGCATGATGAACAGAATTGCATGGTGTAATAGTAAGGTATGGAATGGTTGCCATGTTGGTTCTTTTCACTTTTCTTTATGATTAATAGCCTCCAAAGCATTGTGCTTCCACCCCCATGTTTCGACTGTAAGATACTTGTGCGTTTTGCACAGATGAAAAAGGAACATGAATATGTCTCAAAAATGATCAAAGATTGTGTATTTTTTTTTTTTGTCGGATAATAAAATCCATCAGCAGCTACTTTTAGATTTTAAAATTAAATACAAGTATAAACCAGGCTTTGTGGAAATTATGGAATTTTAAACTTTGTACTCCAAAGTCAGGATTAAATTTGAGTCCAAATCATGAAATCAGAAAGTTAATTGCTTGTAATTTCAATTTATAATTATTCTATTAGGGGCACGGTGGTTTAGTGGTAGCACGTTCGCCTCACACCGCCAGGGTCCGGGTTCGATTCCCGTCTCGGCCATGTGTGTGTGGAGTTTGTGCATGTTCTCCCCGTGTCTCGGGTTTTTTCTCCGGGTTCTCCGGTTTCCTCCCCCGGTCCAAAAACATGCAGATTGATTGGCTCCTTGGAAAATTGTCCCTAGTGTATCAATGTGTGTGTGTGTGTGTGTGATGTGTTGGCATTCCATCCAGGGTGTATTCCTGGATGCCTTAATGCCCATAGACGCCTGAGATAGACACAGACTCCCCTGACCCGAGGGAAGATCGGATAAAGCGCTAGAAGATGATTTTTTTAATTTTTTTTTTTAACTAAAGTCTTACATTTTGTTTTTTTTGTTTTTGTTTTTTAAGTTTTTTAGTCTGGAAAAAAAAAAGTAATGGCATTTGACATTTGGCTATTATAAAGTGGGGAAATATGGAAATAATCCCATGTTTGGGAATAAAAAAAAAAAAAAGGTATTGTCAAGTTGTATTAATTGTCCTTTAAATTCTGTACCTATAAAATATTTCTTTAGCTTTTAAAAAAAAACGAAAGTATCGCTTGTAATTTTTATAGGCATGCGACGTTTTTTTTTCCCCCCTCGCTGGGGTTTGGTGATGGTCTTTAACACGGGATCGTTATAGCGGCTGTAATCGGATCCTGCGGAAGTGGGAGAGAAGAAAGGGAATTGGGTAGCATGGGACCTGATCCATACATCTTTAATGCCTATTCATTATTTATGAGCTAGTTTCGACAAATAACCCCCCCCCCCCCCACCTCCCAAACACACACACACACACACACACCTCATGTACCCGTTCACCCTTTCAGGGACTGAACACTGCAGACATGAGCGCTACCAAACATGGCCCTAACAGGTGCAGGAAAAGTTCAGAGCCCAAACAGAAGCAAAAGATACACAAGGGTCTGGCGTTGACACGAGCGTACCTGCTTTCCCGCTCTGTGCTTCCTTCAACACCTTCCGCAGCCCAGCCTGGAATATGGGAATCTTTCAAACTTCCAGCGCTCCCCAATATGGCATGCAGAAGGACAGTGGGGTAAGGCGATCTCTCATGTTTATTGTGTGTGTGTGTGTGTGTGTGTGTGTGTGTGTATACACACCAGGGTCTGTCCAAATACAGATATTGTTCATTTAAACACACCTTTCACTTTAAATGTATATTTTTGGTATTATGATATCTATAAACATATGAAGTCACAGTTTAATGTGTCTAGGATTTGAGCTCCGCACCTTTGGAGCCAAAATCTTATTAAATTTATTGTTGTTATTATATAGAAATAACACTTTTTCTATCCTTTTGTTTGTCAAACAAAAAATAATTTACAAAAGGTTGAAATTCTGTAGAACTCGTGGAAAAAGTATGAAGTGTGGAGGTTAGGATCACTTTTTTTAAAAAACAACACGTGAGTATTCAGAAATATTTTATAAAGCAATAGATTAATTATTTTTAATAAATATAATTTCTTTGTATTCATATCCTTTTTTTTTTTTTTTTTTTTACAATTTCTGAGTTTTATATTTTATTAGAATTTTTTTCTAAAAATATTACATTCAGGAATTGTTAAAAAAAAAGAAAAAAGTTATTCACTGAATATTTGACCAAAGCTAGAGAGAGATTATAAGAGTTTAATAGTTTAAAGCATCAATAAATATATTTTTTTATATTCATATAAAGATATTATATAATTTATTTTTTTATTTAGTTTTTGTTATTGAAAAAATATTGTATTTCTGAATTAATTTTTTTTTCTGGAAAAAAAATATTTATATAAAAACAACTGATCTGGATACATCATAAACTTTTCGTCAAAAAATTAAAAATACCAAATAAATTCTCCATGTCCAAACTTTTTCAATCACTGATCAGCAAAATCGAACCCGTGTTATTCCGGAATGCTGTTTATTTACTTTCCGACTTTCCGAAATATCACACGATGATTAATTAATTAATTAAAATGCATTTTCTAAATCTGTTTTCCCGATCCGGGGGCACGGTTAGCACCTTCGCCTTACACCGCCAGGGTCCGGTTAGCATTCCTTGTCTCGGGAATGTGTGTGTGGAGTTTGTGCATGTTCTCCCCGTGCCTCAGGGGGTTTTTCTCCGGGTTCTCCGGTTTCCTCCCCCGGTCCAAAAACATGCACGGTAGGTTGATTGGCACCTTGGAAAATTGTCCCTAGTGTATGAATGTGTGCGTGAATGTGTGTGTGGGTGTGTGATGGGTTGGCATTCTATCCAGGGTGTATCCTGCCTTGATGCCCATAGACGCCTGAGATAGGCACAGACTCCCCGTGACCCGAGGAATCGGATAAAGCGGTAGAAGATGAATGAATGAATGAATGAATGTCTTCCCGATCCGCAGTGTGACGCCCAAATAACATTCCCAAACGTATGGGAATGTCTTTTAAAATCTGTTTATTTGAGTCTGGAATGAAATATGTGTAGAAACCCTGACCATATTTTTTTTCCCTCCTGTATTCTCTCTGTTCTCCAGCGTCACTCATCCGGTGACGTTCTTCCCGGGTCCGAGGTCAGCGTGCCAGACGATTTCACCCAAACTCCGCCTTCCTTCACAAAATCGCGCCTCGTTTTTCCGGACAGACAGACATCAGTCGTCCTCCACTCCTTTATATGCACATTTTTCTCTCCCGCTACGACCTCTTCCCAGATTGAGGCGCGTTCCCAGCCCGGCTCGGAGCCTTGGAGCTCGGCAGCCTGTGCGCTGTTCCAACATCGCTGAAAGATAAACGGTGCCCAGGACGGCGGGAGAATTTATCCGTTCAGGGAATTGCGTGTTCCCGCAGGGATTCTTCACCCGTCTACCTGAAGCAGCTGCACGTGTTCTTACCCAGCGAAGGCGCTGCTGAGGACGACGAGGACGAGGAGTCTGTGGATGAAGGTTTTTTGGACGAGGTGGAACACAAAGCTCGGGGAACAGGAACACTGAAACCAGCCTGCTCTGGGTTCGATTCCTAAAACGCTGCGAATCGATCGTCAGGAACGTTAGAATGGAAATAAAATACAGAGGAATTTTGTTGTTTCGTGGATTAACATTTACAGTTCTGTTCTTGCTGGTTGTAACAGTTTTATATAATAAAAACTTATTATTAT
>JACRUU010000021.1:10892008-10904508 GCA_030449085.1 Kryptopterus vitreolus
GTGCGTTAGACATTATTGGTAATGTATTGCTTTTATCTGCGTATGTTGTCTTTCAGAATGTCTAAAATCTAAAAGACGGGAACACACGGATGGACGCCGCTTTGCCCGAAGACGGACGTCCCGGTCCAGGTGCTGTAGATCACAACAATGATCCTAAACGTTCCTCCACCCTGGACTGTGAGGAACACAAGCCTGAAGACGGAGACGACGGCGCAGACGCAGAGAGGAACGGTCAGAAAAACAGCGGAGATGACGACGAAGCCAAAAAGCCTGAAAGCGAGGCGAGGCGAGGAGAAGACGGAATGGCGTCGAAAGAGCTCGAGGATGGAGCCGATGCCGGGCGGGAAACCTCTGATCCGAACCTGCAGGGGGATGAGGGTCTAGAGGAGAGCGTCGCAGAGATAATTCCGGATGAGATGGAAGAGCAGCGGGAGACATCGGAGGAAGGGAGGGAGGAGGCGGAAGACGTGGGGCAGGAGCAGGAACCTGAAGTGAATGAAGAGAAGAGACAGGATGGTGGAGTTGGAGCAGCTACACCTGAGGTGGAGACGATGGAGACAGTGGAGATGATGGAGGCGGTCGAGACGATGGAGACGGTTGAGACGATAGAGACGAGTCAGACGTCTGATCTAGCAGATGCACAGAGCTTTGTGAACTTTGGTAAATATTTAAACATGCATCCAATAAAAAAAAGCCCTTTAGATCCCCTATAATTCTATTTTATGTCAATCCATGGTTCATCCATTCATTCATTCATTCATCTTCTAGCGCTTTATCCGATCTTCCCTCGGGTCACGGGGAGTCTGTGTCTATCTCAGGTGTCTATGGGCATTAAGGCAGGATACACCCTGGATGGAATACCAGCCCATCGCAGGGCACACACACACACCCACACACACACACACACACACACACATTCACACACACATTGACACACTAGGGACAATTTTTCCAAGGTGCCAATCAACCTACCGTGCATGATTTTGGACCGGTGGGAGGAAACCGGAGAACCCGGAGAAAAACCCCCTGAGACACGATTTATCGATCGGTTCTAGTCGTTCCCGAACGATTCATGTGTGATTCAGAAGAATCGATTCACTAAAACGATTCTTGGCGCGAATCGTTTGATTGATTCTCTAAATGGAGAAATGATTGATGGCTTTTCGTTCGACAGAAAATCACCCGAGTCCGAACTCAACGGACGGGCCGAAGGATTTTCCGGAACCGTCGGTGAGCATGTGATCCCTTTTTATTTTTTTTTTAAACTTTGAGGAAAATTCGATTGATGGAACGAATCATTCCCGGTTCTGATTCCTTTCCAGCCGGATCGTTCGGTCCATGTGGAAACGGAGAAGAAAGCGGCGTCCGTGTGTGCTCCGGTGAAGATCAAGGATGAGCCCGAGATGGATGAGGAATATGAGAAAGCTCTTGGTCCTCAGGCTCCTTCTGGAAAGATCAAGGACGAACCTGATACGAGCGAGGTGAGGATCCAATGAGGAACGCGGGATGTGGTTTATTGGTTTAAACATTGGTTTTTATTGGTTTATTTTTTTCCCTCCCTACAGGAATTCGGCCAGAAGACGTCAGAGCAGATAAAGATCAGCGCCGTGTTCTCCGTCGGCGGAGGCTCGACAGGTCCGTCCTACATCACCGGACCTCATCGTCCGTCCCCCACCCCCACGTCAACGACAAAAAAAACCCCCGCTCACCTTTGTTTATGTCTCGCAGGTTCTCCGGCCGCTCCGCCTGCGCCCGTCTCCACCCCGAGCTCCTCCACCTCCCTGTGCGTGGTGTGTTCCGGCTGTAAAAAGATCCTGCTTAAAGGCCAGACGGCGTTCCAGCGTAAAGGCAACCCTCAGCTCTTCTGCTCGCCGCGATGCCTCTGCAGCAGCGCGTCCACCGAGACCGTCCCGCTTCCCACCGCCAGGAAAATCTGCCATTACTGCCACAAGTGAGTCTCGCCGCAAAAGTTCCACGTTTAGGTCAAATCACTTCATTCGTTCATTTAACGCAACGAATTTTGTTCGTTTACGTGACGTTAGATTTCTTTCTATCAAAAAAAAAAGTCCAAATATTGTAAATATTGAGATGGTATTACAAATACAACCGGCCAATCAGCTTTCTGATAATGGGTTGTACCACAAACATTAAGAAATGTGTGTTTGTGTGTATTATTATTATTATTATTATTATTATTAATATTATATTAAAATAACTCAATGCTGCTTTAACAGGGGCACGGTGGTTTAGTGGTTAGCACGTTCGCCTCACACCGCCAGGGTCCGGGTTTCGATTCCCGTCTCGGCCATGTGTATGTGTGGAGTTTGTGCATGTTCTCCCTGTGCCTCAGGGGTTTTTCTCCGGGTTCTCCGGTTTCCTCCCCCTCCCGGTCCAAAAAAACATGCACGGTAGGTTGATTGGCACCTTGGAAAATTGTCCCTAGTGTATGAATGTGTGTGTGTGTGTGTGTGTGTGTGTGATGGGTTGGCATTCCATCCAGGGTGTATCCTGTCTTAATGCCCATAGACGCCTGAGATAGACACAGACTCCCCGTGACCCGAGAAGAAGATCGGGAAGATTAAAGAGGTTTTAGATAAAGAATAGTAGCTAGAAGATGAATGAATGAATGAATGAATGATGCTGCTTTAAAGCCTGCATTAACAATAATCCATTTAACTATGCAGTAACAGCGTCCCGCCACTAGAGTGCAGCATATCCCAAATCGATCGATAAGATACTTTTGTTGCGTGATCGCGAACCTTTTCGTCTCCGCAGAGGAATTTCGCACCCGAAGGACGTCATCAACGCCACGGTGGATTCCACGAAGACGGTGAAGGACTTCTGCAGTCACAAATGTCTCAGCACCTTCAACTACAAGAGGGACAACGCCAACCTCGCCCTCGCCGCCAAGTGTAGCATGTGTCAGAAAGCGTGTGCGGTAAAAGCCCCGCCCCTTTAACTCCTCCCAACACCCCCCCCTCCAATAAACATTGATGTTGATGTTGATGTTTATGTTTACTTTCTCTCAGATTCGCCACGAGGTGAACTTCATGGGCGCCGTGCACAAGCTGTGCAGCGACTCGTGCTTTCATCAGTTCCGCTCCTCCAACAAGCTCAGCATGAGCGCCTGCGAGACCTGCGGCGTTTACTGCTACAGCGACGGGAAAAGTCCCGCTCTGTTACTCGACGGCGCCACCAAGAGGTTTTGCAGCCAGAATTGTGTCTCCGCCTTCAAAAAGGTAGACTTTCGAAAACCTCCGCGTCCTGCACTCTGCCGTCCCATGTCCTCTACACTGAAGGGTACAATAACACTGACTGATCTCATGTCCTGGACACCTCTACACTGAAGGGTACCCCTGATCATGTCCTCTACACTGCAGGGTACAATAACACTGACTGATCTCATGTCCTGGACGTCCCCATGTCCCATGTCCTCTACACTGCAGGGTACAATAACACTGACAGATCTCATGTCCTGGACGTGTCCCATGTCTCATGTCCTCTACACTGCAGGGTACAATAACACTGACTGATCTCATGTCCTGGACGTCCCCATGTCCTCTACACTGCAGGGTACAATAACACTGACAGATCTCATGTCCTGGACGTCCCCATGTCTCATGTCCTCTACACTGCAGGGTACAATAACACTGACAGATCTCATGTCCTGGACGTCCCCATGTCTCATGTCCTCTACACTGCAGGGTACAATAACACTGACAGGTCTCATGTCCTCTACATTGCAGGGTACAATAACACTGACAGGTCTCATGTCCTCTACACTGTACAATAACACTGACAGATCTCATGCCCTGGACGTCCCCATGTCTCATGTCCTCTACACTGCAGGGTACAATAACACTGACCGATCTCATGTCCTGGATGCCCCCATGTCTCATGTCCTAGACACTCTCATGTTATAGATGTCATCATGTCCTAGACGGTCCCATGTCCTAGACGCCCCATGTCCCATGTCCTCTCCACTGCAGGGTACAATAACACTGCCAGATCTCATGTCCTGGACGTCCCCATGTCTCATGTCCTCTACACTGCAGGGTACAATAACACTGACCGATCTCATGTCCTGGACGTATGTCATGTCCTCTACACTAGGGTACAATAACTGACCGATCTCATGTCCTAGATCCCCATGTCTCATGTCCTAGACGCCCTCATTTCCTAGACGCTCCCATGTCTCATGTCCTAGATGCCCCCATGTCCTAGTCGCCCCATGTCCCATGTCAGAATCTCATCACCTTCCACCGACATGTTTTTTTTTTGCCACTCGATTTCCGCAGACGTACAACAAGGCCGTTCCGTGCACCATGTGCAGAGGTTATCGCCCCCTAGTGGATATGGTGGAAAACCTCAACACGGAGGGGAACACGGAGCTGTTCTGCTCGTCCGCGTGCGTCACCACGCACAAAGTACAGACGGTCAGCTCGTCAGGTAACGCTGTTACACATCCCAAACCTTTATACGCCTACGAGCAAAAGTATTGGCACACCTGACTTTTCCTGCCAGATGTGCTTCTTCTCCACACTGGGATGGTCTTATACTATGGATGGTGTCCATATAGTTGTTCATATAGTGTTTATAATGCGATTCTCTTTACCTGTCTCTCTCACACACACACACACATAAAGGTTCTCCACTGGAATGCAACAACTGTAAGAAGGTCCTCGTGCCTCAGTATCATCTGGCCATGTCTGACTCCAGCATCCGCAACTTCTGCTGCTTCACCTGCGTCGTAGCATTCCAGGTACGTCCTTCATCATATTCTTCTTTTGGAATACGTCCTGTAGCGATGTATCGTACGCTCGGTAGCCAAGGCAAGACAGATCGTGCTTTTCCTTCATCATTTTGCACCGAAACGCATGCGCAGATCTTTTAGTTCCGTTTTACAGCCTTTTGGGAAGCACTGCCACCTACAGGTGAATTTCAGAACAGCAGCGTATGAAATAACAAATGAAGCACATGTATAAATTCATTCATTCATCTTCTAGCGCTTTATCCGATCTTCCCTCGGGTCACGGGGAGTCTGTGTCTATCTCAGGCGTCTATGGGCATTAAGGCAGGATACACCCTGGATGGAACGCCAACCCATACCACACACACACACACACACCACACACACACACACACACACACACACACACACACACTAGGGACAATTTTACAAGGTGCCAATCAACCTACCGTGCATGTTTTTGGACCGGGGGAGGAAACCGGAGAACCCGGAGAAAAACCCCCTGAGGCACGGGGAGAACATGCACAAACTCCACACACACATGGCCGAGACGGGAATCGAACCCGGACCCTGGCGGTGTGAGGCGAACGTGCTAACCACTAAACCACCGTGCCCCTGTTAAAGCAACATCGAGTTATTTTAATATAATAATAATAATAATAATAATAATAATACACACAAACACACATTTCTTATCCAGGTTAATTTCTAACAGAACCACTGCAGAACCACTTTCTCATGTTTTCTTTTTTTTTCTTTTTATTTTTTAATTTCATGGTTTGTTTGTCTTTTGTCGTATAGGAAACCTTCAACAAGACGCATCCTCAGAGCAGCCAGATGAACGCCACTCCTGCTCCCAGCACGGCTCAGACGAAGTCTGTACCGCCCGGCCCTGACGAGCCGAGTTCACCGGGCGTACCCCAGAACATCTCAGTGTCCAAATTCTTCTGTTCCCAGTGTCATCGTTCGTTTTTCTCCAGGCCTGAGCTGCTGGAATTTAAGGTACCTTCTTTTATTACGTTTCAAAAGCCTTCCGATACAGAATTCAATTACAGATATGAATATGAATATAAAGTTCCATAAAAAGCCATAAAATAGTTCCTAATGCATGAGCCAATGCATACATTGTGGGGGGGGGATTATAGTACATTTTAAATAGATAATAAATAATATAATATATTAAGAAATAGGGGGGGCACTGTGGTTTAGTGGTTAGCACGTTCGCCTCACACCGCCAGGGTCCGGGTTCGATTCCCGTCTCGGCCATGTGTGTGTGGAGTTTGTGCATGTTCTCCCCGTGTCTCAGGGGTTTTTCTCCGGGTTCTCCGGTTTCTCCCCCGTTTCCTCCCCCGGTCCAAAAACATGCACGGTAGGTTGATTGGCTCCTTGGAAAAATTGTCCCTAGTGTATGAATGTGTGTGTGTGTGTGTGTGTGGTGATGGGTTGGCATTCCATCCAGGGTGTATCCTGCCTTAATGCCCATAGACGCCTGAGATAGACACAGACTCCCCGTGACCCGAGGGAAGATCGGATAAAGCGCTAGAAGATGAATGAATGAATGAATGAATATTAATAAATAAAGACATAATGATTTAAAGTAGTTGTCGATCTGTTGTATATTATATAATGTAACACTCATGTGGTGTTATGTGAACGATCCGCCTCTAGATGTCGCCCTTGAGATGTTTTTCCCACCTCTCTGTGGCTTACATATATTCCGCATCGTGTTCCATTTCCAGGGGAAGATGTACGTGTTCTGTAATAAAACATGCACCGACGAGTTCAGGAGGACGCATTACATCATGGCGCAGTGCGTTTACTGCAAAATCGAAAAGGTGGTGAAGGAGGTGAAGAGGATCAACAACTCGGCCTGTTCCTTCTGCAGCGAAGGTGAGGATCTGATCCGTGCATTATTTATTTATTTATTTTCCCTTTTTTTAAAAATTATTATCACTGCTTGTTTTTGTTTTTTGTTATTTTTTTGTTATTTATATTGTGAAACTTGTGATCAATTTGGTTTTTCTGAAAAATTTGTGCACCGTAGAAATCTTTAATCCTTCAATTAATAAATTATCATTAGAAAGAAGCTGATGCAATATTATAATTAATTACAAAATATTTATTTAAATATTAATTAATATTTATTTTATTAATAGTAAAAATAGTAATATTCATTTTGTTAATAGTAAAAAATATGTATAGACATAAAAATAAATTGTCAAATATTTAGAATATCAATTTAGTTGACAATAGACGATTTACTGATCGATTCGGAATATAAAAAAAAAACAAACAAGCAAAACACTATAAATAAAAGTACCGAACTTAATACAAAAGTATTAAGTAATACAAAAGTAATTAATTGTGTTTTAATTATATTAAATAATTAAAAGTAATAATAAAATATATAATAAAAAAGTAAAAAAAAATCATTAAAAAGTGAAAGAAAAGAAAAGTGAGAAAGAGAAAACGCCGTCCAAAATAGATAAAAGAAAAAAAACGATTCGCCACTAGAGGCCGCTCTTGTTCCATTCATTTTTTTTTATTTATTTTTTTTTATATCGGTGCTGATTAATCTTCTTACACATTATATATTTTAACCCCAAATATCATTAAATTTTGTAAATTTCCCATCAATACATCCAGTTTAAAATCAGGTTCAAATCTTTTATTTGTAAAGTTGTATAAAAAAAAATAGAAAAATGATTTATTATGGTTTATTCATCCCCAACACACCCCCCCCCCCCCCCTCCCTGATTAAGCTTGTTCCTGTTCCCTGCACAGGCTGCAAACTTCTCTACAAGCACGACCTCGCCAAATTCTGGGGGAAGAAACACTGCCGCAACTGCCTGTACTGCAGCAGCACGTCTCAGGCGGTGATGACCAGCATCTTTTCTGGTAAACAGGAGGAATTCTGCGGGAAAGAATGTCTGTCCCAGTACACGCTGCTATTCTGCGAGGTGAGAAAGCATCCCATAATTCCGTATACACTATTATTTGTATTAGTACACAGTAGATTGGGACGTCTGTGTGTGTATGGGATTTGAAACGTGTGTATTTGGCGCCCCCCTCAGGTGGCGCAGTGCAGCATGTGCAAGCGGGGCAGGAAGATGACGGAGTCTGGTGAAATGGCTGAACGAGATGAAGCACTTCTGCAACCTGAAGTGTCTGATGTACTTCTGTAACCTGAACGCGCACGCCACGGCCGCCACCGCGCCCGCCGCCGCCGCCAAACCCACTCTGACCCCAGGTACGGTACGCCGTGTTTCCGTGCAAGGGGCGCCAACAGTTTTGACTTCCTCTCACATTTGTTTATGTCCATGCCAGCCTCGCCGCTGCCGGTCTCCGTAGCTACCGCCATCCATTCCGGCGTCTCCGGCATAACCGCGATGTCATCGCTGACCCCCAAAGAGGCCACGCCCGTCATCGCCAACGTTATATCGCTATCCAGTGCCACCAACGGACAGCCGAGCATTCTGGGTAACGCCGCGCTGCAAGGTCGGTCGTGGCGCGGCGATTATTGTGTAAATGTAATGAAAGAAACGAAGCTACAAAATTAATCAAATCTGTTTTTTATCATTTTTACTAAATATTTTTTATGCTTTTTTCAAGTTTGTCTGTAAAATATTTTATAATTTTATATTTATTTAAAAAATGTTTATTTTTCAGGAACCGTCCCAACCGTCGTTAAACTGATAGGAAATGTAAGTATTTACGATGGATGGATGGATGGATGGATGGATTGCATGACAGGTGGAAGGATGAAAGAAAAAGAATGATGGATGGGTGGATAGAAAGAAGGACTGGTGAAGGAAGGATGAACGGAAAGAATGACGGACAGGACGGATTGGAGGAAGCATGGATGGCTGGTTGAAAGGAAAGAGTGATGGATGGAGGGGTGAAAGAAAAGAACGATGGATAGAAAATAGGATGGATGGGTGAGAGGAAAGAGTGATGGATAGGTGGATAGAAAGAGGGATGGATGGCGGGGGGTAAGGAAGTATGAAAGAAAAGAGTGCTGGATTCAAAAGAGGATGGATGGACGAGAGGAAAGAGTGATGGATAGGTGAATAGAAAGGAATGAAGGAAGGATGGATGGAAGGGTGAAAGGAAAGGAGGATGGAAAGATGAGAGGACGGAAAGACGAGAGGACAGAACGATGGATAGGTGGATGGAAAGAAGGATGGGTGATGGAAGGATGGAAATATTAGTGGATGGGCAGATGGATGGATGGATGGATGGGATGAGGGTAGAAGGAAGCATGAATGGATGGATGGATGGGAAAAAAAGAAGGATGGCTAGATGATGGAAGGAATCAAGGATGGATGGGGGAAAAAGGACAGACTGGTGGACGGGACAGATAAAAAGAAGGAACGATGGATGGATGGATGGATGGACGGAGAAAGGATTGAGGGATGGATTGATAGACAGATGCATGGATGGAAGGATGTGTAGAAGGATAAGAGTAATGCACTGACGATCCATGGATGAATAGAAAAGAAGGATGGATATATGAAAGGAAAGACTTTATATATGTATATATATATATATATATATATATATATATATATATATATATATAGATAGATATCTATATATATATATATATATATATATATATATATATATATATTCCTGTATGAGTTTGTTTGTAAACACCGTGAGACGCGTTGTTTGTTTTCTGGTCCGTAGGCGAGCACACAGACGGACGGAGTGAAGTCATCGTCTGCTCCGCCCCGAATCCTGAAGAACAAAGCGCTGCTCTGTAAACCAATGAGTCAGAACAAGGGAACGTCCTGCAAACCCAACACCTCCGATATCGACACGCAGACGGGTACGGCCCAGATCGCCACGGCGACCAACAATAAACACGTTACAGACGTAAACAATAAACACACAAAAGTTTGTGGACACCGGAGTGGAAAATCCGTGTGGTTGTTTAGGTCGTATGAGAACCTCCACTTTGTCCCTTATATATATATGTGTGTGTGTGTGTGTGTGTGTGTGTGTGTGTGTGTGTGTGTGTGTGTGTGTGTGTGTGTGCGCATTATCGCTTCATCTACCCACAGATGAAACCCTACACAAGGTTATAGTCGTACCTTTACCCGTGCCGGTGTTCGTTCCCGTTCCTATGCACCTCTACACGCAGCACACGCCGCATCCCGTCGGACTTCCTTTTCCGGTGAGCAGCATTCCGCTTTTTTTTCCCCCTGCATTCGTGTCACATGATTTCTGCCTTTGGATGGAAACTGGTCCTGCTATTACGCAATATATACCGCTTTTGTTTTTGTTTATTTATTTATTTATTTATCCACCAAAAAAATTCCACAAAAATGTCTCCGGCATGATAATTCCCATTATTTATTTATTATTCCCGGAATTTGTTTCCTGCTGTGAATTCTTCCATTCTGGGAGAGTGTAGTGATCTGTTGACGGATGCATGGAGGGAAGGATAAATAAAAGGATAAGGGGATGCATTGAAGGAATCTATGGATTGATAGAAAAGACGGATGGATAGATGAAAGGAATGTCGGAAGAAATATATATATATATATATATATATATATATATATATATATATATATATATATATATCATATATATATATATATATATCATATAATATGTCATGATTCCCGTCTCGGCCATGTGTGTGTGGAGTTTGTGCATGTTCTCCCCGTGTCTCAGGGGGTTTTTCTCCGGGTTCTCCGGTTTCCTCCCCCGGTCCAAAAACATGCACGGTAGGTTGATTGGCACCTTGGAAAATTGTCCCTAGTGTGTGAATGTGTGTGTGTGTGTGTGTGTCCTGTGATGGGTTGGCATTCCATCCAGGGTGTATCCTGCCTTAATGCCCATAGACGCCTGAGACACCTGAATAATATATCATTTATTCCTGTATTATAAATTGTCAGTGGATGTGATGCATCCCATAATAAGAGGGAAGTTGGGCCTTCTATGGAAAGTTCCTGGAAAACCGACCCTAAATATATAGCGCATCCGTAAGCTACATTTCCTGCTCCTAGTGTCGTAGTGAGGCTTCCCGGAATTCCGACCCAATGTTGGAGAACGTTCCGAGAACCTGAAACATTCATGTCATGTGATCTCTCTAGAAAATAATGCGTCCTTGGAGAACGTTCCGAGAACATTCCGTGCCAAATGTTTCACGTGCTTTCTATGGAATTGCATCCGTCTTCGGAGAACCTCACGAGAACATTCGGATCCATCTAGGTCACGATGGTCTTGGATTTTGGATGTTAAGTTCAGATCCCAGGACGCACCAAGCTGCCGCTGTCCATGGTCCTGAAGTCCATCTCTGCGCTGAATGCCAAGTCGTGTTGTAGATGTAAGCTCCAATCGATGGATGAGATGCTCATGCTTTCTCCTTGGTCTCGCTCCTGTAGGTCCCGGTGCCCATGTTCCTGCCCACTACTCTGGACAGCGCCGAGCGGATCGTCGAGACGATTCAGAAGATCAAAGAAATAATCCCCGACAACCCCCTGGAGGCCGACCTGATCATGATGGCGGAGATGGTGGCCGAAGACAGCGAGAAGGACAAAGCCGTCTCCCGAGGAGGTGCGTCCACTTTGGGAACGTCGACTCCTTATTTTCGCTCGTATTCTCCTCTGGATGTTCCTCTAGACCTGTGGAGATTCCTTTAGAGGAAGTTCTGATGGGGATGAACATCATGGAACGTCTTGTATTAATTGTGTGGCTCTAACGTTGTGGTCTGAAGAAGAACCACATACGGCTGGGAATGTCGGCTTTCCCGGTACCTCTGTAGCACGTGGGATGTGTGTGTGTGTGTGTGTGTGTGTGTGTGGTATTCCAACAATCTTCCTGCTTCCCTCATTCAGACAACGAGGACAATTTGACGGAAGATTTCGATTTGGAAGCGCTCTCCAGCAACCTCAGTTGGGACGACGACAGCGTCTCCGGTGCTTCCCGATGTGGCCGGAGCTCCGAATCCGAACGAGTGGCTCCGTCCGGACAGGACCGGCCGTCTCCCGGATCGATCCCGAACCAACCCCAGATGGACCTGGAGGCGGATTTTCCAGTCGGTGAGAGCTGCGGCAGTTTTATCGCGTTATTACGCGACACGTTCCGGTCCTGCAATCCTAAAACATGTTTGTGTTCGGCAGAGAGCTTTGAGCGTTTGGAGCGCCACCCACAGGAGGACAAGGGCGTAACCGCTACACGGCCCAAAGCGCGCAAGAGGAACCGAGATTGCTTCTTCTTCGAGGAAACGAGTATGAGCTTCCGCGCTTCCTCGTCGTATCCAATATGCGGAATTACTGATTTATTCAGTCTTTTGAGAGAGCCGTGTGTGTGTGTGTGTGTGTGTGTGTGTGTGTGTGTGTGTGTGTGTGTGTACGTACTCAGGCTCGTAAACGCGCAGAAGCGCCGCAGGAAACGGCAGTGGAAGTTCGGACCCCGAACAGATTGCACACTGAATACGGTGTTGAGGCGTGGAGGAGCTGGTTACGCTGGAGAGAAACGCAGTCTCACATGGACACGCCCAGAATCGCCGGTCAGTCACTTTAGTAATAAATAACAACATAAATAATAAGTAAATAAATAGTCACTCATTCACACTCATTCACTCACTCATTAGTTCATCTATTCACGCATTCATATGCACACTCGTTCACTTAGTCATTCACTGTTTTTCAGCCGCCCGTTCTTCTACTCACTCACTCACCCATTCATCTACTCACTCACCCATTCATCTAGTCACTCAATCATTCATCTA
>JACRUU010000021.1:10909508-10947008 GCA_030449085.1 Kryptopterus vitreolus
GATGCGTTGGGGATTTGGTGGATGTGGTTGGATGTGTGGGGATGGGGATGCGTTGGGGATTTGGTGGAGGTGGATGGATGATGGAGATGTGATGGTGGGGATGTGATGGAGATGTGATGGGATGCGTTGGGGATTGATGGAGATGGAGATGCGTTGGGGATGGGGATGTGATGGGGATGCGTTGGGGATGTTGGTGGATGCGTTGGAGATGTGATGGGGATGGGGATTTGGTGGAGATGTGATGGAGATTGATGGAGATGGGGATGCGTTGGGGATTTGGTGGAGATGTTATGGGGATGTTATGGGGATGCGTTGGGGATTTGGGGATGTGATGGGTGATGGGGATGTGTGATGGGGATGCGTTGGGGATGGGGGGATGTGATGGGGATGCGTTGGGATTTGGTGGAGATGATGTGGTTGGGGATGGAGATGTATGAGATGTGGATTTGGAGTTGATGTTGGGATTTGCGTTGGGATGTGATGGGGATGCGTGGGGATTTGGTGGGGATGTGATGGTGTGATGGGGATGCTTGGGGATTTGGTGGAGATGTTATGGGGATGCGTTGGAGATGTGATGGAGATGCGTTGGTGATTTGGTGGAGATGTGATGGGGATGCAGTTGAAATAAAGGGTGTTTGTGTGTTCGTTGAGGATTTGGTGGACGATGTGATGGGGATGCGTTGGGGATTTGGTGGAGATGTTGGGGATGGAGGAGATGTGATGGGATGCGTTGGGGATGTGATGGAGATGTGATGGGATGCTTGGGGATGCCGTTGGGATTTGGTGGAGATGTTATGGGGATGCGTTGGATGGATGTGATGGAGATGTGATGGGATGCGTTGGGGATGTGATGGAGATGTGATGGGATGCGTCGGGATGGGGATTTGGGGATGCGTTGGAGATGTGATGGGGATGCGTTGGGATTGATGGGGATGGTTGGATGTTATGGGGATGCGTTGGAGATGTTATGGGGATGCGTTGGAGATGTGATGGAGATTTGGTGGGGATGCGTTGGGATTTGGTGGGAGATTTGGTGGAGATGTGATGGGGATGTGATGGGGATGCGTTGGGGGGATTTGGTGGATGTGATGGTGTGATGGGGATGCGTTGGGGATTTGGTGGAGATGTGATGGGGATGCGTTGGGATTTGGTGGAGATGTGATGGAGCGTTGGGATTTGGTGGGGATGGGGATGGTGGGGATGCGTTGGGGATTTGGTGGAGATGTTATGGGGATGCGTTGGGGATTTGGTGGAGATGTGATGGGGATGCGTTGGGGATTTGGTGGAGATGTGATGGAGATTTGGTGGGGATGTAATGGTGTGATGGGGATGCGTTGGGGATTTGGTGGAGATTTGGTGGGGATGCGTTGGGGATTTGGTGGAGATTTGGTGGGGATGTGGTGGGGTGATGGGGATGCGTTGGGGATTTGGTGGAGGTGTGATGGAGATGTGGTGGGGATGCGTTGGGGATTTGGTGGAGATGTTATGGGGATGTTATGGGGATGCGTTGGGGATTTGGTGGGGATGTGATGGGGATGTGATGGAGATGTGATGGGGATGCGTTGGGATTTGGTGGAGATGTTATGGGGATGTTATGGGGATGCGTTGGGGATTTGGTGGGGATGTGATGGGGATGCGTTGGGATTTGGTGGAGATGTGATGGAGATGTAGAGATTTAGTTGAAATCTGGTCTCCCAGTTGAAATAAAGGGTGTTTGTGTGTTCCAGCTCGGCCACGGTAAAGCAGCGCACCTCCGTCTTTTACCTGCGTCCCGAGCGCTCGTGCGCCCCGAACAGCCCCCTGTGGTTCTCCCACGTGTCTCTGGACGACGGCGAGTTGGAGAACATGCTGAGGCGAATCCTCACCGTCCGCGAGATCCACCTGGAGAGAGAAAAACCCCCGGACGCTTCCGGACCCGAGAACCAAAGCGGTCCCGAATGATTCCGCTTTCACGCTCTCGCCGTTGTACGCTCTAACGCCGTCCGCTCTCGCGCCCGAGCTTCCGAACTCCGGAGACGCTTCCGTTGTCTTTATTCCGGATTCATTCCGGATTCTGCGTCTTTCATATTAAGAAATCTGTTCATTTCTTCTTATGCTGTTCATCAAACACTACAGTGTGTGTGTGTGTGTGTGTGTGTGTGTGTGTGTGTGTGTGTGTGTGTTTAGGAATTATGTCATGTCACGACTCTTCCACTCATCTATCAGATTCCACTTTGAGTTTTTTTTGTTGTTGTTTTTTGTTTTTTACAGCAACAAAATCATGAACCAGCAAAATCCTTTTAATATCCCAAATAAATAATCTGATAAAAAACAAACAAACACACGTATGACGACGATGAGCTTTTTTTTATTTATTTAGTGCCACAGGATTTCTTTATTATTTATTTTAGAAACGATCAGGAGGGGACTTTAATTTTGTCCAAAATGACGGTGCAAGTGTACTGGTGTTCTCAGCTCGGAAACGATAAGCTCCATGGCTTTTATTTTGTCAGGGCTTGTTGTTTCTGAGTTCACGGGCTCCGTGTGTGTGTGTGTGTATGTATGTATGTGGAGAGCATGACTCCCCGGAGTCGATTCAGTGAATTGTGAGTCGTTTTGGTAATTAAAAAAAACGCGTGTAATGGCGGAGAAATGTTGATATTTCACGGTGAATGGAGGCTCGAACTGCCGCTGTTATTAATATAAACAACGACGCGGGAAATGGAGGAAACTGGAAACCCGGAGGAAGATTTGGCCAAACAGCATCGGCGGGAGAAGAAAGAGCTGCAAGGTGGGCCGCGTCTCATTCACTCACCAAGGGTTCTTCATATATATATATATATATATATATATATATTTATTTTACACTCACTCTGTGATTTATTGTGATTTAAAACGCTGTTTTTTTATTGTTAGTATTTATTTTTTAAAGTTGCTTTTTTTTATTTTAGGATAAATAGTGTTTGTTTCACGGTCCCTTAACAAACCCGAATCTCAAATCTTCACTTTATGAAAATGTAGTGCACTTCGAAGGGCGCGGAAGCCGCTGATTTACACTCCAGGTAGTGCAGAAGTGTAGGTAGCGTGCTGCAATTGTGTATTCGGCCAATTAGATTATTAGCGATTTCTCCCACCTGCGTCTCTCTCTCTCTCTCTCTCTCTCTCTCTCTCGTATCACTCTATTTCCTTTAGTTGTCTCTTGCTGTCCTCCTGTCTCTCTCACTCTTTGACTTTGTGTCTCGCTGCTTGTCTCTTATTGTCTTTCTTCCTCTCCCTGTTTGTCCCTTGCTGTCTTTCTATTTTTCTCTCTCTCTTTCTTGCATTTCTCCCTTTTTCTATCTCTGAGACAGTCTCTCTCTCTCTCTCTCTCACTCCTACCATCTCTCACTCTTTGTCTGTCTACCTTTTCTCTCACGCTGTATTTCTTTTAGTTGTCTTCTCCTTCTCACTCCTACTGTCTCTCTTGCCGTCTTTTCTTGCATTTATCCCTTTTTCCCCCCCTGTCTCTCTTCCAGTCTCTCTCTGGCTGTCATTCTCACTCTTTGCTGTGTCTCTCGTGCCATCTGTCTCTACCTTTTTCTTTCTCATACTGTATCACACTATTTCTTTTGTCTCTTGCTGTCCTTCTCTCTCCTACCGTCTCTCACTTTTTGACTCTAATTGTCGCTCTGTCTCACTGCTTGTCTCTTATTGTCTTACTCTTTTTGCTCTGTCTCTTGCCGTCTTTTCTTGCATTTCTCCCTGTTTTCCACTCTCTCTTCCAGTCTCTCGCCGTCATTCTCACTCCTACCATCTCACTCTTTGCTGTCTCTCGTGCAGTCTGTTTCTCTTTCTGCATTTTTCCCTTTTTATCTGTCTCCCTTGCAGTCTCTCTTTTCTATCCCTACCATCTCTGTCGCTCTTTGCTGTGTCTCTCTTACTCTCTCCCTTTTTGCTTTGTCTGTGTGTGTCTCTCTCACACTTTTCTTTTTTTGCTGTGTCTCTCTTTTGAATCTCACTGTAATGATGTAGCTTCTTTTCTCCGAGACGTCTCTTGTCGCCGTGGTAACGATGGCGCGAACTGTAAAGCGTTATTGTTTTTGCAGCTAAAATCCAGAGTATGAAAAATGGCATTCCTAAAAACGATAAGAAGAGGAGGAAGCAGCTGAGCGAGGACATCTGCAGGCTGGAGGCTGAACTGAACGAGAAGCACGAGAACGAGCTGAGACTGCTGCACACGCCTCCTGCTGGTGTGGAGGTGTGTGTGTGTGTTTCAGTACTGAGGAAGTTCAGTGTTTAAGTGTGTGTGATGTAACTGTGTGTGTGTGTGTGTGTGTGTGTGTGTGTGTGTGTGTGTGTGTGTGTGTGTGTGTGAGTGTGTGAGAAGGTTGATGAAGTTACAGATGTGATTCAGAATCTGGACGTCCAAGAACAAGCCGGGTCCAAACACGCGCGGATATCCAAAGCTCAGAAAAGACGGGTGAGACCATCTGCCTGTCTCCTTGTTAGTCTCTCTCACTATCTGTCAACATCTGTCTGTCTCCCCGTCTCTCTGTCACTCTCACTGCCCGTCTCCTTGTTATCTCTCTCACTATCTGTCAACATCTGTCTGTCTCCCTGTCACTCTCACTGCCCGTCTCCTTGTTAGTCTCTCACTATCTGTCAACATCTGTCTGTCTCCCTGTCACTCTCACTGCCTGTCTCCTTGTTAGTCTCTCTTGCTATCTGTCAACATCTGTCTGTCTCCCTGTCACTCTCACTGCCCGTCTCCTTGTTAGTCTCTCTCACTATCTGTCAACATCTGTCTGTCTCCCTGTCACTCTCACTGCCTGTCTCCCTGTCACTCTCACTATATGTCTCTTGTTGTCTCCCCGTCACTCTCACTGTCTCTTGTTAGTCTCTCTCACTCAACATCTGTCTGTCTCCCTGTCACTCTCACTGCCTCTCTCTTGTTAGTCTATCTGCCAACATCTGTCTGTCTCCCTGTCACTCTCACTGCCTGTCTCTTTGTTAGTCTCTCTTGCTATCTGCCAACATCTGTCTGTCTCCCCGTCACTCTCACTGCCCGTCTCCTTGTTAGTCTCTCTGGCTATCTGTCACTCTGTCTGTCTCCCTGTCACTCTCACTGCCCGTCTCCTTGTTAGTCTCTCTCGCTCTCTGTCAACATCTGTTTGTCTCCCTCTCACTGTGCATCTCCATCAGTCTCACTCACTGTCTCTTTTCCTGTCTGTGTGTATCTCCCTTTGTGTTTTTGTATCTGTGTCTCTCCCACACACACACACACAGCATCTGTTTTTCCTGAATTTTATTCATGGTTTTAAATGGTCATGATTTTATTTTCCCGCAGGAGAAAAAAGCGTCTCAGGAGAAGGAGCGAGAGAACCGCATCGCTGAGGCCGAGGTGGAGAACCTGTCAGGATCCAGACATCAGGAAGGACTGAAGGTACGCCAGAAACTGGCGGAGAAGCAGCTGCAGATGAAGGAGATCTCGTCCGATGGCCACTGCATGTATCGTGCGGTGGAGGATCAGCTGGCAGGCCGTGGACTTTCTCTCGGGATCCACCAGCTCCGGCTTCAGACGTCTCAATACATGAGGAGCCACCAGGACGATTTCCTGCCCTTCCTTACCAACTCCAACACGGGGGACATCTTTACTGCAGGTCTGTAATACCGCTGATGTCCACATGGGGTGTGTGTATGTATATATTCTGTCTTACGGACTTTCTTCTTCACAGATGAATTTGAGAAGTACTGCACTGATGTTGCTGAGACAGCAGCTTGGGGTGGACAGTTGGAGGTAAAGTTCCTCTAACGTTCTCAGACCGGGTGGAGCAGGTGAAGCGGTGATGGAGAAGTGCGGGGTGGAAGAGTTAAGAAAAGAGTGCAGCTAGGGTGGAGAGGGTAGAGAAGAGTGCACAAGGTGAAGTGCGGGTGTAGAAGTTAAGCATGCAGGAACGGTGGAGTGGTGGGAGGAGTTAAGAAAAGAGTGCAAGCAGGGTGGAGCAGGTGAAGTGGTGATTGAAAATGGAGAAGTGCGGGGTGGAGGAGTTACGAGTGCAGGATAGGTGGACAAGTCCGGGTGTAGAAGTAAAGCATGCAGCAACGGTGGAGTGGGTGGAGGAGTTAAGAAAAGAGTGCAGGCAGGGTGGAGAAGTGCAGCATGCAGGCAGGGTGGTGCAGGAGTGAAGAAAAGAGTGCAGGCAGGGTAAACAAGGTGGAGAAGTGCAGCATGCAGGCAGGCTGAAGTGGGTGCAGGAAGGGTGGAGGAGTTAAGAAAAGAATGGAGCGGGTGGAGAAAAAAGAGTGTAGGCCGGGTAGACCAGGTGGTTTTGATGACATTTTTTTACCCCCCCCCCCCCCCCCCCCCTCCTCCTCCTGGTTGTAGTTACGAGCCCTGACACACGTCCTCCAGGTCCCGATCGAGGTCGTCCAAGCCAATTCGCCCGAGCTCGTCATCGGTGACGAGTATAAAAAGCCTCCCGTCATTCTCATGTAAATATTTAAATAATAATCGCTTCCTAATAATTACTATTATACATTTTTTTTTAACATTAGTGCATTTCTCCCCCCCGATCGCAGTTACATGCGACACGCGTACGGACTGGGCGAGCACTACAACTCCGTGGAAGCGCGCAAGGACGCCGCGGCCGAAGAGCAAACCTGAACCGGTCCGGACCGGAGAGACGGGAAATCTCATCATCATCTCCTCCACGTTCCTGGGAAAACATCATTAATAAATCAGAAGTGATTTTAGTGTCTTTAAAAGCAAATAAATTCCTTTTTTTTTTGTTTTTGAAATTCCTGTTTTTTTTTGTGTAATATTATATAATAAATTCAGAATAAATAATTACACTATACGCACCAAAAAAGTGTAAATATTTCCAGGAAATATTCCGGTCCGTCTTCCTCGAACCGGCTTCGTGTCTCCACCTACAAGAGAAGGGTGTCCCAATACTTTTAACCAGGCCATGTGCCGTTTTGACTCTGCAGTACTCTCTCCTGCCACTAGGTGTCTCGTTCCACCCGACACGTCTGTACCTGTGTTTCCATGGGAACCTGAAAGGGGAGAAAACACACACACACACACACAGGTAGGAAATGGATGGTGATCCGGTCTCTCGGGCGCTGAAAACTAAAGCCATGGTGTTAAATTTGAGCAGGAGGAAGCTGCGCGAGCTTCCGGACGGGATTCCGGGATTTAGGCGTCTGGTCGCTCTGCAGCGCAAGGAGCAGGTGGGGACGAACGATCGATCTACATCCAGATCGAGCATTTATTTTATACAAATCAAAAGAATAGTTTATTTATTTACGAGTTTTTACACAACAAATAAACTTAAACCTGGTGAGAGACGGCCGGAGAGATCTGATCTAAAACCTTGTTTATCACCAACGTGTGTGTGATTATATATATATATATATATATATATACATATTATATTATATATATATATATATAATATATATATATATATATATATATATCTATATATCTATATATATCTATATCTATATATATATATATATATATACACAAGCGCACACACACACACTACCTGTAAAACATGCACGCACAAGCACTTGACCTGTAAGCAGTAACACACATGCACACAAACTCTTAACCTGTACAACACACACACACAAACCACCTGTAAAACACATATGAGCGGAGACACACACACACACACACTTGACCTGTAAGCTGTAGTAACACACACTCTACCTGTACACACACACACACACACACACACACAACTTGAAAACACTGATTGTAAGGCGGACACACACACACTGTAAGCAGTAACACACAAACTCTAACCTGAGCGGAGACACACACACTACAACACACACACACACACACAAACACACACAAACTACCTGTAAAACACATATGAGCGGAGACACACACACACACACACACTTGACCTGTAAGCTGTAACACACAAACAACACACACACACACACACACACACACACACAACACAACACACACACACACACAAACCACCTACAAAAAAAAAAAAAAACACACACACAAACTCTTACAGGTAGCAGGAGGTACTGTGTGTGTTGTACAGGTTAAACATATGAGCAGACACACACACTTGACCTGTATCTCTATCTCTCTCTCCCCCTCCCTCTCTCTCTCTCTCTCTCTCTCCCTCTCTCTCTGTCCATCTCTCACCCCCCCCCCCCCTCTCTCTCGTCCTCCTCTGTGTATTGTTTATTCATTCATTCATCTTCTACCGCTTTATCCGATCTTTCCCTCGGGTCACGGGGAGTCTGTGCCTATCTCAGGCGTCTATGGGCATTAATGCAGGATACACCCTGGATGGAATGCCAACCCATCGCGCGCACACACACACACACACACACACACACACACACACACACACACACACACACACACATTCACACACTAGGGACAATTTTCCAACGTGCCAATCAACCTACCGTGCATGTTTTTGGACCGGGGGGAAACCGGAGAACCCGGAGAAAAACCCCCTGAGGCACGGGGAGAACATGCACAAACTCCACACACACACATGGCCGAGACGGGAATCGAACCCGGACCCTGGCGGTGTGAGGTGAACGTGCTAACCACTAAGCCACCGTGTCCCTCCTGTATTGTTTATTTGTTCTGTAAGTCTGCCGTTATGAATATAAATGTGTGATGGTGTTTTGGGATGTAATTACCCGACGCTTTAGTTGACGGAACTGAATCTCGGTAATAACGCGTTCGAGGAAACGCCGTCGGTCCTGAAACGTCTTCACAACCTGAAGAAGCTTCACCTGTTCCGGAATCAGATTTCTACACTGGATCCTGCGGTTCTGGGTGAGAATCGGATTACAAATCAATTAAAAAATCACATGTAATTCACCGTTAAACACTTTTGTTTTTTCTGCAATGTAACCCCGGATCTCACTCTCTCTCTCTCTCTCTCACACACACACACACACACACACACACACACACACACACACACACACACACACAATGCTGGTTTACTTTGTTTCAGAAGGTCTTTCAAACCTCACCGTCCTCAACCTGAACCACAACAAAATCCGAATCCTTCCTACGGCTATAAAGAGGTGAGTGCTCTAGACTCTAGTTAAGGGCCTTCCTCAAGGGCCCAGCAGTGGCACCTTGTTTGTGGTGGGACTTGAACTCATAACCTTCTGATCACAAGTCAACCTTATGATCACAACATATTAACCACCGAGATACCACCATTTACATTCATGTTGTTTACCTACAAGCTCCATGGGGTTCATGGGGGCCATGCCCAGGGGCCCATTTTGGTCTCGTTGGGATTTTTTGACCTCACGACCTTCACAAGACAAAATGCACCCGTCTCCATCGAACAAGCGCCTCGAATCCCGACTCCGTTCTCGTTCGCAGCCTCGCAAAGTTGGAAAAGTTCAGCATCGCGGGAAATCAGCTGGAGGAGATTCCCGCTGAACTGCGTCTGCTCAGGAAGCTGACGGAATTGGATTTCAGCCACAACAGGCTGAGTGGAATTCCGCACGAGCTGTACGAGTTAACGCGTCTGAGGAAACTGAGCCTGGCTAGAAACACTCTCGAAGAGTTACCGCAGGTGAGGATTTATTTATTTATTTATTTATTTATTTGGGGGTTGGGGGGGGGGGGGGGTTGTTCAACAGATCTTTAATGTAATAATTATACTATTTTAACTATTTATAATATAATAATTAAATATTATTTTTTTTTCTCTTTTCTTCATGTATTATCCGACCCCCTGCAGTACCGCCACGGACCCCTAGGGGTCACTGAACCGCCGCCAAGTCAAAACACACTCTTTATACAAATGAATCCTGGAATTAAATCGGAATTTCTGGTGGTTTTTTTTTAAAAGGGAATCCTTGGATGGAAAAAATCTGAAGATTTTGGATGTCGCTGGAAATCGACTGTCTGTGCTTCCAACTGATGTAAGTCAGCAAAATATTTTCAAATAAAACAAATAAATAAATATTCTCAAATGAAACCAAAGTTGAGTTCAAATATCCATCCATCGCTCTCTATCTGTCACACACATATACAAATATAGAGAGATACATATACACACACACATATATATATAATATACACATATATATATACATATATATATTATATATCTATATAGATAGAGATAACACACACACACACACAGAGAGACACAGAGAGACACACACACACAGAGAGAGAGAGAGAAGAGAGAGAGCACACACACACACACACATATAGAGAGAGATATATATACATATACATACATAGGAGTACATATATACACACATACACATATACATATACATGTATATATATATACACATATATATAATCATACATATATATACATATATATATATATGATATATATATATATATATATATATATATATATCTATATATCTATATTATATATAGTGTGTGTATATATATGTATATGCATATATGTATATGTATACATATACATATATGCATATATACACACACACACACACACAGATATGTACGTGTGCATATTATCTATTTATAGACTCTAATATACATATATTGATATACATACACACACAAACACATATATACATACACACACACACACCATAGATATGCATCTATCTCCCTCCCCCTCTCTCTCTCTCTCTATATATATATATATATCTATATCTATATCTATATTATATATACAATAATTATGATATTCTATACATCTATGTATATATCTATATCTATATCATATATCTATCTATATCTATATCTATATATATATATATACATATATATATACACTACACATACACACACACAAATGATAAATGTAATAAAAAATTTTAAAAAAGAAATTTTTAACGGCACTAATTATAAGAACACGTGATTATTGCAGCATTTTTTGGACAATTTTTGTTAAAAATATAAATCAATATAAACGAAATGAACACAACACCCTCCACGCAACACGCGTCTTCACGATGTCCGTAAAAAAAATTTTAATAATTAAAAAACTATTTTAAATCGCTAAACGTTAATTTGACTGATGCGCCACGTCTCAGATCGAGCAGACGTCTGGCAATTTAAAAGCGTTCCTTGTTTTTACGTCTCAGTTTCAGCTGCTTGATCTGGAGGAGTTTTATTTTGAGGGGAACGATTTCGTTCGGTCCGAGTCGTTCACGTCCACACAAGACGAGGAAGTTTTCTCGTTAAAGGTAACGACCCAAAAATACCGCTCCAACATCAGTGGTTAACGCATCGGTCTCCGGACCGCAAGCTCGCAGGTTCAAATCCCACCACCGAGCTGCCACTATGGGGGCCCTTGAGCAAGGCCCTTAACACTCAACTGCTCATTTGTAAGTCTCTCTGCATAAGGGGCGTCTACTGAATACCGTAAACGTGGTTTTTCTGCGCAGGAACACGCCGCCAGCGTCATCCTGAGAGAACGTTTACACGAGTCGTCCGTGGTCTCCGAGGCTTTGACGCGCCGCCCGGACGTGCACGCGGCGCTCCGTTGGTTCGGAAGGTGCGCCGTGTGCTTCCGGCCGTTCCTGACCTCTTGGGTGGAGTGTGTGCGCTTCATCAACCTGAGAAAGGTGCACAGAGTCGACTCAACACAACGGGCAGTAATTCCAAAGAATTCGGAATATTCGATATAATTTTTACTTTAGTAACGTGGAAAATAACGACACGTACGCGCCTTTGTAAAGAATGTGATGTCTTGCGTCAATCCTTGTCTCTCTCTCTTTTTTTTTTTTTTTTTTTTTTTAAAGGATATGGGAATAAAGAACTGCCGTGACGTTCCGGTCCGGTCTCTCCTGTGCTCCTATTCCTGCTTCAACAAGAAGAGTGGATGCTGCTATTACCGTATTTGTAAAATAAAGTCGTAAGAAATCAAATTTCTCGGTAATGGATTTACAAGATGTACACTAGATGCATTTTATATACACGTTGAGGGATAAGGGCCTTGCCGAAGGGCCCACGCTTGGGTGTGACCTCACGACCTTCCGATCCGAAGTCCAAAAATTTCAACTCCGCCGCTAAGGCAGATGTCGTTGCTATAACTGTCCACTAGATGGCACTGTAGGATCGCTTTTTTAATTTTTTTTTTTTTTTTTTTTTTTTTTTTAGTGAAAGTTCCTGGCGGTCATACTGTGGATAAAACGCTACAGAGCCAAAAGTTTGTGGACACTTTCACATAGGTTTCGGTGCTTTTTGGAGCCGAATTTCCCGCTAGATTTGTGGAGATTCAGCCGGAGAGTAAAGTGAATATATAAGCGTTCACATTCGTCCCAGTAGGGTTTTGAGTTCTACAGCCGGGCCCTGAACATCTTCCAGTCCTGACTTTGTGCACAGGAACATTGTCAATTTGGAACAGCTTCGGGTTTCGGGAAAGAAAAATATCGCGCGCTCTTAGTGCTTAAATGCATCGGATCGCCTTTGGAGCTGAAGGTTGTTAGTTCGAATCTCGGTGGCCACTTCCGAGCCCCTAAACACGGCCCTTAAACCCCTCACTGCTATCTAAATAAGTCTCATCTAAAAGTCGACCTAAATAAGGGAAAGTTACAGACTGATGACTTCTAATCGGAAGGTCATTGAGTTCAAATCCCAGTCAATTTTGTCCATTAATTATATTCCCAACATAAATTCATAAATGTATGAATTTATAAAGATTAACATAAAAATAAAAAGATTAACATATCTTCCCAACATAAATTCATAAATCCAAGGCTCGTAGAAAAACATTTTCACTTTGCATACTTATAGAAAATATAAATTCAAAATAAATTTGCATATTGAACAGAAATTTCGCTACTTTGGGTCGCTGTCCGAATATTTACGACCTCCCGCGCTCAGAATCCGACAAAGTCGATCTCGCCGCCACGTCGCCTTCTTTATATCTTACCCTTAGTTCATCGTTTCACCCTGCGAGAATTTAATTTCTGCGAGTTAATTTCCCATGCAGGCCCTCGGAGGCTGCGAGCGCGATCCGCCGAGTCGGCGCTGATGAATAATGCAGCAGGTTTAATTGCAAGAGCCAGAAACTAATGATTTTGGACTGGTTAACAGCAGGGGAACCATACATCTCTGCAAAGTGAATGAAAAATCTTTTTTTTTTTTTTTCCGAGGTTGAGGAAGAAGGGAAAAAAAAAAAGAAAGAAAGAAAAAAAAAAGAGGAATGAGGGCGGAAAAAAAAGAAACGCTAATTGATGAATAATTAAAGCTCCAGCTACAGGGCGTAATTGTGACATTTTGTTTCAATCAGGTTTGAAGTGCAGGAAAGAAAGGAAAGTGACAAAGTCCGGCACCAAAAGAACGATTGAGTCACTTAATTGTACAGACGTCAGTCAAACGGCGGAAGAGAATTCTTTTTCTTTTTTTTTTTTTTTAAATCTGAGAGAGGAAAAAAAAAAAAAAAAAAAATTATTATATATATATATATATATATATATATATATATATATATATATATATATATATATATATATATATATATATATATATATATACCGTAAATTCTGGACTATAAAGCGCACCTGCATATAAGCCGCATCCGCTCTATTTAAAAAAAAAAAAAAAATAATAATAATAAAATAAGCCGCACCTGCATACAAGCCGCATCCGCTTTTGAATTGTAAATGTACATGTATGTACCTAAATAGATCCTTTCCTAACCTGTATTTTAACACGGTGTAACGGTGGACGCTGCACAGAGACGCGGAGATCCGGAATTCATACAAAACAGGATTTATTAGAATAAAGAACTCAGGAGACGCCGCTCATACGGAGCGGCCAGACAGGCTAGGGAGCCTTGCGCTCTGCGCGCCGTGGTAACCGGGAGTACCGGAGAGCAGGAGTCCGGGAATCGGGAACAGACAAAGGTTAGGCATAAACATATATCGAGCGTCCGTGTCCGCGACACTAGGTATGTGCTACGAGCCCGGACGGGGATTGTAGGGTGAACCGGGCTTATATCGGGAGAGGGAAAATCAAGAAAAGCTTGAGGCTGTATTGTGTGTGTGTGTGTGTGTGTGTGTGTGTGTGTGTGTGTGTGTGTGTGTGTGTGTGTGTGTGTGGAAGAGCAGGGAGGAGAGAGAGAGAGAGCACCGAGCAGCAACTTTGCTGATTAAAACGGGACAGAACCAAGAGAAAATAAGCGCTATTTACAGTATTTATCTTCATTTCTCCTGTGTGTGAAATCACGTCACCTTAACCTTGTAAAGATAGAGTTTGTCCTCCTTCTATCCGCTTCTACCCACTTATATCTGCTAAAGAGGAACTAGCGCATTCTTCTTCTTTGCATTTATTTTGTGTTAGTTTTGATTCTAATTCCGGTTAGAGCCCCTAGCGGTCGGGAAAAAATCTGCAGAATAGCCGCACCTTATTATTAGCCGCATGGTTCAAAACCTAGGAAAAAAGGAGCGGCTTATAGTCCAGAATTTACGGTATATATATATCTATATATATTATATTTATATATATATATATATATATATATATATATATATATATATATATATATATATATATATGTGTGTATGTATGTATGTATGTATGTTATGTATGTATATAATATATATATACTTTTTTATTTTGCTGGATTCCAAAAAGTTGGGAAATCGTTTTTTATTGTTGCGTAATAAAAAAAAAAAATGCAATTAATCTTACATGCGTCTCAAAAGTATTCGGACACCTGCGATATAACATTAGCGCAAAATTGAAACCATCGTCTCTTTTAGGGTTGAAAAGTTTCCTTGTGTAATCCAAATTATTTCGGAATACATCCGTTAAACTACGGAGTGGCTCCGGACCGGGAAGCGCAAGGAAACGCGGAGAAAACTGCAGAGGGTGACTGAGTTAAATAAATAAATAAATAAATAAATAAAAATAATAATTTTAAAAAGGCAGTGTGGTCCCGCCCACAAATCTTTTTTTTTATTTTTTTATTTAAAATGTAAAATATATTTTTTTAAATAATTTAAAAGTGATTTATATATTTTTATTTATGATTTTATCAAATTTAATTGATACTCATTTTTCAATTATTCAGAAAATAACCTACTAAGCACATTTTTAAACAGACCTGCCTCATTTTCTCTTGTTTATTTAGTACTGCACTTTAAAATGCACTAATCGTAACGAATAACGTCGAGAAAATCTTCCCAAAAAGCGCACAAGACATAACGTCAAGCGTCCACAAACTTTCGATCCCTCGTGGGCTTCGTCAGGGTTGTCAGGTTTCCTCCTAGTGTCGAAAAATATATCGCGTTTATTTATTTATTTATTTTTAAAGAAATTGCACGTGATGAAAATTCCCTTTGCAGCGCCCGGTGTTCCGGCTCGACCGACCACGACGGACGGACAGATGGAGAGATAGACAGATAGATATTTCTATTCTTTCTCTCCATCCCGCTCTCTTTCTCTTCACTCTACGTATTGTATGAAATATGCATTATTCCAGGGAACAGATGTTGGGCCCTGCAGCAGAAAACCTGCCTCGGGCTTTAGTCTGGTGTGTGTGTGTGTGTGTGTGTGTGTGTGTGTGTGTACGCGTCTCGTCTGTGAAAAGAACACTTTGTTAATACAGAGCTCAGCCGCTCGCCGTGTTGTTTTGCTAGCCTCATTTCACACACACATCCTCAGCACACACACTGTTCATGCATCAGTGTTTTGGGGGACAATATTACAAAAACACCAGCTGCCATCGATCCCGTCTTCTGAATAAAGAATAGGTGCTTTGATTGACATTAATGGCGGTAAAAAGGAAATCGCCGGCAGAAACGAGCGCTTCGAAAACACGCGCCGCCATATGTTTCATCCGCGGGTCTCCGCCGCCGCGACTGGCATCGTAGCGATCGTCAAGTCGCCTTTCGCGTCTCGTAAAAACGCACAATAACGCCCCATTTTCCCTCCGCCGAGCGCGACACGCCCTGCGCGACGTCACCGACGATTCCTGCCCGAGGACGATCCGGCGGATTTTACACGACTTTCATTACACCTCGTCGACTATTTAAAGCTCTTATCGACGCTTTCGGGCGCGAGTACGCTTGAGACGACACAAAAAAAAGAGAGAGGGAGGGAGGGAGGGTTCAGATCCATAATTCACACAAATGAAAAAGTAGGCGAACGCATGCTAATGGCACTCATTAGAAAAGGGCTCAGGGACATTCGGAGAGCGGGACGCACTCGTAGCGAGAGGAAAACACGAGTGCCAGTCGTTTTTGTAATGATCGTCGGTGGATCGATGCACATGTTGACATGTGCAACACAAATAACGAATAGGTAAATATATTGACAGGACTTTGCGTGGTTTGTACATCTTACAGCGTTAATTACAGCCGGGAGATTAAAATCCTGATTAATTTGAGTTTATGATTTACGGCGTCGTTGAAAATACAACATTTTTCCATTTTTTTATGGTTTGGCACAGCGCAAAGTCCACCTCCCGTTCCACATTACACTCGCGAAATACGAAATGCACCATGGTGACATTGGTCTGACCAATCAAAAGAGCTCGTTTCCGAAAGGGGGCGGGGTTTCATCCGAACCAAAGCCACGATGTAACATTTAACTAAAGTTTAATACCAAACAGAAGCATGTTGTGTAATGTAGAGGCGTGTGTGTGTGTGTGTGTGTGTGTGTGTGTGTGTGTGTGTGTGTGTGTGTGTGTGTGTGTGTGTGTGTGTGTGTGTGTGCGGTGCTGCGGGATAAACAAAAACAAAAACACCCACAGAGATACAAATAGTGACGCATTTAAATAGTGACCTCACTGTATCCAAAATCACATTTTGTTTATTTAAAAAATAAATAAATAAACCGGAGATTCGATTTATACGACGCAACGCCCGGATCTAACAACAACACACCCACAGAGAAGATGACGTCATTACACGATGAAGTTGAGATGTTTTTTGTGTGTGTGTGTGTGTGCATTTTGTCTTTAACGTGACTCAAAAGTCGTCTCAAAGAACGAGACGTTTGTTTATTGATAGATAAAGTACACAACGCCAATAGATCGATTTGTTGTTATTATTTTATGGCGCGATTCTTGACATTGCAACAATACTTAAGGGTGTCACGTGATAAAAAGACGAGAGATGACGCTTCTCTTACAATTTGTCCTTAATTGCATCGTCATTTGCAATTATAGTCAGAATTGATGAATGTAGGCGTGTTGGGGATCTGTTTATTCCAAATAACATTTTATATCATTTCTGATCGAATAAACAAAATGACGACCCCAGGAAAATAAATAAATAAATAAATAAATAAATAAATAAATAAATAAATAAATAAACCGACATCACTCGGTAAAACGTGCACGATTGGATCTCGTCCTCCAAATTGACCGGAACATTATTATTATTATTATTATTATTATTATTATTATTATTATTATTATTAAATTAGGATTGTTTCGTTCCTTTTAATCACCAACGACTCGCACCAAAGAACTTCTTGTTGTTTTTTGTGATGTTTTTGTTTTTTGCGTTTCTTTGCTATGAAAAGTAAACTTTGAGAACGTCGTACTTCTGAGTCGCGTTAAATCAATGCGCATGCGCATTTTGAAGCGCGTTCCTACATGTAATAAATGTTAAATAAAGTACAAAATTCAAGCGACGGGGCCGAAAAATATGTACATTTACATCATTTTCATGTAGTTAATCAATATTACACGTAAAATGACCATGCCCCCCCCCCCCCCCCCCCCCCCAAAAATAAAGTATAAAAATAAAAAAAAAAAAAAAAATATATATATATATATATATATATATATATATATATATATATATATATATATATATATCAGTATAAATATCAAAAATATATATTTATCAGTATGTTTACAATTATAATTTTGATTTCACACAAGAGTTCAATATGTTAATATTACTCACGTTTTCGACACTAAATCTCTTGTTTGCGTTTCTCCAACAATCCGACCGTTTTGATGGTGATTAGTTCCTGAATGAAACACCTGCTCAAAAGAATCGGTTCAATCGCAACGACTCACTAATTAACCGCGACCTAATGGCGGGTTAAATTTCACATTTAAAGTACCGAATTTTTTATTTTTAACAATCAAAGTGTTCAAAGTATTCGACTTTAAAAAAAAAACATTATTGACGCATTTATAACTGCTCATTAAATGATGTAGCTTGTGTTTCTTCTGCATTGTAAAGAGGACTTTTGTTCATTATCACTTTCATTTCAGTATTTGATTATAATACAGCGATTATTGCTTTATCGATCCTGATTGGTTACGTCTGTATTTATATTAACGTGCGTATTCAAATATTTACAGTATGACGATCCTGTGTGACATTTATTCCTTTTGGAAGGAGTCTCCAGTTACGGCCACCAATTTACCCTCTTTAAAAAGAAGCAGATGGCTGATGAGGGAATGTATGTTTATAGCTGCTATAATGTACATGTATATTGGCAGGAAGTAAAATGGCACGGAATAACAAACGGAGCGAACAGAAAGAGACCTCGCTGAGTGCCTGCGCTAGAACTTTGGTTCCGCCGGTTGCGTCCGTGTGGAGTGGGTGTATTAAAAACGAGTGTCATTGATTGCCGGATTAAAGGCTGTGTGTCTGAGAGGGAGAAAAACAGCCACTCGGTTTCACACAGAGCAGCCCTGTTGAAGCGAGACGAGCACTCTCCAATCAGGCCAATCTATTGTCTTGCATCTTATGCTGAATGAAGTATCTCCCGCCGAGCCGCTGCCATGGCTCTATGGCATTGTCAGCGTGATGGCTGCACAATCAATCCCCCTTTTCCCTCTGTCTTTTCTTTGTATTTATTTATTTATTTTTAATTTTGTCTCTCACTCTTTAAAAAAAAAATAATAAATAAAAAATAAAAACAATAATTCGCCTCTAGGAGGCGCTGTGGATCTTCACGGAGCTGTTTTGTGCACAGGTTTGGATCTTATACTTCATGCTCCAGCATCCAGAGACCTCATCTATAGTTGCACGTTGGAGAGGAAGCACAAACGCGTGGAAAAATCAGGTGTCCTAATACTTTTGGACCTTTTTTTTTGGCAATGCATGTTTGCTTGTGTATTTATTGATTGATTTATTTATTTATTTAGACTGTAAACAATGGCTCAGGTTATTATTATTATTTTTTTTTAAATTCCAACCAATCTTCTTTTTTTTTTCCTTTTGTAAAAAGAGATTAACCACAATAATGGACGCATTTCTCAAGGACGTTCTTCATCCCCCTCTCTATGAGCCAGATGTTGGGCCAGCCGAGGCAAAATGCCACAGGCGCTGCGCGTTCCAGAAAAAAAATAAAACAACAACACAGAGAGAGAGAGAAAAAAAAACACAGGTCCAGATGTTGCTACCTGGACTGTAATGGTGCCAGATGCTCTCCTCACTGAGCATGCTCCCGACAGACCATGTGACCCTATAAAACGTAATAGGCTTGCAGTAAACAAAAACACACACACACACACACAAAGATGCCATTTATTGCCATTTCTATTCTCTTTTTTTTTTTTTTTTTTTTTTTTTTTTTTTTTTTTTGTAAAAAAACTTTTTGTTTTTGTTTTTTTGTTCTGAGAAAGATGCGCTTTGGCGACCCCTATCGGCAGAAGCGGAAAGTAGAACGAGATATGAGAAAGAATATTCGGTCTTTTCAAAGGAGTTAACAAAGAGAAAATATTCCTGCACAATTGTCGCATCACCTACCAAACAATGCAGAAAAAATTATATATATATATATATATATATATATATATATATATATATATATATATATATATATATATATATATATATATATAATCATATTCTATATCTCTTATAAATTATAATATATATATAGACTAGATTTAGATTATTGAGGAACTGGTAATTTTCTATCATTTGCTTGTATTCACTTTTCTTTCAAAGCTCATCAAAGAATTCATTGTCTCCTTTTTTTGTCTGCCGCAAAATCAGTATGCTTCCCATCCAGATTTGAAAGCTAAAAAAAAGAACACACACACACACACACACACACACACACACACACACACACACCACACAGAGAGACAGAGAGAGAGAGAGAGAGAGAAAACTGGTAAATTTTCAGGATGGAAAAACTTTCTACAAGATTAAAGCTTGTTTGTTCTTTGAAGTTTCTTCTTCTTTTCTCCGAACAACACTGAGAGGTTTTTCCCCCGTAATGATGAGCTATGACCTCAAACTGCCAAAATGCATTTCAGGTCTTTTTTGTGTGTATGTGTGTGCATGTGTGTGTGTGTGTGTGTGTGTGTGTGTGTTGTGATGCACTCGGGTAATAGGAATAGTAATATGTCTTCACCTCAAAGTCTCATTGACTTTCCTCCTGTGTTTTTTTTCTCAGACGGATCTCGGTGCTGCCGCGGCTGCGGCTTTCTACAAACGTCAACTGGATTTTGTTTCATTTCATTTGTAGAGCAATTTTAATAATGAAACGTTTTCATAAAACCTCACGGACATAAACGTGTTATAAAATTCATACGTATACGTTTAATGCCTAATAAAACCTTCAGAGGAACCCGTGGTGAACATTCATTTCCAGGTGTTCCGTGATGGGCGCTGTCCAGGCAACCTGTGGTCCTGAATCACTGCTGGCACCTATAGGTATTAATTCCACTCCACATCCATCCTATGGTTCCTGAGGTTCCGTTCCTGCTCTGTAACTTCAGGGGATCTTTACGCTCGTCACATGGAACCATCACAATTATATTTGATTTGATTTAAATTGGGGGGCACGTTCGCCCTCGCACCGCCAGGGTCCGGGTTCGATTCCCGTCTCGGTCCATGTGTGTGTGGAGTTTGTGCATGTTCTCCCCGTGCCTCAGGGGTTTTTTCTCCAGGTTCTCCGGTTTCCTCCCCCGGTCCAAAAACATGCACGGTAGGTTGATTGGCACCTTGGAAAATTGTCTCTAGTGTATGAATGTGTGTGTGTGTGTGTGTTTGTGTGTGTGTGTCCTGCGATGGGTTGGCATTCCATCCAGGGTGTATCCTGCCTTAATGCCCATAGACGCCTGAGATAGACACAGACTCCCCGTGACCCGAGGGAAGATCGGATAAAGCGGTAGAAGATGAAGATGAATGAATGAATGAATGATTTCAGTTGACTGAAATCAAATACCTTATCAATAAATACCTCCATCCAGTATCAGGTCTTGTCCAATTCGTCAGAAAAACATCAGTGGAAGGATCAAAACTATCAAACGGGTCCTGTAATATGTTTGATGATTTCTTTGCCGTGTGTTGGTGGAGATCAAAGTCACTCAGATCCCATTTATGACCACTTGTGATCTACTTCTGCAAGCAAAAGTGTTTGGACACCCGAGGTGATCAAATTCGAGACACATCATCGTGGAAAAAGAAATTCCAGCATGAAAACGCTTCCAAGATTCCAGTGGATTCCTTTTTCGATGTGGCTGAATGAGGATCTCCACAGATACACTCCGAAACCCTGGTAGAACATTTACATTTAAATTTGTGGCATTTGGCAGACACCCTTATCCAGAGCGACTTACAACTGAGCAATTGAGGGTTAAGGGCCTTGCTCAAGGGCCCACTAGTGGTAGCTTGAACCTGCGATCTTCTGGTCCAGAGACCAACATCTTACCACCAAGCCACCACCTCCCAGAACATCTTCCCAGAGGTTATTATACGAGCAAAATGTACTGTATATATGAGTAAATACGCTACAGAATGTCTTTAGTAAAAGCCCAGTCTGATATCTTTCACAGCTTGTTGTTGTTGTTGTTGTTGTTTTGCCTTCCTGGCAATATTTCCATTCTTCCTAATGTTTTTTTTTCTTCTTCTCGATGATTGAATCTCAAGTGTGTATTGAATGCATTTAGATCATTGAGCACCATATGGGGAAGTGAGTCCACTCCAGCAGATGTGTCGATGGGAAGCATATCCAGGCAGCTGTGATCGGAGGACGACGTGGTTTTTTATTTATTTATTTATTTATTTATTTATTTATTTATTTTAGTTCCGGTCCTGGAGCTCATCCAGCCTAATTGGAGCACCTGGATCGAGTCAACCACCTCGACTCACCCACTAATTTCAGCTGCTTAGTCTGGTGTGGAAATCCAAAAACGAAATGAAGAGATAATGAAGAAGCAACAACACCCCCCCTTTCTTGCCCCTCCCCCAACCACCCCCCCTTTTCCCCGACCTTCCCTGCATGGAATACACCCTTGGATGGAATGCCAACCCATTGCAAGACACACACACACACACACATTCACACACACACATTCATACACTAGGGACAAGGTGGCAATCAAACCTACCGTGCATGTTTTTGGACCGGGGGAGGAAACCGGAGAACCCGGAGAAAAACCCCCTGAGTACCCCCCTAAACCACCGTACCCCCTTATATAATATAATAATAATAATAATTAAATAACTTATGAAAATGTCAGGTAAAATCAGTGCTTTAGACGACGGCATGATTTTCACTTGAAACGTGATTTGGATTTGAACGTTTTTCTTCGAACGTTAACTTAAAGCGCCACCTAGTGGACAAATGAAATCAACTAAAAAGTAATCGGAATGTATACAACGTAAGTCACTGAAAAGTTACACTATCTATTCCATTTTGAATAGGGGTCATGTTGTAGTCATTTCCAACGTAAGACTGCAGGCCACTGGAGATCTTCCTCTCCACCACCTTATCTACACTGAGCCGGCTTCGTGCACAGTCAGGAATCCCATTATACTATTGTCCGTGGAGTATATGAATGATTGGATAAAGGAATTCTCCTTCCAATCGGTTTCCGGATCAGTTTGACGGAATACGCGCCGGCGCTGGAGGAGTTGCATTTCGG
Source organism: Kryptopterus vitreolus (assembly GCA_030449085.1). Taxonomy (NCBI): domain Eukaryota; kingdom Metazoa; phylum Chordata; class Actinopteri; order Siluriformes; family Siluridae; genus Kryptopterus; species Kryptopterus vitreolus. The sequence continues at coordinate 10,932,293 of JACRUU010000021.1, forward strand.
GATGTGTGTCTGCACGCTTCTCCTAATTCCTGCCTTTTCGCCCAGCGCGAGACGGGAAAACAAACACCAAAAGTCTGAAGGTCGATATTTAATCCATCCAGCAGCATGAGGAGGAAGATAGAACGCTCTCCGACCGTCTCCCCGAGTGTTAGATGGCTTGATGGCGGCTTCGGCTTGGGGTGCGAATTGGCAGATAACACGGGAACTACGAGGAGCGATGCTCATCTTATTCCAGCCAAACCTGCAGGGTTCTTTTGTTAATATGCTTTGGGAGTAGCAAAGCTCAGATCCATATTTCAGTGTGATTCTGAAGCATCTGGCAGACTCCAGTGCAATCCTGCTGAGAAGACGGGGGCTGTGTTTAAAATCCAAAACGTAATAATAATAATAATAATAATAATAATAATAATAATAAAAATAAAAAGAGAGAGAGAGAGATGGTGAGGTCTCCATACTCAGCACCCTATTTCATGTGGGATTACTTTTATTAGATATGCATCTGATATCTCATGTGTGACTAATACAGGCGATTTATTCCCAACACGAAACCCATAGAAGTACATCACACACACACACACACACACACACACACACACACACACACACACACGCCACGCTGAAGTCACGGTGAGTGAAAGCACTATTATACGGAGCAGGGATGGAGAACGAATACAAATGCATTAATAAACACGGGTTCTAAACATGCAGACATGAATCAGAGCTGCATTATGAGCTTGTGGATACAAGTATGTATTTTTTTCCCCCCTCATTAAAAGCTTCCAGATGCATTTCGCTATCCAGTACATCAAACTGGGTCATATTAACTGGGAATTTGTGAGGACACGACACGGTGAAGATCCATGAAGTTAGTGTGGAAATCAAAAACATTCAGGATGCATTTGGAGTGGAATTAACATCAACTGTTTGCTATAATATTATAACGTCTCCTATAATGATCAAGACAGCAAACAACAGTCTTCTATAATGTTTGCTATAATGCTATAATGTTATAAGGTTATAACGTCTGCTATAATGCTATAATGCTATAATGTATGCTAATGTTCTATGATGCTATAATATTATAACGTCTGCTATAATGCTATAATGCTATAATGTATGCTAATGTTCTATGATGCTATAATATTATAACGTCTGCTATAATGCTATAATGCTATAATGTATGCTAATGTTCTATGATGCTATAATATTATAACGTCTGCTATAATGCTATAATCTATGCTAATGTTCTATGATGCTATAATATTATAACGTATGCTGTAATGTATGCTATAATGCTCTTAGGTTATAATGTCTGCTATAATGCTATAACTTCTGCTATAATGCAATAATGTATGCCATAATGATCAAGACAGCAAGCAACAGTCTTCTATAATGTTTGCTATAATGCTATAATGTTATAAGGTTATAACGTCTGCTATAATGCTATAATGCTATAATGTATGCTAATGTTCTATGATGCTATAATATTCTAACGTCTGCTATAATGCTATAATGCTATAATGTATGCTAATGTTCTCTGATGCTCTTAATATTATAACGTCTGCTATAATGCTATAATGCTATAATGTATGCTAATGTTCTATGATGCTATAATATTATAACGTCTGCTATAATGCTATAATGTATGCTATAATGCTCTTAGGTTATAATGTCTGCTATAATGATATAACTTCTGCTATAATGCAATAATGTATGCCATAATGATCAAGACAACAAGCAACAGAGTTCTATAATGTATGCTATAATGCTATAAGGTTATAGCGTCTGCTATAATGGTATAATGTATGCTATAATGCTATAAGGTTGTAACGTCTACTATAATGCTACAATGTATGATATAATGCTATAAGGCTATAACATCTGCTATTATGATACAATGCTATAATGCTATAAGGCTATAACGTCTACTATAATGCTATAATGTTATAACGTCTACTATAATGCTATAATGTATGCTATAATGCTATATTGTTATAACGTCTGCTATAATGCTATAATGTATGCTATAATGCTATAATATATGCTATAATGCTATAATGTATGATATAATGCTATAATGTTATAACGTCTGCTATAATGCATGCTATTATGCCATAATGCTATAATGTTATAACGCCTGCTATAATGCTATAACACTATAATGTATGCTATTATGCAAACATGCAATGATAAGAAACAAACTTATATAATGTTTTATACGATATAAAGTGCATTAATAAACGCGCTCTGCATTGAATGCGTTGTGTAACACTGAGCTGATGGAGAACACTGATGAGGTTTTTCTAACACCATTTTTTGAGAGCACCTGGTGGTGTTTTTTTTTTTTTTATCCTGGGAGAGATGGATAGCACCTTCACTGTCCTGGGCTCACATCCAGGTGTGGAACAGCTGGGGAAGACCATGGTGGGATTGATGTCAGGGAACGAGGGAGGAGGAGGAAAAGCGTACAAAGGGAGCTATAAATTGCGCAGGAACTCCGGGTACTTAACACCGCCACGTCTGGATGCTGATATTAATCATCCACAGGTGCTCAGGTGTGTCCTGTCAGTCCTCCGGCCGTCGTCCTCACTCCTTCTCTCCCTCCTTCTCGCTCCAGAGACGTGGACGGCCGAGTCCCCGCTGATTTACGACCTCTCGTGGGTCATTTATTCGCCGCGGATCCAGAACGGAATTCCTCCCGGCCTCTGAGCGGGACGGCGTGAACGCTCGAGCGATGGGGTCGAACCGGCTTTAGTGTATCAAACACGATTCAGGTTCGGTGTTTGAGCCGGAGAGGTTTTTTTCACAGATGCGTCCTTTTGGGCGAAAAAGGAATTTTTACTTTCTCTGATTTCCATCGGATTTTTGCAGACTGCAGGATTTTCCTCCTTCATCTCCATCCCAAACAAGGGAACGGAAAACAAAATACACCCTTCTGAAAATCATTAGCATCTTCATCCTCCTCCTCCTCTTCATCAGCACTATCTTCCTCCTCCTTATCAGCATCATCTTATCATCATCCTCCTGCATCCTCTTCCACAGCATCATCATCATCACTGACTTCTGCTATTCCTCCTTATTAACATCAATCATATCCTCATCATCATCATCATCATCATCATCATCATCACTGACTTCTGCTATTCCTCCTTATTAACATCAATCATATCCTCATCATCATCATCATCCTCATCCTCCACATCCACATCTCATCCTCATCATCATCATCATCATCATCCTCATCATCACATCATCATCATCATCATCACCATCACTATCATCATCCTCCACATCATCATCATCATCATCCTCATCAGCATCATCATCATCCTCATCATCGTCATCATCATCATCCTCATCATCATCACCATCCTCATCATCCTCTACACCATCATCATCATCATCATCCTCCACATCCTCCTCCTCCACATCATCATCATCGTCATCCTCATCCTCCACATCACCATCACCATCATCATCCTCCACATCATCATCATCATCCTCCACATTAGCATCATCATCATCCTCCATCATCATCATCATCATCATCATCACCATCCTCATCATCCTCTACATCATCATCATTATCATCCTCCACATCCTCCTCCTCCACATCATCATCATCATCTCCTCAATCTCCATCCTCCACATCACCATCACCATCATCATCCTCCTCATCATCATCATCATCATCATCATCATCATCATCATCATCATCATCATCATCCACATCATCATCATCATCATCATCATCATCATCATCATCATCATCATCATCATCATCATCATCATCATCATCATCATCCATCATCATCATCATCATCATCATCATCCTCCACATCCTCCTCCTCCACATCATCATCCTCCACATCATCTTATTCATCCTCCTCCTCCACATCACCATCACCATCATCATCATCTCCATCATCATCATCATCATCATCATCATCATCCAGATCATCATTCAGCATCCTCCACATCATCACCATCACCATCATCATCCTCCACATCAGCATCATCATCATCTCCACATAATCATCATCCTCATCATCCTCCACATCATCATCATCATCCTCATCCTCCACATCACCATCACCATCATCATCCTCCACATCCCCCACATCAGCATCATCATCCTCCCCTCCACATCCTCCTCTGCCTCCACATCATCATCATCATCATCATCGTCATCATCATCCTCCACATCCTCATCATCCTCACTGACTCCTGCTATTCCTTCTTATCAACATCAATCATATCCTGATCATCATCATCATCCTCCCTCTACCTCCTCATCATCATCATCATCATCCTCCTCCACATCATCATCCTCATCCTCCATATCATCCTCCTCCTCCACATCATCATCATCACCATCATCATCATGCTCCTCTACATCATCCTCCTCCTCCTCCTCCTTCTCTACATCATCATCATCATCATCATCTTCTTCCTCCTCTTCCTCCTCCTCATTATCCTCATCATCATCATGATTTCTTTTCCACGTCATCATCACTTCCAGAAACCCTTAATTACAATATCTGGAGAAGGAGTTGAAGAGAACGAACGATGATGAGGATGAGGATGATGATGATGAGGATGATGATGATGATGATGATAAGATAATGCTGATAAGGTGGAGGAATAGGTGGAGAAGATGATGAAGAGGAGTAAGAGGAGGAGGAGGAGGATTCCGGTGATGATGATGATGATGATGATGATGTGCAGTAGGAGACACACACACTCACACACACACACACACACACACACACACACATATGCAACTCCAGAAACACAGCGATGCCTGAAAGTCATTTCGTCTCCAGTATGGTGAAGTTTATGCACAAACTCTCCACACATAAACTTTATATTTGAGTCAGCAAGTGTGTGTGTGTGTGTGAGTGTGTGTGTGTGTGTGTGTGTGTGTGTGTGTGTGTGTGTGTGTGTGTGAACAAGGGGGGGGGATCCCTACAAAGCATCAATCATGCCTTAAACACACAGTGGGTGCCGTGAGCTTCGCTCCTCACTCGCCTCACTACAGCCATCAATCATGTGATCAGCGTGAACTCCGAGCCCACACCTGAGATTCCGGGGAACGCCGACGATTCCAGAGCAGATTGGAAGCGAGCGGCGTTTTTTCCCTGGTGTGCTGCAGAAGGAAGAACAGAATTCCGAACGAGAGAACGAGAAGCATTTTCACACCATCTGTGAAGCGTCTCAGTGTTTTCTTTAATCCTCACAACAAAATAGAAGATTTTTAGTAAAGAAGGTTTTTTTTCTTTTTTTTTTATTGTAAAAATGACACAAAAACGTTTCTATAAAAATCAATATTTTTGTGCCAATTTTGAAAAAAAGCTCCAGGACTCGGAAAAACAAAACACCGGATTCGTGCTGTTAAAGGGAAAAGTGTCAATAACAAAGTGGTGCAAAGAGGAAGATCAAATCTTTCATTGGAAGTGATATATTATATATATATATATATATATTATATATATATATATTAGAGAGAGAGAGAGAGAGAGAGAGAGAGAGAGAGAGAGGAGGGAGAAAGAAAGAGAAGACAATGCATAAAGATAAAGGCTTGAAAGAAAGAAAAAAGAGAAAGAATGAGAGTAAAATAAATAAATGAAAGAATGAAAGAAATCAAATGAGTGAAAAAAGGAAAATGAGAAAGAAAGAAAGATACAAATACAAAGTGAGGACGAGAGAGAGTGAAAGAAAGAAATAATTAAGGAAGAAAGAAAGAAAGAAAGAAAGAAAATGCAAGACTATAAGGGAGTGAAAGAAAGAAAAAAGAAAGAAATCAGATGAGAAACAAAGAAAGAAAAAAGAAAAAAGGAAACTGAGAAAGAAAGAAAGAAAGATAGAAAGAAAAAGACAAGTACGAGAGGATGAGAGAGAGTGAAAAAAGAAAGAAAGAATGACTGAAAAAAGTGAAGAGTAAAAAAAAGGAAAATGAGGAAGAGTAAAAAAAGTAAGAACAAAGGAAGAGAGAAATAAAATGGGAAAGAGAGAAACTGAGAAGGAAAGAAAGAAAGAAAGAAAAGAAAGAGAGAAATGATTCAGATTCACCTGCTGTTTTTTTCCTCCTCCTGAGAATGTACAGAAGTTCTGGAACATGATCCATGCTTCCGTTTCAAAGGGCGTCGAAACTGAAACCATCTGAGGGTCGGAACCACTTTATGGAGTTTAATCCGGCGTTCCGGAATCCGGAATTTTGATCCGGCATTAGCCGCCGTTACGCCGCATCCTGAGCGCGTCTTTTCCGGCGAGGACGGCGTTCTATCGCTCCCTCGCATGCGGGAATTACATCGTTATCTCACCGGGCACAGCCGGAGCTCGGAATTCCGGGTTCCTTATCAGGTTCTCCGCACCTCCGTCTGGGATCAAAGCACCAATTAATGCCACGGAGACGAAGAACAAAAATAAAGAAGGTGAAGAATTAGAATAATAGAGACAGCTGTTCCGCTCCATTCAGGAAAATCCAGGCGTGTGGTTATCAGCTCGGAACAGCCGGACTCGGAACGCCGCGGCTTATTTCACGTCTCGCCGTTCGATATAAAAACGCCTCGAGTCGGCCGCGAGTGAACGCCGACGATATCGCAGCGTTCCAAACCGACGTGGCTTCATAATAAAGTCCTTCCTTTCCTTCCGGTACGGATTTGACCTCGAGGCGTCTCAAGGTCGAGAGGAATAACGGCTGTAACTGGGACGCGGAGTCGCCAGGAGCGCTATGCTAACACCGCTAACACCGCTAACAACACGACAACGTTCCCTGTTTCTCACCTCAGGGAGAAGATGAAAGATGAAGGGATGGAGAATGAAGTGATAGTTTTAAAATGCACACCTGAAACCAATCAATCAAAGTGACAGCGAAGAAAAACCAAATACAGCTGAGAAAAGAGAGAAAGAAGGAAAGAGAGAAAGAAAGAAAGAAAGAGAACAAAACAATAAGAGAGGATTAGACAGCGAAAGAAAGAAAGAAAGAAAGAAAGAAAGAACAAAAGAAAGCAAGAAAGAACAAAAGAAAGGAAGAAAGAAAGAAAACCAGAAAATGAGAAAGAAATGGATAGTGAAAAAAGAAAGAGAGAAAGAAAGAAAGAAAGAAAGAGACAAAGAAAGAAAACCAAACAATGAGAGAGGAATAGACATTGAAAGAAAGAAAGAAAGAAAGAAAGAAAGAAGAAAGAAAAGAAAGAAAAAGAAGAAAAAGAAAGACAATGCATGCAGATGAGGGATTGAGGGAAAGAAAAAAAGAGAAAGAATGAGAATGAAATAAATCAAACGAGAAACAAAGAGTGAAAAAAAAGAAAACGAGAAAGAAAGAAAAATAGATAGAAAGGAAGAAAAAGACAAATACAAAGAGAGGACGAGAGAGAGTGAAAGAAAGAAAGAAAGACAATGCAAGAAGATAAGGGAGTGAAAGAAAGATACGTTATCTAATCCGATACGGCGTTTCTTTGCGCTGTCGCTTCCGATCGGAAAATCGGCGTTCCGTTATTTTTGGATTTTTATCGACACTGTTGCTCCTAATCAGGAACAGCGGGAATTCTGTCGGCGCACCGCTGCCGGGAATATTTAGGAAAAGACGGGAACAGGAACCTGAGCTTGTTTTTTGGTTGCTGTGCATCTCGGAACATCTCGATATTCCACTCATGATCCGAAAATCGAACGTTTTTCCTCGGAATTTCGTTTCTGGAATTGCTGGGAATATTTTGTGTATACAAAAAAAATAGTAATAATCTACGGAAACGCTTTTCCGAAAAAAAAACCACAGAAAAACAATTCTTTTATTGCAATAATTCGTCCAAAAAGTCGCAAAAAAAGGAGAAATTGAGAAAAAAAAGAATATTATTATTATTATTATTTTATTATTATTATTATTATTATTATTATTTATTCATTTATTTATTTTATTTATATATTTATATAATAATAATGTAAATATTTAAAGAAAAATCTCCAGTCCATAGTGCAGGTATTAACATATTTATTACACAGTAAAGAGTACGACAATACCAGAATCATACTGCAAAGATTCACAGACTGACAGACCATCGATTATAGCCCCCGAAAAATAAAATAATAAAAAAAATAAAAAAAACAAACAAACAAACAAAAAAAAACAAATAAACAAAAACAAGAAAACCCAACAGTTGTGACGTAGTAGACTCTGAAGCTCAACAACAAACTGAACAGTGATCAGTCTACCATTAAACCTGTGGTTCACGTTTCAATTCAGTATTGCACAATAACCTTCATTTATTTCAGCTTTTCTTCACCGTGAAAAAAAAAGTGCCCCCTCCCCCTCTCCCACACCTCCACCTTTTTTTTTTTTTTTTTTTTTTTCCTATCCCCCCCCCCCCCACACACACACAACCCCTCCCTTTTTTTCACCCACAACTCGGTCCGGCTCGACGTTTAATCAAATTACAAATGAATTGTACATACATCTCCCTTTTAAAGACCCCTTAAAAAATTTAGGGACATGCAGGAAAAAGAAAAAGACCAGCATTCTTTGAGCTGTCTCAATGTGAAAGTGGCCTAGCGCAAAAAAAAAAAAAGGGAGGACAAAAAAGGGTGGAGGAATAGTCGGGATTTACGAGGTTTTGCTCCCGTTTCTTTCGCTTCACCGAGTCAAATTTTTTTTTTTTAATTTTTAAAGCATGTCCGGTGAGCAAAAAAAAAAAAAGACAAAAAAAATTTCCTTTTTCATTAAAATTCTTTTTTTTTTTAAATGAGGTCTGCATTGTTACCGAGTAGTGATATGGTTTCGCAGCTGTATGAGCTTTTAACTTTGGATTTTATTTATTTATTTAAATTTTTCTTTTTTTTTTTTTTTTTTTTTATTCGTCCTGTTTTTCACGCTGCCCATTTGGTTTTTGACTCGACCAGTGACTGCTCAGCGACTGGTGCTCGTAACATGCTGTCAGAGGTAGAGTGAGGGTTTTATTTTCTTTTCTTTTCTTCTTTTTATTCCAATGGAAAGAAAACAAAAATTACAGACGGAAAACAAGAAGAAGAAGAAAAAAAAGGAGGTGTTTCAGGGGTTTAACCCTGATTACAACGACCTTACAAAAGAAAGAAGAAAAGTTTTTCAGGTGAGCGAGGGATGCCTAGCACCAAGGGTTCGATGAGGGGGGGAGAGAGAGAGAGAGAGAGAGAGAGAGAGAGAGAGAGAGAGAGAGAGCGCCCCACTGTGGATTCGTCATGAACTGCATCATCCTCTGGGCTGATTGGACGCGCAAGACGTGCTGTCGTTCATTCAAGTGTGGATTATTGCTCACCAGGTCGTTGTTGTTGTTGTTGTTGTTGTTGTTTGTTTTTTGACCTCCATCCAGGCTGAGCAGCGCTGGTCTCGGCTTTCGACAGAAAAAAATAAAAATAAAAAATGTAAATAACCCCACCCCCTTCCTTCCTTCCTTCCCCCTCCCCGATGAACTCTTGGGTAAAATTGATGATGCCTTGGATGTTTGTTTGTTTGTTTTTTTTTAAATAGATCAAGTTTTGGTCCTTCGTGTCGGTCTTTGGCTGTCTTCCATTGTTAATTCTTTTTTTTTTTTTCTTTCTTTATTTATTTTGTAATACTGTGTAACCTGGTGCATTGCAGTGTTAAAGCTGTCTGTTTACACCTCTGCATTTGGAGAAGTTTCGACAATTCGTAGCGTAGGTTTTTTTTTTTTTTTTTTTATACATTTTTGCGTATAAAACGAACGGAAAAAAAAAAAAGAACATATACTTCAACACTCAGTCATGTGCATGCACTGTTACTAGTCAAAGCAAAAAAAGAAATTTTTGCTTTTTTTTTTTTTTTTTTTTTTCCAGAGGGACAAAATGAACAAAAGCAGGGACTTCGTGTGTGTGTGTGTTGTGTTGTGTGTGTGTGTGTGTGTGTGTGTGTGTGTGTTTTTATTTTTTAATCCCTTTTTTCTTAGAAAAAAAAGAAAAAAAAAAGAAAAGCCCTGCTGAGTCAGTGAGGGGAAAAAGAAAAAAAAAAAAAAAACGAGAGAGAGAGAAAAGCATGCTGAAAGGAAACGTCGCGGTGACAGTGCAAATACGATTATGTACGAAACGTTAACATGAGCATTCCGGGGAACATGCTAGTCCTCACAAAAACAAAAACAAAAAACAAAAAAAAAAACAAAAAAAAGATCGTTAGATTGAAGCAGCAGTTCTGAGAGATAGCGTTCGTCTCCGCTTAGACGACGGGATTTTTGTGTGTGTGTGTGGTGTGTGTGTGTGTGGTGTGTGTGTGTGTAACATCTACTAAGGAACTAGCACAAAAACACTTACAAATAGGAAAGCAGCTCGCGATATGCTCAGCAATGATCTTGCACCAGCTAGAAAAAGAACGGCCCTAAAAAAAATGTCCCCCCCCTTTTTTATATATATATATATATATATATATATATATATATATATATATATATATATATATATATATATATATTATATATATGCTGTTCACAATTTTTTTTCTTCGAATACACGTACAATAAATAAGCATCGTAGAGACAGGATGGGACACAAATGTTCGAAAGAAAGAAAAGAAAAAGACATTTTTTGGGTGTGGGGGGGGGCGTGGGGGTGCAGGAGTCCCGAGGAACGTTTCAAGCCTTTGTGGGCAGATGATCGAGTTTTTTTTTTTTTTTTTTTTAATATATATATTTATATCCGGTTTGCCTTTACATTCCTCTCCAAGAGAATAAAAAAATGTAAAAAAAAAAAAAAAAAAAAAAAAAAAAAAAAAAAAAAAAAACCCAGATTTTGTATTTCACGGCCCGCTGACCCGAAGCGCATCGAAAGTCTTGCAGAGGGGAAAGAAAAAAAAAAAAAAAAAAAACCACCCTGAACATCTGCGTTCCTTCACAATCTGCTGCAACGAGTTCACGAGCTCCACCTCCACCTCCCTGATGCAGCTTCTCTTTTCGTCTCCCTGCGTCCCCTCGCCTTCTTTTAGCTTTCTTTCTTTCTCAGAATGCCGTCTTTCGTCACATGATCGCGTCATTTGTGTGTGGGGTGTGTGTGTGTGTGTGTGTGTGTGTGTGTGTGTGTGTGTGTACAAGAGCGATGAAGTAAATCCCTTAGTTTTGGTAAAGTAAAGTGTCTTTCGTTGAGGTCGACTCGTTTCGTATCCCGGCGAGCGGAGAAAGAAGAAGGGGGGGGGGAGCGCTGGAAAGCAAAAACAAACAAACAAACAAAGAAAAAAAACCCCGGTGTATTTACAGGAAACGGCGTAAAAATAAATCTGTAGTAGCGATTGGGCGCGTTGTTTTTATAGGACAAAGAAGATCTCTGCCATGGCAAGTCAATATGACCCGATACGGAGCGATCCCTCTGCCGGTCTGTCGCTTTTTTTCGCTTCCGACGCTGCCACCCCCCCCCCACGTTTCCGTCTCCTGGCGGACGGACGGATCGGGCGCTAGCGCGGCGCAGGCTCCAGGGTTGACGGCGTGCCAGGCGTGTCCGAGCGTGGCGTCGCGGCGGCCGAGGGGGTGTCGGCGGGGCTGCCAGCGCTGCTGCTGGGAGTGCCCGAGGAGCTGGCCGTGCTAGGCGTCTCGCCCTGCTGCTGCGCCTGCAGCGTCTGGCCGCACACGTGGTGGTGCTTCTCCCAGTCTTTGTGCTGGCAGAAGGAGCCGCAGTAGCGCGCCGTGTTGCACCCGCTGCACGTCTCGCTCGCCTTGCGTCCGCAGTTCCAGCAGCTCTATAGGGGGGGAGGAGGAGGGGGGGGGCGGAGTTAGACGCTTTCGAAAAAAACATTCTCAAGATCACAACGTCCCCACGACGCCACCTCCAGGCCATCCACGACCTCCACCTCGGCTATTCTAATTAGCTGTCGTATATTTAAATGAGCAAATTGGCAACTTTCAAACGGACGTTTCTGATTGGCCGAGCCGATCATTCTAACTAATAATAATTTAGCTATTAGCTAAGGTCGTTCTCAGATCTTCCAACACAGCTCGGCTGCTGCCGGTTTTTTTGAGGGTGAATAAAAACGGCTCTCGCAAATAAACTCGGCTCTGTTTTTATTTTTTACATACAATTTTTTTTTACATTTTATTACAATTTTTTTTTTTAATTTTAGTTTTGACCTCCTAACGAACCAATTAAAAAAGAGCCGACCTGTGGCCTCGAGACGGCGTACAATACCGTTTGAAAAGTTTGCCGAAGATTCCAGAATTCCGATCAAACATCATATTAACAGATCTTATTACGCTAGTTCTATTATGTTACGTCAATTAGAACGCTAATTTAAAAGAAAAATCGTTCTACCCGGAGTCTGTATATTTTTTATAGAAATCAAAAAGGTTGCATCATAACGAAACATATTTTGCGATTAAAAATCACTATTTAGTAATTTTTTAATTAGGAGGTTTTCTGTCCTTTAGCTATCCGATTTATTTAAAGCTTTAATTTTGAAAAATTTTTTATACATTTAATGTAAAAACTGTAACGTTTGAAACATTTTTAAGATGTTTTTAACCCGGGGTTAAGTTATTATATTGATATATATTTGTAATATATATATATATATATATATATTATATATATATATATATATATATATATATATATATATATATATATATATATATATATATATATATATATATATATATAATTACCAGACTCCATGCAATACCACTGCAAACCCCTAGGGGTCAGTCGAAGGCCCACGATCTATGTGATATTTATCTATGTGTGTCTTTGTAAGGATTATTATTCACCTCACTCGAGTCCTCCTGCTGGTTGATCACGGACAGCGCGTCCTCAGGCCGCCTGCCTCTTCGCCTCGGCCACCGTGCGCTCCATCTTGGCGCGTTCGGTACTGATCATCTCGTGAGCTTTGCGTTCGGCTTCGGCCACCGCCTTCTGCAGCTCGGACATGGCCTGCCTCTTCACCTCGTTTACCGCCTCTTCTGAAACAGAGCGGAAACCGTGGCTTGATATAAAAACTAGAAGAAATGATTACAATCTCACCATCGGGACCATCCGGACCTCCAGAACGTCCACTGAGGTGCTGATTCTGATCTGCGGATCCTGCCTGGTCCATCCTGATACCCAGATGGAGTGTTTTATAGACCTCTGTAGAATATATGCTCGGTACGGTTTGGAGATCATAGCGATGAATGTGAGCACTGAAGGCTACACCTGACTTTACTTATGGACTGAGGAACATCAACATCAACAAGCACCCTACAAAAAAATGTCCTGGAACAAATTCCTGGAAGAGTGGAATTACTGGATTTTTGGCGACATCGTGTTGCCATCGTGATGGTTGAGGACCAGAATGCGTTTCTCTCTAGGTTTCTTCCCTTGTGAAGTCTCATGAGGCCTTTTGTCTTCACTAATATCAGGCTCATTTATGCCTATATGATCCCATAGACCAGGGATAATCGTTTGGCGGCCCGCGGGTCAAACCCGCACCCCACGAGGTCATTTGTTGCGGCCCTTCAAATCTTCTAGTGAGGCAAGGACATATCTAGAACTAGACATGGGAAATTTCCTGAAGAAAATGTGAGTGATGCTTGCCGATGCAAACCGCAGCTCCGGGTGCGACCCCCTTACAACCTGGTCCGTTTAATATTTAGGGTTGACTTCGAAATGCTAGCTTGTTCGGAGAGACGAGTGTTTAGATACCAAAAAACACCCGTTTTGGGTGGGGGCGTGGCCAGTGACGAACGTGACATCATCAAAATATCCAGCGTCCGACTCCTGTCGATGTGCCGAGCGTTTAGACGTGTCACGTGACACTGTTTCCGAGTTTCGCATATTTTTCACGTTTGCGGCCATGTGATGCCATGTGGCAGTCATATGTTCACGACCTACTCCATCTCACCTACGAGTGTTTATGTCACATATACATGTCGGGCGAACACGGGGCCGAACAGCGGAGCGTCAAATTTCCCCATTCATTCTTTATGGGGCCGGAATGTCGCGGATTTCCCGAAAATTCCGAACGTGTGTGGTGTTCGGGAGGTATATGATCGTGATCCACTCCGGACCTACAAGTGGATGTGACATATGTGCATGTCGGACGCTCACAGGCGGAACTGTGAGGCACGAAATATCAACCCCATTCATTTTCTAAGGGAAAAAATTCCCGCTTTTTGGCCCCGGGTTCGGAATTCCGCGGGGCGATTCCTTATAAAATTAACAGCACACATCACACCATCGGGACGCACGATATGAGGTATGATTCGTGACGATCGCACAAAAATGCACAAAAAACGACCGCACAAAACACGGCGAAAATTTGACCGAAGCGAGAGAGAGATTATAATAGTGGTATAGAGTTGCGTTAAGCGAGTGGCGCCCTCTCTGGTGAGACGCGACGTCTGACTTGTTTATTTCTTCCGTTTCTTTCTTTCTTCGTATTTTCCCACAAAAAAACGGCAAATTCCGTGTATAAACATGATCCCTATTACATCCTAAACAAAATCTCGTCCGTATATTTATTTATAAAGCGTAAACGACATCCCTTACACGGTCCGACCCTTTGTAACATCGCGTCTTTATTACCTCGGACGCGTCTGAGCGACAGGACGGGATTTATAATAAAAAAAAAAGAAAAAAAAAGGTTATACTTTTTTTTTAATGTTTACAGCGTTCTTTCCGCAGCCTGTCTAATTGCGTATGCAAATCAGCCAATTTATATTTAAATTATGCGCTGCTTTTGTGCTCCCAAGGGCCCGTGCTGTACAGGATATGAAAA
>JACRUU010000021.1:10952008-10977008 GCA_030449085.1 Kryptopterus vitreolus
TTACAGGGCAGAGTCAGCCATGATACAGCGCCCCCCTGGAGCACAGAGCCTAGAAGGCCTTGCTCAAGGACCCAAGATGTTGAGGCTTGGTGATACCGGGGTATGAACCCCGGACCTTCCGATCAGTAGCCCAGCGATTTAAACCACTGAGCCCTGCTTAACAAAATAATCCTGCTATTATTATTATTATTCTGAATCGTTCCTCCATTCCTCCACCAGGCGGCACCTTTAGAAGGCATCTGAGAAACTTTTATTCCATTCAATTCAAAGTAGCATCAGGGGGAGGGATACATACAGGTGCACCGACCTTTAGAAGGAAAGGTTCCCTCAATTTTTCCTTCTAAACGCCCCCTGGTGGAGGAACGATTCGGAACGAAACAGCCCCTGGCGGAGGAATGATTCAGAACGAAACGGCCCCTGGCAGAGGAACGATTCAGAATGAAACGCCCCCTGGTGGAACGATTCGGAACAAAATGCCCTGGTGGATTCGGAACAAAATGCCCCCTGGTGGAGGAACTATTCGGAATGAAACGCCCCCTGGTGGAAGAACGATTCGGAACAAAATGCCCCCTGGTGGAGGAACGATTCGAATGAAACGCCCCCTGGTGGAGGAACGATTCGGAACGAAACGCCCCCTGATGGAGGAACGATTCGGAACGAAACGCCCCCTGATGGAGGAACGATTCGGAACGAAACGCCCCCTGGTGGAGGAACGATTCGGAATGAAACGCCCCCTGGTGGAAGAACGATTCGGAGCGCTGAAAAGCGCGGAGCTACAGATTGGAAGGGCGGGGTTCGAGCCCCGGTATCGCCAAGCTGCCACACTTGTGTCCTTGCATTTGCATTTAGATTTACGCATTTGGCCCTTATCCAGAGCGACTTACAGCTGAGCAATTGAGAGTTAAGGGCCTTGCTCAAGGGCCCACTAGTGGCAGCTTTGTGGTGGGGAGATTTGAAGCCTTGATCTTCTGGTCCAACACCTTAACCACTGGGATACCACCTCCCTTGAGCATGGCCCTTACCCCTCTGTGCTCCAGGAGTCGCTAAATGCTATTCTAGTCTAGGCGGACGTCGTTCCTCGGGGGCCCTAGGGATTTGAACAGGGTTAGGAGTGAAAATATTGCCTGCCTCCTTGCTAATCCCAGGTGTCCAACGACTTTAGTCTCATGCTAATTCCATCTGAACGCTGCTTTTGGAGTAGGCGATTAAGGACATTATGGATCGCCGTTTCAAATTTCCGGCGTTACGTTCCCTTCCTTCGCTCCTCGAGGCGGCGTTAGAGCCGAGCTAAGCAAAATCAGAAGCGCTTAGCCAGCGGGATCGGAGCGACGGCCTCGAACGTACGTGTTCTCCGCCGCTCCCTGAGGCTCGGATCGCAGAGCGGGAGATCGCACATGAATGCGGAGGCATCGTGGGATAAAAAACAGAAGGAACCTCGGGAGAACCTGACTATAAGAAATTTGGGCCTCCTTGATCAGGGAAAAATCGCAACTTTGCAATATCGCAACTTCATGGTTATTATTAACGAGCAATTAATTCAGAACTATTAAAAAAATAAGAACAAATACAAGCCTTAATAAACAAACAGCAATGCAACACACAATTATTTACAACATCCTTTCGATATATAAATAAAATAATGGACTGCGTGTACATTTATTTTTTATTAATCACTAAACATTTGTTTTTACTGATGCGTCAAGTCTCAAACTCACCATGATGCACATCACGGCAATTAAAACTGTCCGTTTGGAAACATAACAAAAGTGTCCTGATTCATATATATATATATATATATATATATATATATATATATATATATATATATATATATAGGGGGCACGGTGGTTTAGTGGTTATTACGTTCGCCTCACACCACCAGGGTCCGGGTTCGATTACCATCTCGGCCATGTGTGTGTGGAGTTTGTGCATGTTCTCCCCGTGTCTCAGGGGGTTTTTTTTTTTCTCCGGGTTCTCCGGTTTTCCTCCCCCGGTCCAAAAACATGCACGGTAGGTTGATTGGCACCTTGGAAAATTGTCCCTAGTGTATGAGTGTATGAATGTGTGTGTGTGATTGTGAGTGTGTGTGTGTGTGCGATGGGTTGGCATTCCATCCAGGGTGTATCCTGCCTTAATGCCCATAGACGCCTGAGATAGACACAGACTCCCCGTGACCCGAGGGAAGATCGGATATAGCGCTAGAAGATAGATATATATGTGTATATGTATATATATATATATATTCCTCTGGAAATATATTAAACTCTCCTTAAATATTAGTACCACTTTTAAAATGTGGAAAACGTAAAAGGCGGCGCGGAATTCTGGCGACTCACCTGTCCGGCGTCCTCCTCTTTCCGTTCTCGTTGACGTCCATCAGCAGCTCGGACGAGTCGACGGGAGACGTGATGCTGGTGTCGAGTAGCAGCTGCTCGTGCTGGGCCAGGTACTGCGCCGGGTTCTGCTTGGCCAGGCGTGCGCAGTGCAAAAGCTCCCGCTGCAGTAGCGGCAGATTGGCCTGTAGGGGGAGATAGCGGTTAGGACAGAATTAGTCAGACAAAAGACCCCCCCAAAAAAATAAATAACAATGCACTTGGATGTGTTCCAGGGTTTTTTTTTTCACAAGCATTGTTTACCCATTATAGTGATTGTGGGGAAGCTCTTTGGTGCACACACACACACACACACACACACACAAAAAAGACATCGCTCTGCTTTGGTACTTTGTGACCCAAACGGTGCATTAGTGCTTTCAGGCTGGCCACCGCCTGGCACAAGGGCATGCGAAATCACAGTCGACGTGGAAAGTGTCTTCTTCAAAGCAACAGCGTCTCTCATTTCCTTCCTCTCTCTTTCAGCGCTGATTGCTAAGAGGTTAGCCGGCTTTGTCCAAAAGACCCTTTTTGGATGGTTTACCATTTCAAAGTGGCGCGGAAGAGCCTTTTTTTTTCCGTCTGGAATCAGCACGGGCGTTACGGCCGCCGTTATTTCCACTTACTTTCCTTTTTTCCCCGCCTTTTTTTTTTTGACATTCACAGAATCCATGCAAACAAAAATCTCACCACCTTAAATGTACATAACTCCAGAAGCTGCTGTGTAACCCTATTAAACGCCCTGGTGGTGAATTGGGACACACCCCACACCTCCTCACCTCACACACTCCAGTGAAAGATAAAGAGAAGATTTTTGCAGCAGAAGATATACATCTGTAGTGCTCTGAATCCTTATTAAATGCCTTGGGGACGGATTGGGACACACCCCAGACCTCGTCACCTTACCTACGCCAGTACAAGTCCCCCTATCTATGCAAGTTTGAATGGATTGGAACACACCCCAGGCCACATCATATACTCCGATAAAGGGTAAAAAAAAGAAGTGGTAGATCTCCGGTTCTAGAGCAAACCCCAGGCCTCCTTATTTCTACAGAATAGGTTAAAGAGAGGGATTACATGGGTTGAAGAGGACGAGCTCCTGCTACAGGGCTCTAAAACCTTATTTTAAACATCTTTGGGACGGATTGGGACACACCCCAGACCTCCTTAATCTCTACAGTATAGATTAAAGAGAAGGTTTACATGGATTGTAGTGGAAAATCTTTGGGATGGATTGGGACACACCCCACTTGCTTAAAAAGTAAAGAGAAGGTTTGGTGTGGAAGGCGTACACACTATTAAACACCTTTATAAACACGAATTGGGACACACCCCATGATTACTAATCGCCACAAGCACGCTCTTTTGGAAATCTAGTGGAAAAACCTTCTCAGCGAGAGAGCGAACGGACGTGATGGAAACCGCCGATGCTCCATGGCAGTGCGAGCCAGCTACGGATGACATCATCACCCCCCCGTACCCTGGTGCACGTTCCCGTAAGCACTTCTCCCCCTCGTGGAAAGGAGGCCGGTGGGGGTGGGGGGGGGGGGGGGGGGGGGCTCGTCGTTAGATGACATTAGCCTAATGAAAAAAAAAAAAAATCCCTAACACTACCCCCCCCCCATCCGCCACCCCACCCCCACCCCTTTCCAAAAAAAAATGCCTCTAATGCATATTGTTACAGCTGAGCTTCTGTGCACTTATAAAAGCCCCTGTTCCCACAGCCATATGGTATTTGTCATTAAAGTCTCCTTTGAGGAAAAGCACTAAAATTAGATGAGAAAGAAAGAGAAAGATAGAGAAAGACAGCGAGACAAGGGAGAAGGAGTAGCGAACACAAGTTGCGTCTTTTTTCGAACAAGACGCCAATCCGCCCCCCCCCCCCCCCCACCCCACCTCCTCCACCACCACCTCCACCACCACCACGCATGATTCAGTAACCATATGGCGCAGCGTGTACGAGAGACGCCGCACCGACCGAGGAAAAAAGAAGCCGGAGAGGGGGAAGTAGCCCTGGATGTTTCTCCACATCCATCAGCGACCCCTAATGGGACCAATTTCTGCAGCGCCGAGCCGCCCCGGGGGCTCCCGGAACCTCGTACGCTGTGAAAACGAGCCGCACTTATCGTTCCGGAGACCTCGGTAGTAAACTACACAGACTCCATCTATTTTAATGGCTTAGTTCTATGTTAAAGACGCGCATATGTGTGTGTGTGTGTGTGTGTGTGTGTGTGTGTGTGTGTGTGTGTGTGTGTGTGTGGGGATGAAGGTTACATAAAAAGGGAGGGGTTCAGGTATGCTGCATAACAGCTGCCATTTTCCAAACAAATAAATAACGAATGAATCCTGATGAAAACGGGAAAAAAAAACATTCCGACCCCTGAAACAGGTTAAAATATTCCGTACGTTCTTTACGGGTTCTTTTTTTTTTTGCGAGGTCTTTTTAGGAATCGTATAAGACGTTTTTATCGAGATCAATCAGTACTAATTGTTGACTATCTATAGGTATATAAAATTATTACATATTAAATCCATAGCTATAGTTTTTCCGGGTTACATCATACAGAACGAGAGCGGCCTCTACAGGCGACTCGCTGATGCATGGCGCTGTTTATGTGACGCGTCTTCTATTCGCATTTCCCCCACGGTTTTCTCACAATATGTGAAACGTATACGAGAAATTTAATCAGTATAAAAATATCAAAAATAATATTGACAGTGGCCATAAATAGCATGCTCGATAACAATGCAGGAACTAGCTAACAATGTACATAAACTAGATATGAATGTGCATATATTAGATATGAATGTGCATATATTAGCTATGAATGTGCATATACTAGCTATGAATGTGCATATACTAGCTATGAATGTACATAAACTAGATATGAATGTACATAAACTAGATATGAATGTGCATAAACTAGATATGAATGTGCATATGCCAATGTGCATATAGATATGAATGTACCTAGCTATGAATGTACATAAACTAGATATGAATGTGCATAAACTAGATATGAATGTACATAAACTAGCTATGAATGTACATAAACTAGATATGAATGTGCATAAACTAGATATGAATGTGCATATATCAGCTATGAATGTGCATATACTAGCTATGAATGTGCATATATAAGCTATGAATGTGCATATACTAGCTATGAATGTGCATATATAAGCTATGAATGTGCATATACTAGCTATGAATGTGCATATACTAGCTATGAATGTGCATATACTAGCTATGAATGAACATAAACTAGATATGAATGTACATAAACTAGATATGAATATGCATAAACTAAATATGAATGTGCATATAGCAGCTATGAATGTACATAAACTAGCTAACAATTTACATAAACTAGATATGAAGTGCATATACTAGCTAAGAATGTGCATGAATTATCTAAGAATGTACATAAACTAGCTATAAATGTGCATAAACTTGCTAATAATGTACATAAACTAGCTATGAATGTGCATCTACATAAACTAGCTATGAATGTGCATAAACTAGCTAAGAATGTGCATTAGCTAGCTATAAATGTGAATAAACTAGCTATAAATGTGCATGAACTAGCTATAAATGTGCCTGAACTAGCTATAAATGTGCATAAACTTGTTATAAATGTGCATAAACTAGCTAAGAATGTGCATGAACTAGCTTACAATGTACATAAACTAGCTATGAATGTACATAAACTAGCTACATGGTACATATAATATGCGGAATGCTCAGTGCTTAAAGGGTTAACCCAGGCAGATCAAGAATAAACCACGTGTCTGTAACGTGGAGGGAAACAGGTTAGTCGGTATGTAGGTAGGACGGAACGTGGAGGGACGAGGGGATTAAAAAAAAACAACAACAACAACAACAACAAGACAACAAGAAAGAAAGTAGAACGGTGTAGTTTTTAGTTTGTTGTTGTTTGTTGTGTAGAAGAAATGTACCTTCAAAAACGGGATGACAAAAGGCCGCAGAGGGAAGTTGGTGGCTTCTTGCAGCTTGGAGTGGAATTCTTCTATAGTTAACGTGGAGTTCTGGGAGGAAGAGAGAGAGAGAGAGAGAGAGAGAGAGAGAGAGAGAAAAAAAAGAAAGGAAGAAAGAATGAAAGAAAGAAAGAAAGAAAGAAAGTGAAACCATGTGGAAAATATTATGTGATGGTGCTGCAGATGTGCCTCGCAGGGAGGAAATCAGGGCAGATGTGCGTAGTGTTTACCGAGAGGCCGGATAATCCTGACTGTAAGCGCGAGGACGGACGCGGCGGAGGATCCCGGCCCGGAACGCGACGCTCGTCAGCGTTAATTAGAGGTGGAAAAGCCGCGGTTTGATCTGTTTAATTAAGATTTCGGTCCTGCGTGCGCTCTGATCTCCGCGCGCATCAGCCCTTCCAGCTGCTTGGCGTCGATTTTAAAAAAAAAAAAAAAAAAAAAAAAAAAAAAAACGCGTCTAATTCCGCTCGCGTTCTCGCCGCTCTGCCTCTGCTGGAACAGACTGACAGGACGCTGACACTATTTTCAATTTTCAAGATGTTGCTTCCAAGGAAGGAGCGAGAAAAAAGAAAACAGGAGACAGACAGAAGAAGAGAGAAAGAGAGAGAGAGAGAGAGAGAGAGAGAGAGAGAGAGAAAATGCCGCTTTCTACCTCATTTCCCAGACCTGAATTTTGTTACATTAGGCTTACATCTGTTCGCCCAGATTGCAGCGGCCTGTTTTGACAGCCAGAGAGCCTCCTGAGCTTTTCTCCGGCGTTGCCGGCGCTAATTAAGTGTGTCACTCTTTTCAATAAGGCAGAGAGGGGAGTGTATTAAAGCGAGCGATGCAAGCCAAGGGGACACGAGAATCCCTCTGCGCGTAGACACTGTGAAAAATAAACAAACGCTTGCCAGAAATATAAAAAGAACAGGGAAAGAAGAAAAAAAAAAAAAAAAACAAACGCTCCTCCTTTCCGAGCGGCTAATTAAAGCGGCCCTTCCTCCGCTACAGGCGCGCGGTTATTCCGCCGCCGCTTCCGCGCAACGACTTTTCATACGCGTAGCGGCGCGGGAGCGTAATTCCTGCGATTTCACTTCTGTTACGCGACGCAGCTGCGCTTGTCTCGATCTGATACGCGACGCTAACGGAACGCGCTAATGAAGACGAATGGAACGCTGATCATCTGCTGCTATTGCCTTGACTTTGTTGTTTTTGTCGCAAACATGGAACACAAACAAATATGGCTGGTGTGGCACAACTACGGCTAGTTATTGCTTAAGGATAGAACGGAATTAACCGGTTATTAATTATTTATCATTTTTAAAAATGTACAATTCAATTTGCAATTTATATATATATATATATATATATATATATATATATATATATTTTTTTTATTATTTAATATTTTTGTAGCAATAAAACATTTTTCATATATATTCATATATATATATAGTATTTTTTTTTTTTTTTTGTAGCAATAATTTTTTTCATAAATATATATATATATATTTAAATTTTTTTTTTTTTGTAGCAATAAATAATTTTTCATATATATATTTTTTGTGCATAGTAAAAACACACTAAAGTTTGTGTGTGTGCGTGTGTGTGTGTGTGTGTGTGTGTGTGTGGAGACTCACCACGAGGCCAAGCACGAGCGTACGCACGCGGTCTCCGATCTCAGGCGAGATGTCGTTGCCGAACTGCTGCAGCGTGGTGAGGAAGCGCTTGAGCTTGCTGAGCTGCCGAGCGCCGCACGCCGGAGGGAGCTGCTGATTGGCCAGCGAGGAGGAGGATGAGGACGAAGGGCCGTTGCTGAAGCCGTTTGGGGACGAGGGAGCGCCGTTCAGTGCAGTCGGAGAGTGACTGGTGCCGTTCGTTACTGAAGAGAGGAACAAATATATATATAAATAAACCTAAAGGTATCACCGGTTTATATGGAAAAGCAACCGGAACACAATTCTTAAAGGAGCCACGTCCCATATTTTACACTTAAAACTACCACTAAACAAAATAACATTATAATTAAAAAGAAATAGGAAATAATCCATTTTTAATTTTAAAGGGAGGTAGATTTTGAGTGAAATGTATAAAATTATAACATTTGTTACATTTATTTACAGCATTACAAACATGAAGTATTCATTTATGGTACATACAATTAGTGGATAATCACATAATTGACAGCCCTAATGTACATATATATATATATATATATATATATATATATATATGTGTGTGTGTGTGTGTGTGTGTGTTGTATATATATATATATCCTACCCCGCGCACACGCGCGTCCGTCGCATCGGTCGAGCGAACGCGGTCGAGCGATGATGCGAACCATACGGACTCCGGCGTCAACGTCCCGCTAATGAGATTAGGCTGTGGCCTCTCTCCAGCAGCACAGAAATGAGATACTTCAGCTGCATCTGCTAACAATTACAACGGGATGGTGTGTGTGTGTGTGTGTGTGTGTGTGTGTGTGTGTGTAAGGGGGAGGGGGGGGGGGGTTTGATTCAAAGCGCTTTGTTAAACCTTCAGCATATGTAATTAGGATCTGCTTTAAAAAGGCGAGCTCGCGGGTCTATTTTTCGAGCTTCCTTTTTCCTCCCTCGCTCATAAGTGCTAATTGCAGAGTCCGAGCGGAAAACCATTACTCCGTCCCTGTCCTCGTTTTATTTCCGTATAAGACACTGTGGTGTGTGTGTGTGTGTGTGTGTGTGTGTGTGTGTGTGTGTGTGTGTGTGTGAGATACTCACGTGTCGTCGGAGTGAACGAGCTGGTCCTGGGGGCTCCCTGTGTGCCGGGCGGAGGAGGCATGGTTGGCGGAGTTAACCTGGGCTGTGCTTTCACATCGGCGGGCGAGTCGGGCATGGTGGAGGGCTTCTCAGTGCGATCTGCAGGGAGACACCGAGACGAATGTGTGAGGAGGCGAAAGTGGGTGGAGCCGTTCCCGTCTTCGATGTACACCTGAGCTCCTGTAACTAACACGTACGAGAGCAGCTGCGTCACCGTGCGATCGTGGCGGTATTGCGGGCGATATTTGGACAATCATTACAGCGGGGCTTTGGCTTGTTGAAAGTCCATTTCCGTACGACTGATGAAACCCCGCCCCCTTTTGGAAACGAGCTCTTCGGGATTCGTCAAGAGTGCCAAACCATATTTCCAACAAAAACATGATGAATCATTGGCTAGCGGTACAATATTGATAGCTAGGCAGGATTGGATCAGTATTTTGATTGGCTAGCTTGGATTGTACTTAACCCAAAACCAATGATCGATTTTTAAAATAATACAAATAAAACACAAGTGTGGGGACACGTTGGTTTAGTGGTTAGCACCTCACACCGCCAGGGTGCGGGTTCGATTCCCGTCTCGGCCATGTGTGTGTGGAGTTTGTGCATGTTCTCCCCGTGCCTCAGGTAGCGTCTTTTGAAACGAAAAGCCGTCAGTGATTCGCCTCTAGAGGCCGATCTCTCGCGCTGACCCGGAAAAACTACTAGCTAAATCGACTAATTCGACGAATCGGACAATCTCTAATGGAGAGTATAAAAACATGACACATGAAATGTTCGGCCAATGAGCTTCTTAGATGTTTCGCACAACATCTGGAGGATATGCAACCACTTTCCTCTGGTTTAAATAACAGCACCACAAAGCCGCCACTACGGAAATAATGTCGCCCAATAATGTTAAATGAAATCGAAACATTATTCTATCACCTGGGCTGGGAAGAATTCAGCTCCATATTCATATTCAACAGAAAGCAACCATGAGCAAGACTCCCACATCCATGAGCCCCACATATGGTGATCGCGGCCTTAATTGTTTTAATGGTGTCTACAGGCGGCTTGTAACTATAGGAAAGCAAACACCGTTATCGCACGCCCATATCGGACGTTGTGTAAGAAGGAAGTACGGGGCGTGGCGGCAAACATAGCAGGAGCCGAGAGCAAAGAGAGGCACTCCTCGACTATTATCAGAAACCAGGGGACAAATGCATGACAGCTGGAAACGGGGCGGTCATGACATGTTCCAGACGTTCGGCTCTTCCCGAAAGTTCTCACGGGACGGTGCGTGAGAAAATCCGGGTGTCTGGATGGTCAAAATACCCTACAATCATACAATAAAACACTCAGATACGGTTCGGAATTTGTATTGCCATTCGTCGCAGTTCCTCTTTGTGGCCACTGGGGGCAATAAAACGTCTATGGAAGCGCAATAAACACATGCAAATGTCACTGCTTGAGTTCCCTCAAGGGACTAGATTCCGACAATGTGGACTTATTTGCAGCGGGATATTATTTCTTTACTTTGATTTTAAATTCGTAGACGTAGCGAAAGGTATTATTTATCACGGTTGCGTAAACTCGTGAATGAACGTGATAAACAAGGATATTTATATTAATGACAATAGGGCTGATTAAAGCCAGTTACACACGTGTTGTTGACTTTAAAATCAAGCTCTTTGTTCAGAAATCGTATAAAAGGTTTTGATTTATCGAATCAGATTTTGTGAATTAAATAAATTGGTTATTGATTGGATGGTTTTAAAAATCTTGGGCCCTTGAGCAAGGCCCTTATCTTTCTCTCTCTACTCCGGGGTTTGGTGCTGTAGGATGTCACATTCCTGCAGAGATATTTGAAGACTTAATTTCACTATTCAGTAATGTATATAGGGGAAATCGGGGTTAAAGAAGTAGCGCAATGAAATAAATAAAGGCGAACAGCCTGAAGATCCCCGAGGCTCCACTTGGAGAGCATGAAAATGGCTTTGGACTGTAATTAATATGATCAATGGCTTTGGGTTAAAATTGCTTTCAAAAGGTTTGCGCTCGAGTCTCTATCACGGAGCAGACGATGAAACCATGACGGATGGAGATACCCGGGGGTCGAGGACGAGGATCTGAAGGTCACCAGTGGTTTCACTCATTATGGGTAAATGTCTTATAATTGAATATATTTCTATTAAAAGCGCTATACGATAAAAAACAAAAAATGGAATTGAACCGAATGTTCATATGCATTTGATTCAATTCCATTTGATTCAATTCCATTTGATTCATTTCGACTTGAATCACTTTTATTTTATTTTTTTTTATTTTTATTCCTGTAAAACAATCACAACGCGGCGTTTTGATTTGCTTTGTTTGTATACATCTCCATCGTTTATTCATTTTTTACCTCCGATCTTCATCAGCGGGAAGGATATTTCACAAAACACCATTCGTTTTGAATTCAACCTCATTATGTGTTATTTTTATCGCCATTTTAAGAGAAAACATTGTCGCAAATAGGTTTTGCGCAAATAAATGTATTAACGAAATGGAACCTTTCAGACTTCCTATAACGCTATTTTTTCAGGGTCAATCAAATTCTTAATACTATTTACTATTATCGCACGTCAAGGTTTTTTTTTTTACACTAAATCCCATAACGATCTCGTCTAACGATGCAGCGTGTTCGGTTACGTCGGGAAAATTTGTAAGAATCGTTACGACAAACTAGATTACGCCGCGAACTTACACGCCGTTGTCGTGTGATCAAACCCGAGCCTTCATGCCAGAACAGAGAAATCCTAATCAGGCAACATCGAAGCAGCGCACATCTGGACCCTAGACTTTCCAGACGGATCCAAATTACACATGACATCATAAATTCCGGCAAAAATTGGCGGCGATGATAAATTCCAATTGTACATTATAAAAAAAAAAAAGAAAAATCCTGTTTTTTTTTTGTTTTTTTACGAAAACTTGATGCTGTGAAGAAACGAGTCATACAGACCAATGTAATAGTGTCGTCCGTATGAAGACCTATAAAGTGAATGAAATGCAGACTTTATTATTATTATTATTATTATTATTATTATTATTATTATTATTATTATTATTAAATTTGACATGTGTTATAAGGCTTTTCTTTTTTTTTTTACGTTCCCAAAAAAACCCGCTCATTTTCAGGACCTTTGCCAATGCAGAAGAGATAGAGAAGGTGGGAATTTCCACTCCACATGGCTACCATTTCCTACACACATATGTGTGTGTTTTGTACATCTAATCAAAGCCATACCTCGTTTCTTTACCCCCCTAAACCCCCCGTACCCCCCACACACACACCCCCGTTCCCCCCCCCCCCTCCCCGACCCTTTCCAATTCTTTCGATGTGGTTTTCCCCGCAGTAAAAACAAGTACTGCAAATCTCCTTGACCATCGTTCTTTCGACATCGCTCGTTCGCACTCCACCGACAGAAAACAGACGTGAAATGGAGGCTGCTTTCCACTCGGGTAAATATTTATTGAATTTCAGAAAAAGTGCTGGAGAGAAAACTCAATATTATATCAAATATGTATAAAACATTCCAGGTTGTTTGGGGTCAGAAAAGTTTTATTTATTTATTTTATTTTTTTTTTGCAACATGGACCGGCTTAGATTGTAGGTTTCTACACACACACATGTTTCTAGTTGTTTTGCATTAGCAGCTCTTGCTCTCTCTCTCTGTGTGTGTGTGTGTGTGTTGTGTGTGTGTGTGTGTCATCATCTCTTGGTCTTTTGTTACATTTTTCACTAAACAATGCTTCAGAAAAACAACCTATTGTAAATATAGACAATTTCTTTTCACAAAAGGTCCCCATTAGTAACTCTTTAACAGGATCACGACCTGGTTTATGGGGACCTTCAATCTTTGCCATGGTGGTTTCTTTGCCAATAGAAAAAAATTTCCAGTCATTCCAGTATTTATATATATATATATATATATATATATATATATATATATATATATATATATATATATATAGCTTGTCCAAAGTAAAAACACAAAACAAGTCCACCTTAAAACAACTTGGAATATTCCATACTAGTCCCGGCACGGGTCGAACGAGGCAGCCGAGATTCCGTAACGCGGCACCGGATACGAATTACAATCCCGAGTGTAGCCAAACGATTGTGTTATAAGTGTTAAAACATGACTAGTGTGATGTCTACAGCGATTCCGCCACAGAAAACTCCGAGTGATAAAAGCAACATGTCCGAAGCACGTGGTATCAATAAGACTGGCAGCCTGTTCCAATGCGATCAAACGATTTATAAAGATGAAGATGATTATCGGAGGCTGTTTACATTCGCAAAGCTCGAGCGGATGCCCGGAGATTTACGGCGTGGGTCAGTGTCGAAGCCCCCGAAGCGCCCGAGACTCGACGCTGCCCTCTGTCTGACAGAGATGAATGATAAAGTAATGGCTTTAGGTTTTAATAATCTACAGACATTAAAATCTAACACACACACACACACACACACACACACACACAAACTAACCAAGACAAAAATACAGAAATGTATAGCAATGAAAACCAAAAAAAAATCTAAAAATAATAGAAAAAAATAAATATATGATATTAACATGTATGGGCATTATATATATATATATATATATATATTATAGATATATATATATATATATATTTAAATAGGAAAAAAAAAAAATATATATATATATATATATATATATATAATATAAAGTAATTTATATAAATATAAATATTATAATATAATTTATAGCATTTAAGATTAAATTAAAATTATGGGGAAAAATACAAATTAAGTTATTTTATATATATAATTATATATATATCATAATATATATATATATTAATGATATGTCTATAAATTATAATATACATTATATACAAGCTAAAATATAGATGATAGATTGCTAGATAGATATAGATAGATAGATAGATAGATAGATAGATAGACAGACAGACAGACAGACAGATAGATAGTCATATCAATAATAGAATATTTTAAAGACGTTTAAGTTATAATCCCAGGAGTTTTTACCTCGAATATGGCTATTTTTTTGGGAGAAATTTGAATATATTAACAATCGCTTTTATCTGTACTATACATATAACTAATATGCGTCTTCTGAGGTCTCACCAGTATATAAAGCAAAAGATGGATAACAGAATAATTGTACCGTAAAACCATCCGTACAATCCTTAATGCAGAAATGCAGCGACTCTTATACAAACAGACAAACGGCTTCTTTTTCGTGACATCAGAACAATTATGCTAATTATATCAGACGTTTATGGTTGATGAAAAACGAAACAGGTTCTCAAGTAAGCAGAATGGAATTCCGATGGGGATTTTTTTTCGCTTAGCATTTCAGAATGTAAAAAAAAAAAAAAAAAAAAAAAAAAAACAGACATCCGCAAACAAATATTAGGTTTTCTGTTTGAGGCGCGTCGACGCGGCGAGGAAATTTGATGCGACTTCCAGCGAGGCCTTTAGAGCACTTTCCATTTTCCTCTTGCTGAGGGTCTTTTATTGCTTCTCAAAACAGCGGCGGAGTAATACGGATCGCCATTAACCACCGCGGCGAGCCGAGCCGCGGAAATCGCAAACAGCCGCATCTTCGCTCCATGCCCCGTCATTTGTCATCAGCGGTGAGTGCCAGTAAATGGTGCGTTCGAGAGCTGCGGGTTTCCGAAGAAAAGGCTGTGTTTCTTTTCTTTTGCATCCCAAAACACGCCGCGAGCGGACATTGATCTCGTGAAGTCCGACTGCGACGTTTTCTATCGTAATAACGCAGCCGAAAGATCGCACTTTCGAGAAAAGGATTCCTTTATACTCGTGATTGGTCCTTGATTATTAATACTGCGTATTGATTTGACAGTTACGGAGGTTTTTCAGAGCGTGCTCAATTCTGATTGGTTAAAAAAAAAAAAAAAAAAAAAAAAGGAACGTCGATTTCTATTCGGCATCCGTTTTTATTTGAACAATTTTTATTTAGTAATTATTTCATTGAATTTACATTTATTTTACAGAGATTTTTGTGTATTTCATTCTTTATGTAGCGGTTTTCACTGTAGCACGACGTCACGACGGGAAAGAACATTCCAGAACATTGCATGCTTTTGCTATCAGTGTAGCTCTGTCACGTGTGTGTGTGTGTGTGTGTGTGTGTGTGTGTGTGTGTGTGTGTGTGTGTGTTGTGCGAGCTACCGAATAATCACTCTAACAGGATTCGAAGCTGCAGTATTGGATATGGCTTCGAATGCGGCCTGGCATTTGGATTAAATAAATAAATAAATAAATAAATAAATAAATAAAAATAAAAGTGAAGGACTTTTTCTTGGCAGTTTTCCAAGTGAAGACGAAATTGATAACGTAATAAAGAAAAATCCACACATCGGTTCCGGACGCCGGATACTTCTTTAATATTCTAGCTAACGTAAGAGACGTAAGAGAGGTTTTGGCACACTAGAAACACAGTTACGATGAGCCAGTCATGCGACCGTCACGTAACTGTATCATGTTAGAGAGCATCTGATCTTCACATTCCTCGTCACATTTTCGCCTTCTACAGGGTTTCAGATCCCTCAAATATTATCCAGCTGTACAGTTCTTTATCTCTCAAAAAATAGCTAGCTAACATTTAACAGATCCGGATTCATATAGCTAGCTAACATTTAAACTATCTAGATTTGTATAGCTAGCTAACATTTAAACTATCAAGATTTGTATAGCTTGCTAACATTCAACAGATCCGGATTTGTATAGCTAGCTAATATTTAAACGATTTGTATAGCTAGCTAACATTCAACAGATCCGGATTTGTGTAGCTTGCTAATATTTAAACGATCAGGATCTGTATAGCTAGCTAACATTTAACAGATCCGGATTTGTATAGCTAGCTAACATTTAAACTATCAAGATTTGTATAGCTAGCTAACATTCAACAGATCCGGATTTGTATAGCTAGCTAAAATTTAAACGATCAGGATTTACTGTATAGATTTGCTATAACATTTAACAGCTATAATTTTAAACATTTAACATCTAGGATTTGTATAGCTAGCTAACATTTAACAGATCCGGATTTGTATAGCTAGCTAACATTTAACAGATCAGGATTTGTATAGCTAGCTAACATTCAACAGATCCGGATTTGTATAGCTAGCTAACATTTAACAGATCAGGATTTGTATAGCTAGCTAACATTTAACAGATCAGGATTTGTATAGCTAGCTAACATTCAACAGATCCGGAACAGATCATTGTATAGCTAGCTAACATTTAAACATCATATCTTATAACAGATCCGGATTTGTATAGCTAGCTAACATTCAACAGATCCGGATTAACAGATCAGTTTGATAGCTAGCTAACATTTAACAGATCCGGATTTGTATAGCTAGCTAACATTTAACAGATCAGGATTTGTATAGCTAGCTAACATTTAACAGATCCGGATTTGTGTAGCTAGCAAACATTTAACAGATCCGGATTTGTATAGCTAGCCAAACAGATATTTAAACGATCAAGATTTATATAGCTAGCTAAAATTTAACAGATCACGATTTGTGTAGCTAGCTAACATTTATCAGATCAGGATTTGTGTAGCTACCTTACACAAGCTAGTTGACGTATTTAACAGATCCGGATTTGCATAGCTAGCTAACATTTAACAGATCCGGATTTGTATAGCTAGCTAACATTTAAACGATCACGATCCGTACCGCTAGCTAACATTTAAACGATCAGGAACCGCTTGATCTCGCAGATATTCGCTGTACGCTTGATGATTATTAGCTTTAGCAGACCGCTAACCCGTCGCTCGTCTCTACGCGCACCATTACAGACAGATCTCTTTTTTTTGGGTGGATTTTACGACGTTATTTCCAGTTTTTGACCTGAAACGAAACGAAACTTCGCTACATTTGACCAGCTCCGGATATGCGGCGCATCAAATAAACAAATAAATAAATAAAAATAAAAGGGTTTCATCATCATCCCCTTTTATATAAATACTTATTTTTTTGTTTATTGTGTTTTCTTCCTGCAGCATGAACATCCAAAGCCCCGCCCGTGGTCTGCTTTTCTCAGGACTGATACGAAATGCTTTGGCGGTTGCATCTGCGTTACATCACTCAGTGCTCAGTGAGCGTCGAATGCAGAATAAAAAACAGTTCATGAATAAAATATGAAATACATATTTAAAAAAAAAAAAGGCTGAAATAATAATAACGTCATGAGACGACACGTTTCAAACAAACACCAGATCGATCCTCAGCGGCGCGGCTCGATACGAACGTCTGCACGATTGAGCGCGCTCTGATGCCTGTCACCAGGAACTGCACGGGTCACTCGGGGTTTCTCCACAGGAAGTTCCCCCGGAGGAGCGCTCGTCACAACTTTCACGCTGTTGCGAAAGGCGCAACACAACAGGCGGCAGTCGCGGGAACGTCAGATCGACTCCGCGCTAACGGCGATGAGATCGCGGCGGATCGGCTCGGATATCATAAACATGTCAGGTGGTGTGATACGAAAAATAAAATAAATAATCCAATAAAAGACACCAGGACGAATAAAAAAAAATCCAGTCACGCTTTAACGTTTCTGATCTATTAAACGTTAGCTAGCTTTATAAATCCGGATTTTATCTATTAAACGTTATCTAACTGTATAAATCTCGATAAATCTATTAAACGTTAGCTAGCTTTATAAATCCGGATCTATTAAACGTTAGCTAGCTTTATAAATCCGGATCTATTAAACGTTAGCTAGCTTTATAAATCCGGATCTATTAAACGTTAGCTAGCTTTATAAATCCGGATCTGTTTAAACGATCTATTAAACGTTAGCTAGCTTATATAAATCCGGATCTATTAAACGTTAGCTAGCTTTAAATCCTGATAAATCCGTATAAATCCGATCTATTAAACGTTAGCTAGCTCTTATAAATCCGGATCTATTAAACGTTAGCTAGCTTTATAAATCCGGATCTATTATCTATTACGTTAGCTAGCTCTATAAATCCGGATCTATTAAACGTTAGCTAGCTTTATAAATCCGGATCTATTAAACGTTAGCTAGCTGTATAAATCCGGATCTATTAAACGTTAGCTAGCTGTATAAATCCGGATCTATTAAACGTTAGCTAGCTTTATAAATCCGTATAAATCCGATCTATTAAACGTTATTAGCTAGCTGTATAAATCCTGATCTAATTAAACGATCTTTTAAACGTTATCTAGCTGTACGGTTCCTGATCTTTTAAACGTCTCTTAGGTTCCTGGTCTCTTATGTTAAAGCTACATTGCGTGAAGAAAAGGAATCACATTCACGATAACCCAGCAACACTTGAGAAACGTTGAGCTTCATTGGCATTCAGACGCCGTAAAAGGCTGGCATTGGTATGCGAGCGCGGTTCTCCGCTCTCCTAAATACATTATGAACCTGTGCATGTCGGCACACCGCGCAATCATCTCCGCCAGATGGACGGGCAGCCTATCAAACCCCCGTCTGCTTGTCAGGGAAGATGTATGAACGTCCTCCGCCGTCCTGGAGCTCAATCCCCAAGCTTATTGCTCGTGCTAAGCCTACAGCGAAACCCCCCCACCCAGCCCCCGAACCCCCCATCGCTCCACGCTCCCTCGCGTTTCCAGGCGCTCGTGTTCCAGGTGGCGTGGCGTCGTTTCCTTCCATGCGCGTCACATGACGGCGAGTGCCACGGGGACCTTGGGAAGGCCGCGCTCACTCAAAAGTTACCGAGCCGACCTGGTGACTTTAATATTTAAAGAGCCCTCCTGCTTTAATTCCCTCGCCGATTTCTGCTGAGATGTTCATCACAACCCTCGTAAATCTC
Source organism: Kryptopterus vitreolus (assembly GCA_030449085.1). NCBI lineage: Eukaryota > Metazoa > Chordata > Actinopteri > Siluriformes > Siluridae > Kryptopterus > Kryptopterus vitreolus. The sequence goes on from JACRUU010000021.1 coordinate 10,971,020, forward strand.
GCTTTAGAGGAGCCGCAGTGAAAAACGGCCGAGCTGCTGCCGTTAACGCTGCTGTTCTCTGTGTTAAAGCCCACTGCGCTGCGCAGAGCCGGCCAGTGACGCGGCGCCAACACACAACGCTCCGAGTAAAGGGCTCGGGAACGTTCCTCATGTTCCATGTGTTTGTACGGATCCGCATCAAACTGCTCGTTTACATCAACAACATACATCAAATACAACACGCAAACATTTACATTTACATTTGTGGCATTTATGCCCTTATCCAGAGCAACTTACAACTGGAGGGTTAAGGGCCTTGCTCAAGGGCCCACTAGTGGTAGCTTGTTGGTGGTGGTGGGGTTTGAACCCATGATCTTCTGGTCCAGAGTCCAACACCTTAACCACTGGGCTACCACCTGGACTACCACACTACAACCTACAAACAAACACTTCAACCTACACACAAACACTACAACCGACAGATAAACACTACACACAAACATTACAGCGTATAGACAAACACTACAACCTACACACAAACACTACAACATACAGATAAACAATACAACCTACAGATAAACACTACACACAAACACTACAACCTACAGATAAACACTACACACAAACACTACAACCTACAGATAAACACTACACACAAACACTACAGATAAACAGATACAACCTACAGATAAACACTACACACAAACACTACAACCTACAGATAAACACTACACACAAACATGACAACCGACAGATAAACACTACACACAAACATTGCAGCGTATAGACAAGCACTACAACCTACACACAAACACTACAACATACAGATAAACACTACACTCAAACACTACAACCTACAGATAAACACTACACACAAACACTACAACCTACAGATAAACACTACACACAAACACTACAACCTACAGATAAACACTACACACAAACACTACAACCTACAGATAAACACTACACACAAACACTACAACAACCTACAGATAAACACTACACACAAACACTACAACATACAGACAAACTCTACAACCTACAGATAAACACTACACACAAACATTACAACCTACAGATAAACACTACACACAAACATTACAACCTACAGATAAACACTACAACCTACAAACAAACACTACACAGAAACACAACCTAAAGATAAACACTACAACCTACAGATAAACACTACACACAAACACTACAACCTACAAACAAACAATACACACAAACACTACAACCGACAGATAAACACTACAACCTACAACCTCCAGATAAACACTACACACAAACACTACAACCTACAACCTACAAACAAACACTACAACACACAACACTACAACATACAGATAACACACCTACAAGATAAACACTACAACATACAGATAAACACTACACACAAACACTACAACCTACAGATAAACACTACAACCTACAGATAAACACTACACACAAACAATACAACCTACAAACAAACACTACACACAAAGACTACAACATACAGACAAACTCTACAACCTACAGATAAACACTACAGACAAACACTACAACATACAAACAAACAATACAACCTATATATAAACAGTACACACAAACATTTTATCCTACAGATAAACAGCAAACACAAACAATACATCCTACACTCAAAGACTATAGCTGATCACTACACCTTGCAGAAAGAAAGTTAGCAAAGTAAAACGAATGGCCAAGAAAAACAAATAAACAAACAAATAAACAAATAGATGAAAGAATGAGCCAGAATAGAATAAGATAGATAGATAGATAGATAGATAGATAGATAGATAGATAGATAAAGTCAGTATTTGTGTTTGTACATTTAGAATAAGATATTATAAATGCGCTCGGGTTGACGTATAATTAAGGCGGAGTGTAGTTATCAGCGGTGAGTGTAATCGCTCCGTAACGCCGCGTCACCTGCACATTGTCTTTCCTCTCCATCCCATAAACCTCCACCCCAAATCAGCCGACGCTCAAAATACTGACCCGAGTCTGAAAATAAAATCCATCTGACCCATAAAAACAGATGCAGAACAAAAACCTCGCTCATTTTCTCCTCCTTCTTCTTCTTCTTCTTCTTCTTCTTCTTCTTCTTCCTCGAACCGGATTTACAGCCACGTCTGTTTGGAACAGCTGCTGAAGTAAAGCCCTGAGTGACTCCGAGTACAGAGCGCTGACGAAGGAAAAAAAAAACATCCTTATCTTCTACGATTTTGCGCTTGTTGCTAGGCAGAAAAAAATAACGTATAAAAAAAGCGAGTACTTTGTGGGATCGCTACGCAGAAGCGCGTTCGCGGGGGGGGAAAAAAACGCCGTAATTGCACCGCAAGCTGCGCGGCGTTTCTGCGGCGCCGACATTTCCGACATGTTGTGAATAAACCGCAAATACTTATTTACTAACTTCTTATCTGAAGAGGCAGAATTAGAGCATTTGTCAATAAAAGGGCTTTTATACTGAGATTAGTGCTTTCAAACGCTAATCTGAAACTCATCCAACCCTCAAGTCAATGACTCACTCAGCCTCCTGGCACTGGCAGATGCCAGCTGACTGAAGATGGTCGGGGGAGAGAGAGAGAGAGAGAGAGAGAGAGAGAGAGAGAGACTGGATGTAGATATTTGCCTTGGATCCTTCCTGACCCTGTAAACACTCATTAATAACACAAAAGCTGTTTTTGCCCCGAGAACACCGACTTCCAAAAGTATTGGGACGCTGATTTCCCCCCCCACCAGTGAACTTTTCACATGATAACATTTACACAGCAAGAAAGTGAAGGAAAGACAGATAGATATAGAGACAGACAGACAGACAGATAGATAGATAGATAGATAGATAGATAGATAGATAGATAGACAGACAGATTGATAGATAGACAGATAGATAGATGGACTAACTGATGATTTATGGATTAATCTTCGTTTTTTTTAACGCTCGCATAATGAATCACGGAATGCGACACGAATATGAATGAATGAATAGAATGAATACGAACTACGGAACGATAAGAAACGGAGCGATATGAATCACGAAGCGATACGAATCACGGAGCGATACTAATCACGGAGCGATATGAATCACGAAGCGATACGAATCACGAAGCGATACGAATCATGGAGCGATACAAATCACGAAGCGATACGAATCACGAAGCGATACGAATCACGGAGCGATATGAATCATGGAGTGATATGAATCACGGAGCGATACGAATCACGGAGCGATATGAATCATGGAGCGATACGAATGAATCGATATGAATCACGAAGCGATACGAATCACGGAGCGATATGAATCACGAAGCGATACGAATCACGGAGCGATACGAATCATGGAGCGATACGAATCACGGAGCGATACGAATCACGAAGCGATACGAATCACGAAGCAACACGAACCCCGGAAAACAATACGAATCACGGACAGATATGAACCCCCGGAGCATCACGAACCCGGGAATGATCCGAAACCTGGGAATGATACGAACCTTGAAGAGATACGAACCACTTAGCGACCCGAACCACGGAATGGCACGAACCCCAGAGTGATAAGAACCTTGAAGAGATACGAACCCCGGATCGATACGAATCCTGGAGCGATACAAACCCCAGAATGATATGAGCGATACGAACCCCGCTATGATCCGAGTTGAACCTCAGATTTGAATCCGAAAAAGCAATTTATATATTTGAGATTATTTATAGATGCATTTAAGGCTGAACCGAGCTGCCGTTATAAAAGCTCTAAAGGACTTTCTGTGCGTTTCCTCTTAAAGGAACGCGTTTTAGCTTTAAACATCGCAACATCCGGATGTTTGTTTTTTTCCTCTCGCTGTTAAACAACAACATTTCCCACTTAGCGATGGCTTAAAGGCTTCAAATTACAGTATGTGAAGCATCCTTCAGCGAGTCCTTGTGAAACGACTCGTTACTATAGAAACGAATTTCGAATCGGCGAATCCTCTGGTTTTATACACAGGAATAACGTCGCTGATGTCCACATTTCAGCACCAGACCATAATAATCCAGTTTCAAGGATTGGGACGTCTGATGTCCGCTGCCGTATGAATTTCCTCAATAAACGCGGACGCACACAATTGTACAGGACGTCCCGTTTTCGCTGCGGACTTCACCCCGTCTGTGGACTGGGCTTGGGAATCGATTATCGGAATTCTGGAATCAGATACTTAGGATTAAGAATCAGATACGTGTTATCAAATTTCAATTTTGACTCCTGGGTGCATTTTTTTTGTTCATCTGCCAGGACCTTCCACAAAATCCAATCTTCCAGGACCTTCTACAAATCAATCTGCCAGACCTTCCACAAAATCCAATCTTCCAATCTTCCAGGACCTTCCACAAATCCAATCTGATCCAATCTAGGACCTTCTACAAAGGACCTTCTACAAATCTAATCTGCCAGGACCTTCCACAAATCCAATCTACCAGCCAATCTGCCAGGACCTTCCACAAAATCCAATCTTCCAGGACCTTCTACAAATCTAATCTGCCAGGACCTTCCACAAATCTAATCTGCCACATCCAATCTTGGACCTTCTACAAATCTAATCTGCCAGGACCTTCCACAAATCCAATCTGCCAGGACCTTCCACAAAATCCAATCTGCCAGGACCTTCCACAAATCCAATCTTCCAGGACCTTCCACAAATCCAATCTGCCAGGACCTTCCACAAATCCAATCTTCCAGGACCTTCCACAAATCCAATCTTCCAGGACCTTCCACAAAATCCAATCAAAATCCAATCAGGACCTTCCACAAATCCAATCTGCCATGGACCTTCTACAAATCTAATCTGCCAGGACCTTCCACAAAATCCAATCTTCCAGGACCTTCCACAAAATCCAATGCCAGGACCTCCAATCTTCCAGGACCTTCAACAAATCCAATCTGCCAGGACCTTCCACAAATCCAATCTACCAGGACCTTCCACAAATCCAATCTGCCAGGACCTTCCACAAATCCAATCTGCCAGGACCTCTCCAATTCTTCCAGGACCTTCCACAAATCCAATCTTCCAGGACCTTCCACAAATCCAATCTGCCAGGACCTTCCACAAATCCAATCTGCCAGGACCTTCCACAAATCCAATCTGCCAGGACCTTCCACAAATCCAATCTTCCTGGACCTTCTACAAATCTAATCTGCCAGGACCTTCCACAAATCCAAGTCTGCCAGGACCTTCCACAAATCCAATCTTCCAGGACCTTCAACAAATCCAATCTGCCAGGACCTTCCACAAATCCAATCTACCAGGACCTTCGACAAAACCAATCGTCCAGTACCTTCCAATCTTCCAGGACCTTATGTGGTAATCTAAATATCAGTTTACACGGGTGTAGTGACAATTTGTGAAACATCAAAGACAAATAGAAGTGTAATTATTGTAATAAACGAATATGTCGCAAACGTACGACCAAAGCGACACGACTTGGTTCACCGATTTGGAATCTGGGAATCGACAAGAATCGGAATCGCTAAAAACAAAAGGAAAGCCTTTGTGCAGACGTAACGTATTTTTAAACCCATCGTGCAGACGTAACGTATTTTTAAACCCATCGTCCAGACGTAACGTATTTTTACACAGACAATAAAGACGCCTGTGTTTCGTTTTTTTTCACAAAATTCAACATAAAGCGAGTGAGACCGGACGGCAGGATGACGCTACGACTTTCTGTCTCTCTCGTTCTCTTGCCGGGCGTTTTTTTTTTCTTTTTTTTTTCTTTCTAAAATATCACATGACGGCAACCATGTGTTGGGAATTACGGCGAGTTAAATCCCTCTGCTTGGAAAAATATGTAGACAATTTATGAAATGCAGCCCGGGGTGGAGATTTACTAAGTAAAACCAGATTTTTATTTTTTATTTTTTTGCGAAAGCAACTAACGCTGCCCTTCATCAGTGTGTGTGCAGGAAAACTCTCAACCCTCCCTCCCTCCCTCTCCCTCTCTCTCTCTCCCCATCTATCCATCCATC
>JACRUU010000021.1:10982008-10994508 GCA_030449085.1 Kryptopterus vitreolus
CCGCCTTAAACAGCAGATGAGCTCCATGTGGAGAAACGTGTGTGTGTGTGTGTGTGTGTGTGTGTGTGTGTGTGTGTGTGTGTGTGGTGGTAAGGATGGGGAGGGGTAGGAAAATATTTTAATTTTTTTCCCTATTAAGTCGTATTCTCTGCATTTCTCTTTGTTCTTCTGATTTTTTTTTCTCTCCTTCTTTTATTTATTTTTTAAAGCGAATTTTTTTCCGCTAAGAATGAAAGAAAAAAAGAAAACACAGAGATCAGGAGAAACAAAAAACGGAGAAGCGGATTTTTACGAAAGCGGAATAAAACCCGATGCCAAAAATGTGGAATAACAAAATAAATAAATAAATAATAATAATAATAAAAAAATCACTGTGAGAAAATCATAAAATAATAATAATAAGTAAAAAAAACACGGCAACATCGAGACTTGATAAGGAAAGAATAATCGCGCTGTTGTTATATCCTCACGCCTAAAAGAGGAAAGTGGACAAAACAAAAAACAAAAAACAAAACAAAAATACTTTTAGAAAACCGTATAAAAAAAAAAAAAACAAACAAAAAACGACAACAAAAAAACGTGCCAACACCGAGACTTGATCTTGAAGCAAAAACATAAAACGTTTCCGCCTAAAAGCGCAAAGTGGACGTAGCATAACAAAAACAAAAAACAAAAACAATAAACAACAACAACAACAAAAAAGACGTGACTTGATGGTGAAACGAAAACAGAAAACGACTCCATTCTTGTTATAGCATGAAACCGGTCGTGCAGCGATCAAATCCTCGCGCCAAAAAGTGGCGGAAAAACAAACAAACAAACAAACAAAAAACAAAACACACCATGAGAAAACGAAAAAGCAAAGCCTAGCTCAAAGCTAATATGAAAACGGAAGAAAAAGGGGCGGAGCTTATTTCCTTCCGTCGCTCTTTTACCCCGAAAGGTATTTTGATCTGGGAATTCCGAAAATACACAACGCTATTATTGTTTTTATAACGTATATCTTAAGTGAATCCTTAATTCATATTACGGACGAACTTTTGACGAAATAACAAAAAAGAAAAACGCAAAAAAATAAAAAGGCCGTTTTGTATAAAGTATAAAATACATTTTCCGCCCGGAAACGTCCGGCCAATCAGCAGCCTCGATGAGAAGGCAGAAAAAAACGTAACTCCGGTGTGTCTGCGAAAAAATCCTTACGAAATCGCTCGCTTGTACGAGTGAATGAGGGAAAGGAAAATAAGGCCAGCATGTGTGGTGTGTGTGTGTGTGTGTGTGTGTGTGTGTGTGTATGTGTGTGTGTGTGTGTGTCTCCAGCTTCCCCCACCATCTGTCCAATCTGGTGACCCAGAGCAGGCTGGAGATAAGAACTTGTTCCTCTCCATCCCGGCGCTATATTCCAGGCATTCCATGCGTCCGGACGGGGCGCGACCGGAGACGTGACGGTGATCCAGCCGTTAATATTCGTCTCCGCCGCCGCGTTGGCGTTTTATTTTCGTATTTCCAGCCAAAAAAAAAAGGCGAAGCGGCTTCGTCTGCCGATTCATGAAAGGCCAATTATCTCATCATTCACAAATCAGGACGCTCGTTTGAACCCGAGCCAAGTCGCTTCTCGTGGAGGGCGGTACACACACAACACACACACACACACACCACACACACACACGGCGTTAGACTCTGCGTTCCTACCGAATCTCGCAGGGATCACGAACGAACCGGAGCCTCGGAAAGAGGGACATGAGTCATCCTGAGACCGCTTCCTGTTCGCTAGGAGGCGCTAGGAGTACACACGCTGCTGAGTTTCACACACACACACACACACACACACACACACACACACACACACACACACACACACACACACACACACAGGCACTTTGTCACCATGCTCTCATTGCAAGAACGAGGTTCAAAGCAAAGGCACAGTAACGGAGACGCGTTTGGAGGATTAGATAATAAAGTTATTATTATTATTATTCATTCATTCATTCATCTTCTAGCGCTTTATCCGATCTTCCCTCGGGTCACGAGGAGTCTGTGTCTATCTCAGGCGTCTATGGGTATTAAGGCAGGATACACCCTGAATGGAATGCCAACCCATCGCAGGGCACACACACACACACACATTTCATACACTAGGGACAATTTTCCAAGGTGCCAATCAACCTACCGTGCATGTTTTTGGACCGGGGGGAAAACCGGAGAACCCGGAGAAAAAAACCCCCTGAGACACGGGGAGAACATGCACAAACTCCACACACATGACCGAGACGGGAATCGAACCCGGATCCTGGCGGTGTGAGGCGAACGTGCTAACCACTAAACCACCGTGCCCCTTATTATTATTATTATTTATTTATTTATTTTATTTATTTATAAACAATATACAGCAGGCTGCGTGGTGTAAATAACATCTCAATCTGCTAATAACAAAAAGTGGGGGGGGAAAAAAAGCCCTCTGCAAAAAAAAAACAACAACAAAACAAAACAGGAGGAATCTGTCAGTATGGCCAGGGACGGAGAAGGAGCACGAGTCCAACAGGAATCGCTCGTTCCTGGCCCGGCCCTGCTGCACACAATGGCCTGGAGAATGGAAGGAACCGCGGGCCAGGCAGAGATAGCGCCACTGTCAGGAACCTCGGGGCCGGGCAGGATGTCTCTGCCCCCCGATATCCCGCTCCGTTCACACACACACACACACACACACACACACACACACACACACACACACACACAACACACAACAAAAAAACACAACACACAAACACACACACACACATACACACTCCATGAGATGTTTTCATCCTCAGGTAATTAAAGTCGGAAGCCCCCGAGGGCCTGACCTCTGCTGTCCTTAACCGGCTCGGCTCTATCTGCCTTCCGCAAGATCCGCCCAGGGCATCAACAAGCCTGAGCGCCAGTTACAGTGCCCCATAGTGACTCACAATGCCCGACGGTGGCCCGTCGTTCCCTACAAATGTCCCCTAGAGCCTCACAATGCCCTACAGTATCCCACGATTCCCTAAAGTATCCCACGATTCTCTACAGTCCCATAGTGCCCCACAATGCCCTACAGTGCCACACAATTCCCTATTGTATCCCATGATTCCCTACAGAGTCCCATAATGCCCTACAGTGCCACACAATGCCCTACAGAGTCCCATAGTGCCCCACAATGCCCTACAGTATCCCACAATTCCCTAGAGTCCCATAGTGCCCCACAATGACCTACAGTGCCCCACGATTCCCTACAGAGTGCCATAGTACCCCACAATGCCCTACAGTGCAACACAATGCCCTACAGTATCCCACAATTCCCTACAGTGCCCCACGATTTTTCATAGTGCCCCACAATGCCCTGTAGTGCCCCACTATTCCCATAGTATCCAACAATTCCCTAAAGTACCCTGTGATTGCCTACACTGCCCCACAATTCCCTATAGTGAACAATTCCTTAAAGTGCCACATGATTCCATAAAGTGCCCCACGATTCCCCAAAGTGCCCCACAATTCCCTATAGTGAACAATTCCTTGCCCCAAATTCCCTAAAACAATTCCTTAAAGCCACATGATTCCATAAAGTGCCCCACGATTCCCCAAAGTGCCCCACAATTCCCTATAGTGAACAATTCCCTAAAATGCCCCACAATTCCCTATAGTGAACAATTCCCTTAAAACAATTCCCTAAAAGTGCCCCACGATTCCCTAAAATGCCCCACAATTCCCCATAGTGCTCCACGATTCCCTACAGTGCCCCATAGTGCCCTACAGTGACCACTCTGTGTGTGTGTGTGACTGTACTCCGTGACTTCCAGGGGGCGCTGTATCATGTCCGACCGCTGCTTCCAAAAACAGAATTTCACTGTGCTGTAATGTCAATGTGACAAATAAAGACTATTATTTTATTCTATGTATTTATTGGTGTTTACTTCCTGTTTATTGTTTACATTCCAGCAGATGGGAACAGGTGGGTTTCGTTAGTGTTTACAGGTCAATCGCAGGTCACTCATGATCTCCCACGCCAGCCCCCCCCCCCCCCCCCCCCCCCCCCCCCCCCTGTACCTTCATGGATGTGGATTTGGGCATTTTTGGGGTCATCTAGTGTATAGATAACCCCCTCTCTCTCCTCTATCTCTCTCTCTCTCTCTCTCTCTCTTCCTTTCTCTCTCCCCTGGTTTCCTCTGTGGTGTTCAGGTTACTTTCTGGATCCTGTAGATATTATCCCCCCTTTATTTCCCATATCTATGTTCACTGACGCTGGTGGACAATGGGATACCCCGGCCAGATAAATCCTTCTTTTTTCCCTTTTATCCTTTGTTCGAATTTACCTCGTTTTTTTTTTCCCACCTTTGTTTTTCTTTGAAGTGCTTCGGACTTTGCGCTTATCGTTTTCAACGTAACTATCACGAAGATCTCTGAGTGGAGTTTCTCCTGCAGGAGTCTTTATATACTATTACTTACTGCCAGGGGTGGGGGGGGGGGGGGGGGGGGGGGGGGGGGGGGTGGGGGGGGGGGGGGGGGGGGGGTTTGTTGTTGCCGTATTGTGGGGTCCTGCCGAGTTTTTCCGGTGGTATCGGTCCGGTCGATGTCCCTTTCATCTACTAGAGGTATACGAAATTTAACATAACCTTAAAAACGTAGCAGAATTATTAATTTTTTTATTATTATTTAATGTTTTTTTTTTTTTTTTGTTATTATATATTTATTATAATCAATATTTTATTTGTTTTCTTTTATGAACATTTGCGAACAATTTATTTTGGCGAGTGTGAGATAGAGTTCGAACAAACTGAAAAAAGCTCGGTCGTTTTTTGGTCTAAAATAAATAAATAAATAAACAAACAAACAAATAAATAAATAAATAAATAAACTACTACTACTAACAATAAGCAATTTAAAAATAAAATTGAATCAATCATTGTTTATATTTTGATGCATTTTATTTCGGCGAGTGTGTGCTGAGCTGGACTCTAAACAAACTGAAATACCTGGTCGGTAAAAATCAATCAATCAATCAATTAATTAATTAATAAATGAATAATAATAAACAACTTAAAACGCTATTTTTTGCTATAATTTGCTCGTTTTATTTTGAGGCGTTTTACTTTGGCGAGTTTGAGGCTAAACAAACTGTTTCTAAGCGGGTTCCGTGTGACGTACGGCGACACTGCGACGACTCGCCCGAGGTGTCGGGAACGCCGAGAGTTCGGGAAGACCTCGACGATCCCGAAATCCCGCTGCGCGATGTCGGAGAAGGATCCACACGATCTGGACCCGCCGTCCTCGCCAACTTTACCCTTTTTCCCCCGGAGATGAAGATCCGTGAAAGTACTTTCTTGTACACGGAGCGATCCGCGAAACGCCAGGAACGACGGAAAATCCGTTACATTCCGACCCCGTGCCGCAGGAAGGATGGGAGAAAAGAAAACGCTGCACTAATGATGTGGGTTTGGCGTATTGGCGGGGGGGGGGGGGGATGGGGGGGGGGGTTCCCGGGTCGGTCGGTACTCCATAATCCACTCCGGTGGCTTCTGTCGGTCTGTTAATGTGTGATCGCGTGTTCCCAGGGGCCCTCGCTCTTTTCCTTTTCATGGCGCCGCTCCGACTCGAACGAGGATAAATAATTGAAGACGAGTGTGTGTGTGTGTGTGTGTGTGTGTGTGTGTGTGTGTGTGTGTGTGTGTGTGTGGTGTGTGATTTGCCCGACTCTAAAACCACCTTTCATATGCTAATGACACCCATACAGTTGTTTCGAATCGTTCTCGGGCTCCTCCTCCTCCTCGTGGGGTGGGTGGGGGGGTGCTGAGGGAGGGTTTAGGGGGGGGGAGGGGGGAGGGGGTTGGGGGGCACATGGGATAACCGGGCGGGGCTGTTTTTTTTTTAGAGGATGTAATACGGTGCCAGGACTAGATAAAGCCGGCGAACATTTATAGCTCTAATTGATCACAGACACAAAAGCGAGCGCACACAAACACGAGTGCCTGCGGCGGCGCTCCACTCAAAGGGGCTTTTTAATAAGAGTCGCGTCCCGTCAGGGGAGTTAAAGCGATCTCCATACGACGCTCCCGTAAAAATAATAAAAAAAAAACGCCAAACCCCGAGGCTTCAAACAGCGACTGTCGGATGGACTTCGTCATCGCGTAACGAACGTCGCGTTCACTTAATAAAAGGGGAGAAAACAAACAAAACAACGATCGGACCGCTTGAAGGCCGGAGCGCCGCTAACCTTCGCGGATCATCACGTGGACAACTTCATTCTGCCAAAGAGGAAACGGCAGATTAGGATCGTATCTTTCCGCCGTCTCCATCATCATCGTCATCATCATCATCATCATCATCTCCGGGTATCATTAAAGGAAGGGGGGATCAAACTCATTCATTCATTCATTCATCTTCTAGCTAGCGCTTTATCCGATCTTCCCTCGGGTCACGGCGGAGTCTGTGTCTATCTCAGGCGTCTATGGGTATTAAGGCAGGATACACCCTGGATGGAATGCCAACCCATCACACACACACACACACACACACACACACACACACACACACACACACACACACACACATTCATACACTAGAGGACAATTTTCCAAGGTGCCAATCAACCTACCGTGCATGTTTTTGGACCGGGGGAGGAAACCGGAGAACCCGGAGAGAAAAACCCCCTGAGGCACGGGGAGAAAACATGCAAACACAAACTCCACACACACACATGGCCGAGACGGGAATCGAACCCGGACCCTGGCGGTGTGTGAGGCGAACATTTAAACTGTATTTTTTTAAAAAAAATAAATGCTACAAGAAAAGAAAACAAATGGAAAACCCCGCCCCCCCCTACCCCCTTATAGCCCCGCCCCCTCTCCCCCCCCCCCCCCTCCCCGGACAAAATAAAATTGCGTTTTGTAAACGCTATGGACGAATGGCAAACACATGTGGAGGTCGGGACTTGGATTGCGAGTCAAGGCTACGCTAACAGCGCCAGCAGAGCTGGGGAGAAACAAAACGGCTCGTTCCTATAAAAGAGGACTTGTTGCCGAAGGACGGCGCACGAAACCAGATGTTGATAAAAAGACATAAAGACGGATGGAAATGCGATTACTGGCGCGTGTAAAAACACCCCGCGACAACTTAAAACATTTCTGACCTTATAAGGCGAGACAGATTTATACGCCCGGGCCGTTTTATTGCTCCATGAGAAGGATACCCTGCAACCAAATGTGCCCCTCGTGTTTTTGTTTTTTTTTTTTTTTTTTCCTTGGAGGGGGGGGGGGGGGGGGGGGGTATGGTCTTAATCTCAGGCCACAATGTGCACTTATTTAAGCGCTGGCGCTGCTCTGTATTTTGGAAGGAATAAATCACAGAGGGATCGCGAGGGCATGAAATAACACTCGGCACCGCAAATCCATACCACAGGCATTCCGAGTTCATCCATACCCTACCTCTCTCGCTCTCTCGGCTCCGGAAAACCGCTGGTCAGCAAATCTTTTTCTTTCTTTTTTTTTTTTCTTTTATTACGAGTGCTCTGGAAACTTTCTGCATCTGTCTTTCGGAAAGAAATGGCGTTTAAGCGCTGGAGATCAATCGCACCGCTAAGTGGTAAATAAAAGGCGATTTCATTCATTCATTCATCTTCTAGCGCTTTATCCGATCTTCCCTCGGGTCACGGGGAGTCTGTGTCTATCTCAGGCGTCTATGGGTATTAATGCAGGATACACACTGGATGGAATGCCAACCCATCACACACACACACACACACACATTCACACACACATTCATACACTAGGGAACAATTTTTCCAAGGTGCCAATCAAACCTACCGTGCATGTTTTTTGGACCGGGGGAGGAAACCGGAGAACCCGGAGAAAAACCCCCTGAGGCACGGGGAGAACATGCACAAACTCCACACACACATGGCCGAGACGGGAATCGAACCCGGACCCTGGCGGTGTTTTTGAGGTGAGGCGTGGAACGTGCTAACCACTAAACTCAAACCACCGTGCCCCCCGTAAAAGGCGATTTATTTATTTATTTATGACGTGATTTTCCTGTACTTTGATAAAACGTTCCTTCCACGTCTTCAGATCGTTTCCAGCGCGGTTTTTTTTTTAAAAAAAAAAAACGCCCCGCCGCTCGTCTAAAGGTTAATTGATACGCTTTATCATTAGCGATACCTTCAGCGGACCTTCTGCCGTCGCTAATGATCCCCGGACGCCGCGCAGGTGTGTTTGCACAGGTGCACGCGGGGAACAAGAGACGGCCGGGTCACGTGACGGGAAGCCGAGAGAATATTGGATTTCCCTGTTATTCTTTCCGAGGGATCTTATTTATTTATTTATTTATCTGGTTTTTTTTTTACTTCTACGTGCGACTCCGGAGCGGCTCCTGGGGTTCCTTCCCGGGGGAAAAGCGACGCTACAGGATTCCGAGGACGCCGAGTTCTGCGTCTATGAGAGACGAGCCCTCGGCGACGGTGGACGCGTCTGCGTTTTTCCTGCTAAAACAGTCGTTTTTCACCCCGAGATAATGCCGCGTAATTCCGCGGGGGGGGGGAAAAAAAAACGGATAAAACGGATAAATAAAAAATTCCCCGTTCAAGCGGCGCACTCGGGATCCGCCGGGGGTCCCGCGACGTTCCGCGGCAGGCACGTTTAAGGAAATGAGCGCGCTGAAAAGGAGAAGTCCGTCTCCTCTTTTCGCGGCGCTTTCTCTCCGGCGCGGCTGTTTTTTACGCCTCCGCCACTTTGACGAATTGGCTCTGCTGAAAAAAAAAATTGACACCGGGCATTCTTCTCGCCGGGCACCTGCTGATCGTTTGGCAACAACACAATTTTCCTGCGCGACCGAGCGAACGATCACGCCAATTTCCCCCGGCAGCGGAAAACAACGTGGGGGGGGGGCTGGCAGTGTCTTGCCTTTAAAAAGGCGCGGCAAAAACACAGGAGGAGGAGGATCGGGAAGTCGTTAGGACCAATTAACATCGTCCAATCCCATTTATCTCTATCATTCCACCACTGAACGTCGTCGTCGCCATCCATCCATCCATCCATCTTTTCATTTTTTGTACTACTGCGTCCCGAGCCTGCGATCGACTCGACACGTCGATACGTGACGCGAAACTACAGGGGTCTCTCTGTATTTCTGTATCGATCCACAGCTCTTGAAGCCTCGGGGCCTCGAAAACAAATCTTAATTATACTCCTCTTTACCGGCCAAAGAAGGCTGGGATGTGGTGTGGGTGTGGGGGGGGGGAGGGGGGGTTGTGGAGGGGGGGGGGGGTGGGTAGGGTAATAGGTAATAAGAACATCGTGAACTTCTGATATCCTCTCGATCATGGAAAAAATAAAAAAAACAACAACAAACAACAACAACAACACTTCACGCCTCATTCTCCAGAAACCTGCCTCTATATATAAATATCTAATTCATGCATATTCGTGTATCATATTTGCATATTAATGTGGAATATATGCATATTTAATCACAGCCCCGGGACTATAATCCCAAAATATTCATCTCTGCAGGTTCCATTATTTATATCTCTTCTTTCTTACCATGCTGCACACGCGCACACACACACACACACACACACACACACACACACACACACACACACACACACACACACACACACACACACACATCACACAACCACACACCACCTAACCACACACACACACACACACCACACCACACACACACACACTCACACACACACACACCACACACACACCATCCCATCCACACACACACCACCACAGACATACACACACACACCACACACAACCACACACACACACACACACCACCACCGCACACACACCACCCAATACACACACACCACACCATACACACACACACACACACCACCGCAGACTTACACCACACACCCACACACACACACACCACACCACCACACACACACTATACCATCCCACACACACACCACACACAGGCACACACCACAGCAAACACACACACCACCCCATACACACAAACACCACCGCAGACATACAAACACCAACCCACACACACAAACACACACACACACACACCACACACACACCAGGTCACACACACACACACACACACACACAACACAAACCACACACCACCACACCACGCACAGAAACACACTACAGACAAACACCACTCCATACACACACACACACACACCCACACCAAAGACCACACACCACACACACAACACTCACATACACACACACACATCCACAACACACACTCCATACACACACAAACACCACCCCATACACACACAAACACACATCCATCCACACACAAACACCACCTCCATTCCACACACACAACACCACTCACACAGACACACACACACACACACACACACTCCATACACACACACGCACACAAACACCACTCCATACACACACAAACACCACTCCATACACACACAAACACCACCCCATACACACACAAACACCACCCCATACACACACAAACACCACCCCATCCCACAAACCCACTACACACACAAACACCACTCCCATACACACACAAACACCACCCCATACACACACAAACACCACACACCATACACACAACACAACACACCACACACACACACACAACTCCATACACACAAACACCACTCCATACACACAAACACCACTCCATACACACAAACACCACTCCATACACACAAACACCACTCCATACACACAAACACCACTCCACACACTCCATACACACACAAACACCACTCCCATACACACACAACACACCACTCCATACACACACACATCCATCCGAAACACGTTTTTTACATAAATAAAAACAACGCGCCGCTGCTTTGTTTTTTTCCCTCCACACCCAGACTTTAAATAGAAATTCGTAGATATTGAGGGGGTTAAAACATCTTCACTCCTGCCACCACCACCATCATCATCATCATCATCATCATCATCATCATCATCATCATCATCATCATCATCATCATCATCATCATCACCATCATCATCATCATCATCATCATCACATTGTTCCGCACCGCCGCGAGAAATAAATAAATAAATAAATAAATTCCATGTGTTTTTTTTTATATCTGTTCAAACCTCACTGCTTATCAGAAATATATATATATATAAAGAAATGGAGTTAAGGGGGAAGGGGTGGGGAGAGTGGGGGATTGGGGTAGGACAGGGAGGAGGACGAGAAGAGCGAGAGAGCGAGGGGGGGGGGGTTGTCAGGATGGCACATTGTGTGCAAGTGTGAGGGGAAGGCAATGTGCATTAGGGCGATTACAATATCAGCCTGGTCCAGATGGAGGCAGGAAAATAAATAGAGAGAGAGAGAGAGAGAGAGAGAGAGAGAGAGAGAGAGAGGGAGAGAGAGAGGGAGGGAGAGAGAGATAGAGATAGAGAGGGAGAGAGAGAGACAGCAGAGGAAGACAGGGAGGTGTATTTTGTATGTGGTTGACCTGGATGAGAGAGATTGTGTGTGAATGCGAGCGAAAAGGTGTGTGTGTGTGCGCGTGCGTGTGTGTGTGTGTGTGGTTGTGTGGTGTGTGTGTGCGTGTGTGTGTGTGTGTGTGTGTGTGTGTGTGTGTTGTGTGTGTTGTGTGTGTGTGTGCGTGTGTGTGTGTGTGTGTGTGTGTGTGTGTGTGTGTGTGTGTGTGTGTGTGTGTGTGTGTGTGTGTGAGCTCATGTCAGGATAACAAAGCGAAGAGAAGGAGTCGTTAATTGGCGAGCGAGTATTGGATTAACAGGAGCAGGAGAAAGACAGACGAAGACGTTTGCATGCGTGTTGTGTGTGTGTGTGTGGTGTGTGTGTGTGTGTGTGTGTGTGTGTGTGTGTGTGCGAAAGAGAAAGAGAAAGAGAGAGAGAAGAAAGCAGGAAGTCCAGACACCTGTCAGCTGGAGCTAGGAGTATTTGACCAACTGTGGTCGGTGCTTGCTACAGATGTAAAAAAGGAAGAGCTGATTCGTCGGAAAAAAAAGAGAGAGAGAGAGAGAGAGAGAGAGAGAGAGAGAGAGAGAGAGAGAGAGAACGAAAGAAAGAAAGAGAACAAAAAAAACGTGTCCGTGTTCTGGTGCTGATACATCCAGCTGTGGGTGATAAATCTGTGTATTATCAACCCGTGTCGGAGGCGATGTCATTAAATAATTTAATGCCATCCATCAAAAAAAAAAAGAAAAGAAAAGAAAAAAAGAAAAAAAATTAAGAACCTTATTTAAAAAAAAAAAACGAATGAACCTACAAAGAAAAAAAAGAAAAAAAAGAAAAAAAAATTAAAGACCTTATTTAAAAAAAACAACAAAAAAACGATTGAAGCTGCAAGTATTGCAAAAAAAAAAAAAAGAAAAAAGGAAATATTGCAAATATTGGTAAAGATTCTCGCATAAAAAGTAAATAAATAAAACGGCTTTTGTCGTTTCTCCGGCGAACAAACGCTCTCCGAGAGCGGCGTTTGGGCGACATCGCTAATTAAACAAGTCACATCCCGAAGCTTGGCTTTCGTCCAAAACGTC
>JACRUU010000021.1:10999508-11012008 GCA_030449085.1 Kryptopterus vitreolus
GGCTTCCTGCACTTCCTCAGCCACCACTAGACCCCCTGCACCACTGTCCTCACACAGACACACCTGCACACACACACACACACACACACACACACACACACACACACACACACACACACGCACAGTAAGACCTGCGATGTTGAACTGGTGTAATAATAATAATAACACAAGAACAATGTGTTGACAATGTTTCATGGAAATGCCCCGGTACAGGACTGGAAGATCTACAGAGCTCCATCCAACACCTTTTCACCTCCATCACTACCTGCCTCTACCTACACATATTATAATTATATACTCAAAATCTCTCCCTTTAATAGCATTATTGATGATGTTAATATTTATTTTACTCTGGGAATTATTTCTTTGATATATGAATTTCTCGTTAATGACAATGTTATTTTGTTTAGTGTTGGTTGGTTTGAAGTGTAAAATATGGGACGTGGCTCCTTTAAGAATTTGTTCCAGTTGTTGTTCCGGTTGCTTTTCCATATAAACTGGTGATACGGTGTTTAGGTTATACGGAAGCGCTTTATTGCGTTCAGTAAAAATGCGCTTTATTGCGTATACGGATTTGGGAAATGCGGTAAGGTTCCATACGCTAATATAATGTGAGGAGATATCGTACCTGTTGTGAATGTGCAGCTAGGGGGCGTCATTGGGGGAAATTTAGGAAGCGTGAGTGGATGCACTGAATGTTTATTTATAGGTTTTTGTTGTTTTTTTTTTTGTTGTTCGGGTTCATCACTCACATCACAATGCATATATATATAAATATATATATATATATAATATATATAAGGTATATATATATATAATAGGTACCTCGGTATACGTCATTACCATCGGTAATTCGTCCTTTGTATACGAAGCTTTCATTAATTGTTCCTCAGAAAGCGACTTTGGACTGAATCAGATGTTAACCGATATATATATATATATATATATATATATATATATATATATATATATATATATATCGTCATAGCATTCATTCATTCATATATCTATGTTATATTCATAGTTCATTTCCCCATTCATTCTTTTTTCCTACGCTTTATATCCGATCTCTCGGGTCACGGGGAGCCTGTGCCTATCTCAGGCATCTATGGGCATTAAGGCAGGATACACCCTGGATGGAATGCCAACCCATCGCAGGACACACACACACACACACACACACACACACACTCACACATTCACACACACATTCATACACTAGGGACAATTTTTTCCAAGGTGCCAATCAACCTACCGTGCATGTTTTTGGACCGGGAGGAAACCGGAGAACCCGGGAGAAAAAAAACCCCTGAGGCACGGGGAGAACATGCACAAACTCCACACACACATGACCGAGACGGGAATCGAACCCGGACCCTGGCGGTGTGAGGCGAACGTGCTAACCACTAAACCAAAACCGTGCCCTATATATATATATATATATATATATATATATATATATATATATATATATATATATATATATATATATATATATATATATAATATATATATCTATATAGTATATATATATATATATATATGTATATATATACACAAGCCTCAACACACTAAACAGGGATATTATTAATAAAAATAGTTTCCCACGGAACAACAGAGCTCCTTTTAGAGAAAACGAATCCGGCGAACAGAAAACATAAAGGAATACTGTTTCAGGCCGGAGAGTCGGAAAGTCAGTTCGGGGTAAAGTGGGAGATTTATACGCTCTGGTTTAGAGGTCGAAGGCGTAGCGTAGTCTGTGTCATGTACTCTCTCTCTCTCTCTCTCTCTCTCTCTCTCTCTCTCCTCTCTGTGGCGAATATATTTTATGATTTTTTTTTTTTTTTTTATTTAAAAAAAAAAAAACCTGCACATGTTAAAACCATCTCACCGCCTCCATTCCCCTCGCCTCCATTCCCCTCGATGCTTCAAAGCTGACAGACAAGGCACACGAAGTGTAACGTCGCCTTCCTTGTCAGCCCCACACACTCACTCATTCACACACACACACACACACACACACACACACACACACACACACACACACACACACACCACACACGCGCGCTGTCTTGTGAGTTACGCTCGCTGAAATCTAAGCTCGTAGATGAGAGACAGAATGAAATTGCCTTGTTGCCGCAACTGGAAGTGCACTCAGCTGAATGACTTTTCCAGAGCGCCGTCTGCAGCACAGACAAATTAAAAAGCCAGATACTGTATTAGACGCCAAACAGACACACAAGTAACCCCTGGTACACCACACACACACACACACACACACACACACACACACACACACACACACACACACACACAGTAGTTAAGTATTCTGTAAGAAAACTCCCAGAGTTTACTGCAGTCAGATATCTATTTGCTTCTCTCCATCTTTTCCCATATATATATATATATATATATATATATATATATATATATATATATATATATAGACTGTTGCATGCAAAAGTATTGGGACACAAATGACTTCTCCAGGGATCGAAATCCGACGCTAGTTGGGAAGATCTCCCGCTGCGGCGCTCCAACGTCTATAGGATGATCTGGAACGCCTCGGAAACTTTCCTCGCGTCCTCCCGTCTCCCGTCTGGATTTACTGTTAGGAAAACCGAATACAGAGCGGGAAAAAATAGCATGGAACATGGAACACATAGATAGATAGATAGATAGATTGTGATGGGATGGATGGATGGATAGATAGATAGACAGACAGACAGACAGACAGATAGATAGATAGATAGATAGATAGATAGATAGATAGATAGATAGATAGACAGCCTACAGATAGATCAGATAGATAGATAGATAGATAGATAGATAGCGATAGATAGATAGATAGATAGATAGATAGATAGATAGATAGAAGATATAGACAGATAGATAGATAGATATAGATAGATAGATCGCTGTTATTTTTGTATGATAGACAGATGGTTTGATTGGGATGATGGGAGATGGATCAGGATAGATAGATGGAGATCCTAGATCGATTGCTCGCTATGCTCGCTCGGCCCGATGATAGATAGCTCGCTAGCTATCGCTCCGATAGATATGCTAGATAGATAGCTCGCTCGCATCGCTCGATCGCTTGAGACGATAGATGATCGATAGATCTGGCTTCGACTAGATCTCGAGATTTCCTAGATTTCAGACAGATACATTGATAGATAGATAGATAGCCTATAGATAGATCTAGATATCTGATGGATGCATCGACATACATGACAGATACATATAGATAGATAGATAGATAGATAGATAGATAGATAGATAGATAGACAGACAGACAGACAGACAGACAGACAGACAGACAGACAGATAGATAGATAGATAGATAGATAGATAGATAGATAGATTAGATAGATAGATAGATAGATAGATAGATAGATAGACTAGATAGATAGATAGATAGATAGATAGATAGATATGATAGATAGATATTTAGATAGATAGATAGATAGATAGATAGACAGACAGACAGACAGACCAGAGGATGGATGGCTGGATGGATAGATAGATGTATATGTATGTATGTATGGATGGATGCATTGGTGAACAGATAGATACATATAATAGATAGATAGATAGATAGATAGATAGCCTAGAGGATGGCTGTATGGATGGATGCATCGGTGAACAGATAGATAGATACATGATAGATAGATAGATAGATAGATAGATAGATACACAAAAGACACACTTCTTGCAGTCGATTGTCCATCATCATAAGAGCGTAGAGGGAATAAATGGTGAAGGTCTGGAGTCGATGTGAAAGGATGAACTTGGACATGAAAAGACATGGCAGTAAAGTATGTTTATTGCAACAAACACGTGTCGGATCGAAACGCCGGCGCTAATGCGAGCGGCACGTATCGTCGTGAAAAGCGGGCGGCAAAAGTGTGGGAAAAAACCGGAAAAACGCCGCCTCTAAACAAACCCTCGTGGTTGGTGGGGGAAAAAAAACAAAAAAACAAAAAGAAAAAAAGACGCTGGAAAGGTTCCTTGAATGACATCGGAGTCGAAACGCCACATTTGCTGCACATATGCGATGGTAACAGGCTTCCTTCCTTCGCACCCCGCCGTGGCGGCGTACACACTCGCCGAGCCGCCGCCGCCGCCGCAGAGCTCGCGCACCGAGCACGTCGCAATTCGTTTTTTTTTTCTTTCCGAGCGCCTGCTGGTGCGCTACTCCCACTCCCACT
This sequence comes from Kryptopterus vitreolus, assembly GCA_030449085.1. Taxonomy (NCBI): domain Eukaryota; kingdom Metazoa; phylum Chordata; class Actinopteri; order Siluriformes; family Siluridae; genus Kryptopterus; species Kryptopterus vitreolus. The sequence goes on from JACRUU010000021.1 coordinate 11,003,723, forward strand.
CCTGACTTCCCGTACAGATAGAGAACGGAGCGTGGGGGGGAGGAGGAGGCGGGGGGAAGGTGTGTGTGTGTGTGTGTGTGTGTGTGTGTGGTGTGTGGGGGGGGGAGAAACGAGTGAGACGGGGCCAATTGTCATCCCGATTCACCATTCATTGAGCCTGAGCTCCGGACTTCCCTAATCCTCGGGCAGATGGAGTGGCCCCTCGCTTTAAACACCTGATATGAAGCCATCCGTCATGCTGTAAGGCGGAGGGGAGCGGGCGCTGGGTGTGGGGCAGCTGGGTACGACGCCTGAGTGCACCTGTGATAGACTGGCATTTTCCCCTGATAGCGTTCCCGAGCTCTCCGCCGGACCGTGGAACAGGTGGAGTAGAAGTGAGAGAGATTGATAGCGAGAGGAAAATAAATGCATACAGGGTTTTCGAGGTGAGCGGAGAATAGGGGATGTTCACATACTGCGCACGCCTCCGGAATACCAATGAGGCCCGGTCCCTCCACTGCTCACCGCTGCAGCAGAATTCCGCCTGCTCCTCTCCGCGCTCGGAACGGAGAGAAAAATCCCCCCCTCGTTCCACGGCGGTATTCCGCACATCCCCGGACAATTCCAAAGCGAGAGTGCACAGGGAAGGAGGAAAAGGTGGTTCTTTTCAAAACGTAGCGTAGTAATAGGGGATCCGCGATTTCATCAGCATTGGCGACGTTCCGACGACATTCCCGGCGACGTTCTGATGGCGTTCCGACTTCCGCTTTGAGCGGAAGATCATCGTTTGGTCTACTCGCCAGATCTGAAGATCTTCCCGAAAGATCCAGCTCGCCATTTTTTTTCCCAGAGATCCGCAGAATTCCGGACCCAAACTCTCCCGTTTCCGTTTCCGATAATCTGCTCTCCTTTCTCCCTGGGAAAATCCACCAGGTTCCTGGGAACGCGACGATCCAGTTCGGCGGCAATTTTTTCGGAGATCTGTAGAATTCCAGACCCAAGCTCTCCCGATCCCGTTTACGATAATCTGCCCTTCTTTCTTCCCGGAAAAATCCACCAGGTTCCCGGAAGACGACGATAGAGTCGGGCATTTTACGACAGAATTCCCAGAGAAGACATCCTGGACACCGGGAATGATCCACCGGATCTCAAGAGGATGTCGAATCACGTCTACTGTTTAATGTCTTTCCGGCGAACTCACGTAAATTCTACCGAACCGATCTGGCATGAACCGGATCGTAGAAATCTCATAGTGAAGAACATTCATTCATTCATTCATTCATCATTCATCTTCATTTTCTTATCTTCTACCGCTTTATCCGATCTTCCCTTGGGTCACTCTACTCTCGGGGCGTCTATGGGCATTAAGGCAGGATACACCCTGGATGGAATGCCAACCCATCACACACACAACACACATTACATACACACACACACACACACACACACACACAACAACACACAATTCATACACTAGGGACAATTTTCCAAGGTGCCAATCAACCACCCCTACCGTGCATGTTTTTGGACCGGGGGGAGGGAGGAAGGAGGGGAGGGGAGGAGGAAACCGGAGAACCCGGAGAAAAAAAACAAAAACCCCTGAGGCACGGGGGGAGAACATGCAAACAAACTCCACACACACATGGCATGGCCGAGACGGGAATCGAACCCGGACCCTGGTGGTGTGAGGCGAACGTGCTAACCACTAAGCCACCGTGTCCCCTCTGTGAAGAACATCTCCGGCTTAATTTTTTTGTAACGTAAAATACAATTTAGACTTTTATTACATTTGTCAAAAGAATTTTTTTAGGAATTTGTGGAGGTGAATGAAAATCTTCATTCCATAGGGTCCCACACACACACACACACACACACACACACACACACACACACACACACACACGAGGCAAACGGTGTCATTAGACGGAACTTCAGTCTCCGTGGACCGTTTCGAGTCGGAGACCCAATTTGTCAAGGAAAACAATTAGCGGCGAATGATCCGTTCCGTCGCTCTTTAACGAGCTCGTTCGGGTCGCGCCACTAAAAGTCGCATCACGCAAAGGTCACTGTGACAATACGACCCCCCCCCCCCCTCTCCCCCCATTCCACCCCCCCACCCCCCCCCTCCCCACTCCCCTCCACGCGTATGATAAAAGAGGCGCCCACATAAAATTCTGGGTAATTGCTCATGAGATGATGATTGAAATGCGGATGTCAAAGGATTCGGGAAAAGAAAAAAGAAAAAAAAAAAAAAAAAAAACGACATTTAAAACCCACAATGAAATAAAATAATCAAATAAAAAAAAAAAAAATATAAATAAATAAAAGCCTTTTTACGACGGAGCCACCGCTTCTTATTCGCAGAGTTTGTAAGAGGTTCATCAGTCAGTGACCTTGGCGAGGGCCTCGTTGCGCGAACGATAGAGACAGTGGTTGCCATAACTATTGTAACCATGGCGACCGCTCGACTGCATAGAATCCCAGACTTTTGTTAGAACTGAATGGTGATTATTTTTACTTTCAGTCAATAATTCTGTTTTCGAGGCATCACAAAGACGGGGAGAAAAAAAAAAAAAAAAGCTCCCGCGCCGCACGGAATAGACGCGCCGTGCCGCGGACACGTCGCGATAAATAAATAAATAAATAAATAACATAACCCTCGTGAGATTAAGGAGGTTTTCGATGGGAGCTAGGACACCCTTAGTTATTTATCGGAGTAAAGTAAAAGAAGTAAACAAGAAGAAATGTTTATTTTCACTATGCAAATATCTTGCTGGACACGGTGGCGTTAGTGGTTAACACGTTCGCCTCACACCGCCAGGGTCCGGGTTCGATTCCCGTCTCGGCCATGTGTGTGTGGAGTTTGTGCATGTTCTCCCCGTGTCTCAGGGGGTTTTTTTTCTCCGGGTTCTCCGGTTTCCTCCCCTGGTCCAAAAAAACATGCACGGTAGTTTGATTGATTGGCACCTTGGAAAATTGTCCCTAGTGTATGAATGTGTGTGTGTGTGTGTGTGTGTGTGTGTGTGTGGGTGTGTGTGTGTGTGTGGTGTGTGAGATGGGTTGGCATTCCATCCAGGGTGTATCCTGCCTTAATGCCCATAGACGCCCTGAGATAGGACACAGACTCCCCGTGACCCGAGGGAAGATCGGATAAATAAAGCGTTAGAAGATGAATGAATGAATGAAATATCTTCCTCTACTGTAAATCCAGTCCGGAACGGACACACCTGGATGAGGACGGCGTCGTTACAACTCATAGCGTACTCCTTATGCTAGTCGGGAAACGATATAAGGAGCATGTTGTATCCGAAAGTTTCCAGACTGCTTTTCTAACCGGCCAGTAGGTGGCAGCACATCGCTGCACTCACAGTCTCAGGGAGCACCGTTTTTTTTAGCCAATAAAATACATCGGGCGGGGCACGGTGGCGTAGTGGTTAGCACGTTCGCCTCACACCGCCAGGGTCCGGGTTCGATTCCCGTCTCGGCCATGTGTGTGTGGAGTTTGTTGCATGTTCTCCCCGTGCCTCAGGGGGTTTTTCTCCGGGTTCTCCGGTTTCCTCCCCCGGTCCAAAAAAACATGCACGGTAGGTTGATTGGCACCTTGGAAAATTGTCCCTAGTGTATGAATGTGTGAGTGTGTGTGTGTGTGTGTGTGTGTGTGTGTGTGTGATGGGTTGGCATTCCATCCAGGGTGTATCCTGCCTTAATGCCCATAGACGCCTGAGATAGACACAGACTCCCCGTGACCCGAGGGAAGATCGGATAAAGCGGTTTAGAAGATAGAATGAATGAATGAATGAATAAATACATCGGGTTGTGCGGTATGCAAACATGCCGGATAGGACCAGATAAATCCCGGTTTTTTAGAATTCCGAAACCCATTCCCATGAGTTTCATTCCAAGCAAATCAAAAACCCCCCCCAGACCCCCCCCCCCCCCAAAAAAAAACCGCCAGACTGGGCTAATTGCAGAGGCGTTGGATCTCTCTGTTCTCTTGACACGCTCGCTAACATTAAAACCCAATTCGGCTTTTCAGAGACGAGGACAGCATCAGCTCCTGTCATCTCCTCTCTCTATTTCTCTCTCTCCCTCTCTTTCTCTCTGTCTCTCTCTCTCTCTCTTTCTTTCTTGTTCGTGTCTCTCCCATTAACCGACTCCAGGCTTTAACTACACGGAAAAGTGCTCTTTATGTCACGGATCACTAGCTAACCTTTATGAAGGCAAGTCTTATAATCAGTCAGCGCAAGACCTTCATCATCTACTGTCATGACCGAGAAAAAAAAAAAAAAAAAAAAAAACACGGCCTTGCACTTTCGCTTATTTTTCCTACAAAATGCACGCTTTTGACGCACGGAACCTTCGTAGAACCGAGAGGAGGTGGAGGGGGAGGTGGAGGAAGAGGAGGGGGGGGGGATCAAATCTCTTTTTGTTGAAATTACAACCTGTAAAGGATTTGTGTGAAATGAAGGGTATAGAAAAATCGTTTTATAGATTCTAGAACTCGCTCGGGGTGTATTCCGATTGGTCGGAAGTTTGTGGGTAAAAAAAAAAGGGTAGGTGTGTATTAATTCCCTTTTACGAATATGAAGTCTTTTCCAGGCTCTGTTTACACGTCAGAATGGACTGGAAAACGCCGGTGCTCCCTGTGACTGTGCATGCAGCCTTGTGCTGCCACCTGCTGGCGTGTACCGAAATGCACATCGTAGTAATAATTCAAATGTATATGTATATATATATATATACTATATATATATATATAGTATATATATCTATATATATATATATCATAATATATATTAATATATTCTATAGGGGGATACGGTGGCTTAGTGGTTATCACGTTCGTCTCACACCGTCAGGGTCCGGGTTCGATTCCCGTCTCGGCCATGTGTGTGTGGAGTTTGTGCATGTTCTCCCCGTGTCTCAGGGGGTATTTCTCCGGGTTCTCCGGTTTCCTCCCCCGGTCCAAAAAAAAAACATGCACGGTAGGTTAGGTTGATTGGCACCTTGGAAAATTGTCCCTAGTTGTCTAGTGTATGAATGTGTGTGTGTGTGTGTGTGTGTGTGTGTGTGTGTGTGTGATGGGTTGGCATTCCATCCAGGGTGTATCCTGCATTAATGCCCATAGACGCCTGAGATAGACACAGACTCCCCGTGACCCGAGGGAAGATCGGATAAAGCGCTAGAAGATGAATGAATGATTGAATGAATGAATGTATATGATAATAAACTACATCTCCCGCAATGCATTTGACTGTGTTAACCCGCGAACTGACGCCATCCGGCCACTAGAGAGCAGCGTACCGAGAGTGAATTTATATCCCAAAATTTCCCAGAAGCGGAAAAATGATGGCGATTGGAACGCACTTCCCACAATATGTTTGTGCTTGGAGGAGAAAAAAAAGCGCTGTGTATTTTGTGTTATGAGGCGACGTCGCTCATCAAACACTCTATTACTCTCTTATAGTCTTTCACACTCCTGCACTCGATCAGGATAATTAATTAATTAATTAATGACTTCCTAAACAAATCTGGATTCAATGAATTAAATAGGAATAAAAAAATAAATCAAAAACAGGAGAGCCGAACTTATTCCAGCATGCAAAAGAAATCCATATAGTACAGTTTATTCATTATTTTAATCTCGTCGAACGGAGAAAAAAAACACCCAAAACAACTGGGATCAATACCTGCGTCAGTCCGTCAGTCCGTCAGAACGATCAATAACAACATAACCGGAGCTGCTGCAAAGCCATAAAAACGCCGTCTGCCGTTGCCATGGCGAGTTGATACGCCTGACTTAACACAGACAACGCAGCGTGATTGCTACTACGGAGAACGTGTCATTTCGAAAAAAAAAAAAAAAAAATATATATATATATAAAAAATAAACGGTGAGGAGGAATGGATGGAGTGATAAAGAGAAGAGAAAATGCCTCTGCATGCTTTATTAGCCGGCATTCTGTTTAGTACAGACGTGGATTCTTCTCTATATACCTCATATATATCTGTATATATATATATATATATATATATATATATATATATATTTTGATATATATATATATATATATATATATATATATATATATCATCTTCTACCGCTTTATCCGATCTTCCCTCGGGTCACGGGGAGTCTGTGTCCTATCTCAGGCGTCTATGGACATTAAGGCAGGATACACCCTGGATGGAATGGCAACCCATCGCAAAAACACACACACACACACACACACACACACCACACACACACACACATTCATACACTAGGGACAATTTTCCAAGGTGCCAATCAACCTACCGTGCATGTTTTTTGGACCGGGGAGGGAAACCGGAGAACCCGGAGAAAAAAACCCCTGAGGCACGGGGAGAACATGCACAAACTCCACACACACACATGGCCGAGACGGGAATCGAACCCGGACCCTGGCGGTGTGAGGCGAACGTGCTAACCACTAAACCACCGTGCCCCCCTATATATATATATATATATATATATATATATATATATATATATATATATATATATATATATATATATATACCTCTATAAATATCTTTATTTCATTGGGACTGTTTTTCTTATTAATGTCATTGTTTATAAATAATTTCATTACAGAAGAAGTGATAATAATTGCCACCGGCTCGGGCAACAGAGAAAATGTTTTTTTTTAATTTGCACCATATTTGATAAATATATTTAGATTTGTAATCATTTTTAAAGATTTTTTTATACGTTTTTTTCATAATAAAAAGTCTTAAATTCGAAATTTTATGGCTAATATTCCATATCGCCCTTCGATATATCGTAGCATTGTTTCAGACCTGTCCAAAACGCATCACTGAATAGAATAGCTTTTATTTGTTAGCTATGCCACAGCGCCTCCTGCAGCACAGAAAGTAAAGTCCTTGCTCAAGCACCCAATAGAGGCAGGTTCGAACTTCAGGCCTCCGACCTTCTGATCAGCGCCTTAACCAGTGAGCTCTGTATAAGTTGAATAATAGTCAATCAAATAGAATTGGCGAATAGTAAAAAATAAATACGGAGCAATTACATGCATTTTAGCAAGTTATTTCATTATGCAAATGATATGTACATCATATGAATATATTAAAAAAAAACCAATGGATACATTTTTCTCGTTCTTTTTTGCGGAGAGTATCGCAGGAAAGAATGGAGGACGTTAGCGAGATGACTACAGCCGTCAGACAGGAGTTTGGGGTGCATTTTTTCGCCGCGTGGCTGCGCGTGAATGGAAATGTCATCGGCAGGCCTGAGAAGCCATTACGTGATTACACGAGAGAGGTGGAAAGTGCTCGACTGTAATAACGCACTCGGTGATTAAATGAGTGTGACTGCCAAGTGGCCATGCCACTTTTAGTACTGCCATTTATTTATTTATTATTTATTTTTCTGCCCAAAGGGGTCGCACAATTATTGTCAAATCAACACACGGAATATCTTGCCGTGATAAGGATCAGAAATGATCCTGGATCCATCAGCAAGTTCCAGGATAATGTATATTATATATATATATATATATATATATATATATATATATATATATATATATATATATATATATAGTTTATAGTTTAGCAGTTTTTGTATGGCCGCGATCCTTCTGGTTAACGGATATTTAGATTATCACATAAACTCCATGCAGTTTGGACCCACATATGGTCCTGGAAAACTGGACCCGCGGAAGGTCCTGGAAAATTGGACCTACATAAGGTCCTGAAAGATTGGACCAGTGGAAGGTCCTGGAAAATTGGACCCGTGCGAGGTCCTGGAAAATTGGACCTACATAAGGTCTTGGAAGATTGGACTTGCGCAAGGTCCTGGCAGATCGGATCCATGTAAGGTCCTGGAAGATTGAGCTCACAGTATGTCCTGGAAGATTGGACCCTGGGAAGGTCCTGGAAAACTGGACCTACATAAGGTCCTGAAAGATTTAATCCGCAGAAGGTCCTGGCAGATCGGACCCACGTAAGGTCCTGGAAGATTGAGCTCACAGAATGTCCTGGAAAATTGGATCTACATAAAGTCCTGGAAGACTGGACCTGCAGCAGGTCCTAGGCAGATTGAACCCACATAAGGTCCTGGCAGATTGGACATGTGGAAGGTCCAGGAAGATTGGATGTGTGGAAGGTCCTGAAAGATTGGACATGTGGAAGGTCCAGGAAGATTGGATGTGTGGAAGGTCCTGGAAGATTGGACATGTGGAAGGCCCAGGAAGATTGGACCCGTGGAAGGTCCTGGAAGATTGGACATGTGGAAGGTCCTGGAATATTGGACATGTGGAAGGT
>JACRUU010000021.1:11017008-11032008 GCA_030449085.1 Kryptopterus vitreolus
TGTGTGTGTGTGTGTGTGTGTGAGGAGAGTTCTGCTGATCCGGAGTGTGGAGGCTGGAAAAGGTTGCTGAAGCGAGCGCTGGGATTTGGAAGCGGTGGGAGACGAGCTGCAGGAAGCGTGAATAACCTGAAGAGACACCACATCATTAGAAAAACCTCGGAGTAACAGCCAGGAACCTCACGGAGAAGCGCAGTGTTCACTCATACACTACTGTACACACAGCCTTTACCTTTCAACACACACACACACACACACACACACACACACACACACACACACACACAACCCACACACACACACACACCACACACCACACTCTTTTTTGGTCCATCTGTCTCTCTGTGAAGCTCGAAACCTAAAATCATTTTGACTTAATCATGTCCTTTCAGAAAGTGTGTGTGTTGTGTGTGTGTGTGTGTGTGTGTGTGTGTGTGTGTGGTGTGTGTGTGTGTGTGTGCGCTCTGTAATGGATTTGCATGTTGGGAAACGTGTGGAATTTTGCGGACGTCCTGAAGTCGATGTCAATTTTACTCCTGTGAAAAACTCACACGGTGTTTTCTCACCACACTTGTTTAGCCCCAATCCAAACACACACACACCACACACACACACACACACACACACACACACACACACACACACACCACACACCACACACACACACTGATTATTGAGAAGCGTAAGCGTGCCAAGATTCCAATCAGCAGTGGTGTATGTTGCCAAGCAGCGGTGTATCGGTGCTTCCGCTAACGATCCCGAGCCGAGTCGAGTCGAGTCAAGCCGAGTCAAGTCGAGTCGAGTCGAGTCACTTGACTCGACTCGACTTGACTCGGCTTGACTCGACTCGACTCGAGCTCCAGCATCCCTCAGTCCACTGTCTCCATCCCACGTCCCTCAGTCCCCCCGTCCCCGTCCAGCGTCTCTCAGTCCCCAGTCCCAATCCAGCATCCCTCAGTCCACTGTCTCCATCCCACGTCCCTCAGTCCCCCCGTCCCCGTCCAGCGTCTCTCAGTCCCCAGTCCCAATCCAGAATCCGTCATTCCCCCATCCCAATCCAGCATCCCTCAGTCCACTGTTTCCATCCCACGTCCCTCAGTCCCCCCGTCCCCGTCCAGCGTCTCTCAGTCCCCAGTCCCAATCCAGAATCCGTCATTCCCCCATCCCAATCCAGCATCCCTCAGTCCACTGTCTCCATCCCACATCCCTCAGTCCCCCATCCAGCGTTCCTCAGTCCCCGTCCCCATCCAGAACTCCCCCATCCAGCATCCCTCAATCCCCTTCCAGCGTTCCTCAGTCTCCGTCCCCATCCAGAACTCCCCCATCCCCATCCAGCGTCCCTCAATCCCCTTCCAGCGTTCCTCAGTCTCCGTCCCCATCCAGAACTCCCCCATCCCCATCCAGCGTCCCTCAATCCCCTTCCAGTATCCCTCAGTCCCCCGTCCTCATCCAGTGTCCCTCACTCCCCTGTCACCATCCAGCGTCCCTCAGTCCCCCATCCCAATCCAGTGTCCCTCAGAGCCCCCCCGTCCCCATCCTGCATCCGTCAGTCCACCGTCTCCATCCCATGTCCTTCAGTCCCCTGTCTCCTTTGGCTCCATCTATCATCTTTCCGCCCCCTACATCTCCATCCCTCGTCTCTCTGTTGCCTGTCTCCATCTATCATCTTACTCCCCCAGATCTCAATCTCCTAAGTCTCCATCCCCATCTCTCTGTCCTTCATGTCTCTGCTCCGTCCCATGTCTCCATCAACCGCCCCACCCATCTCTCCGTCCCAATCTCTTACTCCCCCGTCACTCCCACACAGAGTTGTCCCAGATATCCCTCGTTCATCACTAACACACTTGTGATCAATACGCTCCGTCTCTCCATCCCTCCATCTCTCCATCCCTCCACCTCTCCGTCCCTCCGTCTCTCCATCTCTCCGTCTCTCCATCTCTCCATCCCACCATCCCTCCGTCTCTCCATCCCTCCACCTCTCCGTCCCTCTGTCTCTCCGTCCCTCAATCCCTCCATCTCTCCATCCCTCTATCCCTCCGCCTCTCGTTCCACAGATTCCTGGAAAGAGATAAAAAAAAACCATTTTAATTGTTTTCTGATGTCCGTTATTACACTTCAGTCCCGGCGTTATTGGAATTTCCGACATCTATTATTGAAATGAAGACTTGAGCCCGAGGCTTCGGTTTGCGTCCTGCGTGTGTGTGTGTGTGTGTGTGTGTGTGTGTGTGTGTGTGTGTGTGTGTGTGTTGTGTGTGTGTGTGATTGGCCTATAAATGTGCACATCTGCAGTCAAGGCTCCACATCTGTTTCTCACATTTTCCCCTCACGTTGCTGAGCTCCAGCTACAGGGGAACGAGTGAGACAAAGACAAGAGGGAGGGAGAGAAAACAATCAGTCCATTACGAAGAGAAATCTATCTATCTATCTATCTATCTATCTATCTATCTATCTATCTATCTATCTATCTATCTATCTATCTATCTATAATGGAGTCTTCCTCTCATCCTCTCTCTCCTCCTTCAGGTCTTTCGCTCCTCTGTTTTATCGTGGATGAAGTGACGCGTTGTCACATGGGTCGGGTCGTTTGGACGAGGCGAGTTTCCAGCTGTGTTTATTCGCTCCTTCCCGCTCGAGCAGATGTTTTGGAGCTTGTTGTCGGAGTGTGGGAGTGTCGGACCGGGACACGATGACCCCGAGAACCTGCTAATTGTTGGAACGAATTGCCCCAGTTTACATAAACACTCGCTGAATTCCGCAGACAAAGAGACGCAGAGACGCAGAGACACAGAGACACAGAGACACAGAGACACAGAGACGCAGAGATGCAGAGACACAGAGACACAGAGACACAGAGATGCAGAGACCAGAGACGCAGAGACGCAGAGACACAGAGACGAGACAGAGAGAGAACAGAGACGCAGAGACACAGAGACAGAGACAGAGACACAGAGATGCAGAGACACAGAGATAGAGAGACGCAGAGAATGCAGAGATGCAGAGACGCAGAGACACAGAGACACAGAGATGCAGAGACACAGAGATGCAGAGACACAGAGATGCAGAGACGCAGAGACACAGAGACGCAGAGACACAGAGATGCAGAGACACAGAGATGACACAGAGACAGAGACAGACAGAGATACAGAGACAGAGACAGATATGCAGAGACACAGAGACGCAGAGATGCAGAGATGCAGAGACACAGAGATGCAGAGATGAGAGACACAGAGACACAGAGATGCAGAGACACAGAGACACAGAGACACAGAGACACAGATATGCAGAGACACAGAGACGCAGAGATGCAGAGACGCAGAGACACAGAGACACAGAGACAGAGACACAGAGACACAGAGACACAGATATGCAGAGACACAGAGACGCAGAGATGCAGAGACACAGAGACACAGAGACAGAGACGCAGAGACAGAGACAGAGACACAGAGATACAGAGACACAGACACAGAGATGCAGAGACACAGAGACACAGATATGCAGAGACACAGAGACGCAGAGATGCAGAGACGCAGAGACGCAGAGACAGTCCGGCGCGGGACGAGAAAGAAACTTCAACCAACAAACACAACAAACACAGAGACACAGAGAAGAACTTCCAAGGACCGTTATACTATATATCCATCTTTTCCCTATCTATCTATCTATCTATCTATCTATCTATCTATCTATCTATCCATCCCTCCATCCATCCATCCATCCATCTATCCATCCATCCATCCATCTATTCCCTCTCTTCCTTCCTTCCTTCTTTCCATCCTTTTCTCCTCCATGTTAATTGCTAAAACATCATTCATTACTAAACACAGAAAAATATGTCCTTTTTAACACTTTTTTTTTCTCCGTCGTATCGAATCGTATAAAAAACGCTGAACTCGATCGGCAGAAACGTCGCTGTGATTTCAGTCGCACCAAACACAAACAACAACAACAACAACAACAAAAGCCTCAGTCAAAAGGAATCGATGGGAAACGTACAGAAATCACTGTTAATGATTTAACAGAAACGACTGGAAAAAAAATCACTTTTATGTCGTTTTCTGGTGAAAAGTGGCGGATGTGATTTCTTCCTCGGCGTGGACCTGCGCTGTGAGCTTCCTGATGGCGAAAGCGCGGTGGGCTCGGCGAGGACGAGACGGTGGTGAAAGCAGGGGGTTGGAGCGCAACGCCAAATCCGGCCTTTTACTTTTATTATTAAACGTCCACAAAGATTCTTCACACATTCGTTTAGTAAGTTTACAGACGAGTGGAATGTTGTTCTGTGTCAGAATCACTCTGTTCAACAGTTCTGGGTCTTCTTTATTGTGTTTTTTCATTTCCTGATGCAATCTATCTATCTATCTATCTATCTGTCTATCTATCTATCTGTCTGTCTATCTATCTATCTATCTATATATCTATCTATCTGTCTATCTATCTATCTATCTATCTATCTATCTATCTATCTGTCTGTCTATCTATCTGTCTGTCTGTCTGTCTGTCTATATATCTGTCTATCTATTCCCTTTCTTTCTTTCTTTCTGTATGTCTGTCTGTCGGTCTGGCTATCCCTTTTCTATCTATCTATCTATCTATCTATCTATCTATCTATCTATCTATCTATCTATCTATCTATCTATCTATCTATCTATCTGCCTTGTCTGTCTATATATCTGTCAATCTTTTTATTCTTTCTTTCTTTATCTATCTATCTATCTATCTATCTATCTATCTGTCTATATCTGTCTGTCTATCTGATCTATCTATCTATCTATCTGTCTGTCTGTCTGTCTGTCTGTCTGTCTGTCTGTCTGTCTGTCTGTCGTCTATATATCTGTCTATCTATTCCCTTTCTTTCTTTCTTTCTGTATGTCTTTCTGTCGGTCTGGCTATTCCTTTTCTATCTATCTATCTATCTATCTATCTATCTATCTATCTATCTATCTATCTATCTATCTATCTATCTATCTATCTATCTATCTATCTATCTGTCTGTCTGCCTGTCTGTCTATATATCTGTCAATCTATTCCCTTTCTTTCTTTCTTTCTTTCTTTCTTTCTTTCTTTTCTGTTATCTTTCTATCTATCTATCTATCTATCTATCTATCTATCTATCTATATCTATCTATCTATCTATCTATCTTCTTTCTGTCTTCTATCTTTTTTCTTTTTTTGTGCGCAGAAAGGGACAGAAAAACTCCAAATCTGGGTTTAATTATAACTATTAAAGGTTCTTGAGACAGACGTTTGATAACAGACGAGTTTTATCTTCTTTTGTTCTTTATGTCTCTGATTGAAGTTAATCAGCAGTTCTGGGTTTTCTTTGTTGTGTTTTTTTCATTTCCTGACGTGCAGAATGTTTTTATGTGATCCAGGACAGCGATTAAGGCACTGGGCTTCTGATCCGGCGGTCGGGGGACCTTACACCCTTACACCCCCCCCCCCCTTCCCCGGGCCAAGATGCCACTCTTGGGTCCTTGACACAGGCCCTTAATCCTCTGTCCTCCAGGGGGCGGCGTATCGTATCTGGGCCCAGCTTCCAAACAATCCGAGATTTGTGACGAAGAACTTTCGGTGTGAGTTAACGTTGATGCGACACATAACGCCTCATCTTCTTCTTCTTCTTCTTCTTCTTCTTCTTCTTCTTCATGCGTTGCTCTAAATCCTGCCTCTGTGGTTTCCTTGCGTTTGAACGTGACACGGGAACTTTTGACTTTGTACTTCAGCCTTTAATTAAAACACTTTTTGGAGGTGTAGAAGGATCCAGTCTGTTATCTGGGGTTTATTTTAGTTAAGCGACTCCACAGAAGAACACACAGGGCCACGGCAATTAGCCGGCACTGATTTAGCGCTGCCGCTACGCCGCCTACGCAGAGGATCTGCGGCTGCCAGCTGTGCCAAACGCCAGGTTAATTACGGGTGTGTGTGTGTATGAAAGTGTGCATTAATAGAATCTCGGACGTGCCGCGTGCGTTTCGCCAAACCGTGAGTCGTATACCGTAAATTTTACTTCTTAGACCGGAGATGTTCAACTGGCGACCCACGAGGTGATCAGTTCCGGCCCTCCAGTGTGACAATAAAGTATTTTACATTCTAAAATAATTTCTAGAATAAAGTTTGGTTTAGTTACGAAGAGTTACGAAGAGTTACGAAGAGTTACGAAGAGTTACGAAGAGTTACGAAAAGTTACGAAGTGACGTTCGTTGTTGAATACGAGCACTGAGCTTAATCGAATGGCGCCCTCTCTGGTGAGACGAGGCGGCTGACAGAACGATGATATACGATAAGTTTTGCTTATTTATTTATTTATTTATTTCTTCGTATAAAATTAATTCTAGAATAAAGTTTGGTTTAGTTACGAAGAGTTACGAAGAGTTACGAAGAGTTACGAAGTGACGTTCGTTGAATACGAGCACTGAGCTTAATTGAATGGCGCCCTCTCTGGTGAGACAAGGCGGCTGACAGAACGATGATATACGATAAGTTTTGCTTATTTATTTATTTATTTATTTATTCATTCGTATAAAATAAATTCTAGAATAAAGTTTGGTTTAGTTACGAAGAGTTACGAAGAGTTACGAAGAGTTACGAAGTGACGTTACGTCAGTGTTGAATACGAGCACTGAGCTTAATCGAATGGCGCCCTCTCTGGTGAGACGAGGCAGCTGACAGAACGATGATATACGATAAGTTTTGCTTATTTATTTATTTATTTATTTATTTATTTATTCATTCGTATAAAATAAATTCTAGAATAAAGTTTGGTTTAGTTACGAAGAGTTACGAAGAGTTACGAAGAGTTACGAGTGACGTTACGTCAGTGTTGAATACGAGCACTGAGCTTAATCGAATGGCGCCCTCTCTGGTGAGACGAGGCGGCTGACAGAACAATGATATACGATAAGTTTTGCTTATTTATTTATTTACTTATTTATCCGTATAAAATAAATTCTCGAATAAAGTTTGGTTGAGTTACGAAGAGTTACGAAGAGTTACGAAGTGACGTTTGTTGAATACGAGCACTGCCCTTAAGCGAGTGGCGCCCTCTCTGGTGAGACGAGGCGACTGACAGAACGATGTTAGACGATAAGTTTTCTTTCTTTCTTTCTTTCTTTCTTTATTTATTTATTCCGTCGTATTATTCGGCATATTAAGTGTACACAAAACATGAACCCTACTACAGCCTCCAATATCTCTCTTTCAACTTTACTTACTATTTAAGACATAACGTATGTACTTGTTTGAATGTAAACGACTTGTGCATCTACATGTGTTGTTGTTTACGCATTTACAAATTCCGAAATTTTCGAAATACAACAAATAAACATGTTTTAATGTAGGAAAAGTTGACTTGGTTGTTTTAAGGAGCAAAAAAAAAAAAAAAAAAAAAAAAAAATATATATATATATATATATATATATATATATATATATATATATATATATATAATATATAAGCTGTAACAGCTCTAACCATGTTTTGCTTTGTTTCCGCACGGACGCCTTTAAATGCTGGATTTGTTGAATTTGTAAAACGAATATAAAAAATTTGACTAGAGTTAAAATTGTTTTTATATCTGACAAAGAAAAGGTAAAAAAAAGGGTAAATATGGAAAAGTCTTCTCTTTTATATTTCATTCATTCATTCATTCATTCATTCATCTTCTAGCGCTTTATCCGATCTTCCCTCGGGTCACGGGGAGTCTGTGTCTATCTCAGGCGTCTATGGGCATTAAGGCAGGATACCACCCTGGATGGAATGCCAACCCATCACACACACACACACACACCACACACACACACACACACCACCACTAGGGGGACAATTTTCCAAGGTGCCAATCAAACCTACCGTGCATGTTTTTGGACCAGGGGGAGGAAACCGGAGAACCCGGAGAAAAAAAAAACCCTGAGGCACAACGGGGAAAGAGAAACATGCACAAACTCCACACACACACATGGCCGAGACGGGAATCGAACCCGGACCCTGGCGGTGTGAGGCGAACGTGCTAACCAAATTGAATTCAACGAATTGAATACCAACACAACACACACACACACACCACACACACACCCACACACGCGCAGGTCGGACGCCGTGACTTGACTTTCAGGCTAAGGATGAAGTCATGCTTCCTAACGGCAGGTGTTTGCGTCCGGAGACACACACGACTCCTTGCTCATCCCCGCACTTTGGACGCCATTAATCAGCGGGGCTTCACGACACGATCCGGTTCATATCTGTCAGATGCGACGGGGAGAAACTAATAGGGCGGCAATCACGCGAAAAGAAACCACGCGAGCTCCTGCGAGAGGTCCGTGACATGTGTGTGTGTGTGTGTGTGTGTGTGTGTGTGTGTGTGTGTTTTAAACGCAGAGCCTTTTTTTGGGGCCGACTCGGGCCAGAAAAGCCGTATTTGTGTTCCTCCCCGCTGAGACGGCGAGAGAAGGAGGGGAACGGCGGAGACGACTTCCATGAATAACAGAAAGATAAAATGGATCAAGATGTTTTCCTTCCAACACCGTCCAAGAGCAAGAGGGGAAGCAGCTGCGGGGCAGGAAAAAAAAAAAAAAAACCCTCGCTCTTAAGGGCCTAGATCTGATACTCATCTCTCTCTCTCTCTTTCTTTCTTTCTTTCTTTCTCTCTTTCTTTTTTTTTGCACCACAAATGAAATTACGATGAACAAAACAAACCCTTCGGCTCGGGGTTCGATTTTGGAGTCGTGAATCTGCTATGAAAGTCTTGCGAAAGTCCAAACACACACACACACACACACACACAGACACACACCACACACACGGATCCCAGCTGAGCTCGGAGGCGTCAGGAAGGGAAAAAAAAAAAAAAAAAAAAAAAAAGGGAGGGAAGCGCGATTTAATTGCATCCACATGTAAAACAGCGCAGAGCACGGATCCCGTTACAAATAAACAAACCCCCCCCCCCCCCCCCCCCCCCCCCCCACACCCCCCCCCCCCCCACCCCCCTCCCCCCCCCCCCCCCCCCCCCCCCGGTTTCCCTCTGAAAAAACAAATAAATAACGCGCAGAGCCGAGCGAGGGAAACGCGACCCCCCTCCCTCCTTCCTTCGGCGTGGCGTACTTTGGCGTGGCGTACCCCCCTCCCTCCTTCCTTCGGCGTGGCGTACTTTGACCCCCCTCCCTCCTTCCTTCGGCGTGGCGTACTTTGGCCCGAGCGCGAATAGTAGCGTGTGGTTTTTATTAGCGATTGCTGAAGGAACACCGTAAAATGTTTCTCTTTCCAGCGTTCGGCCTCCTCCTTTGCGCTCTGCCAGATGTGCATGGGCAGAGAGTCATCGGATCGGACGCAGATGAGCGCTCGGAGATCGACAAAACAACAAGGAGTCGTCGTTTGCAGGCCAATCTGATTTCACTTATTCCTAATTTATTGCACTTGCTCTTTTCGAATTCGCCGACACAAAGTGAGACGCCAATTACACGCCAAACGAGAACCAGATGTGCAAATCGCCGACCTGGGTCGAATCCGGGATGCTTGTTTACCTCGCAGGAACAGCGCAGAACTGAAAACATGACTCGGGGGGGGTGTGTGTGTGTGTGTGTGTGCGTGTGTGTGTGTGTGTGTGTGTGTGTGTGTGTGTGTGTGTGTGGGGGGGGGGGGTTAAAAATACAAACAAAATCTGAAATTGGAGCTCCAGATTATGGATTTATTTATTTATTTTATTATTATCGTTTTTTGTTGTTATTATTAGATTATTATTGTTGTTGTTGTTGTTGTTATTTCTTATATTATTATTATTATTATTTATTATTATTATTATTATTAAGCGCTGCTTAGGGAGTGGGAACTGAAAACATGACTTTTGGAGGGAAAATAAAAAAATACAAAAATCTAGATCCAGGATTGAGCTTGCCATGTTCCAGATTTATTTGTTTATTTATTTGTTGTTTGTTATTTATTTATTAAGTGCATTATTTATTATAATTATATTATTATTGTTATTGTTATTGAGCACTGCTTAGGGAGTGGAACTGAAAACATGACTCAAGGGGGAAAAATCTATCTATCTATCTATCTATCTATCTATCTATCTATCTATCTATCTATCTGTCTGTCTGTCTGTCTGTCTGTCTATGTCTATCTATCTGTTGTCTATCTATCTATCTGTATCTATCTATCTATCTATCTATCTATCTATCTATCTATTCTATCTGTCTATCTATCTATCTGTCTTGTCTGTCTGTCTGTCTGGTCTGTCGGTTCGTGTATATGTCTATTCTCTATCTATCTATTATTATTATTACTATTATTATTTGTTAATTGTATTTTTTATTTTATTATTATTATTATTATTATTTTTTTGTAATTATTATTATTATTATTATTATTATTATTATTATTATTTATTATTATTATTATTATTATTATTATTATTACTGTTAAGCGCTGCTCAGAGAGTGGAACTGAAGGGGGGGGGGGGGGGGGGGGGGGGGCGGTTGGGGGGTAAAAATACAAAATCTAAAATTGGAGCACCAGATTCCACATTTATTTATTTATTTGTTATTGATTGATTGATTGATTGATTTGATTGATTGATTGATTGATTGGGGTGTGAATGAGTGGTTATGAGTGCTGAAGGACTGCACTGGGATTCCTGATGTACCTCCTGATAATAAAGGCTTCATACTGGCGCTGTAGACACGTCCCATATGCACACACGTCCAGTATACGCCACATAAACACCACGTCATCAGAGCTGTCAATCAACATTTAATCTCCATTAATCTCGTTATCGTCACTCGCACATTTGTTCTCAACGGGTCGGAAATGAATCCTTTACACGTGTTTCTTTCGCTGATTAACATGGAGGATTTATGCAAATGATTATTATTAGTGAAAACAAAATCAATGGAAATGTTTTTATTGTGCTTTTAAATGACGGAAATCATCAGGACACCAAACGGGGACGTTTTGCTTTGTTTCCACACGGACGCTTTTTTTTGCCGCATCCGTAAAACCAGATTGGAGTTTTTTTACTAGAGTTTTTAGATTTTCGACAAATATTTGAATAAAGAAGGAGGTCGTAAACAAATGTGTGTTTATTTAGATTTTTTAATTACACACTCAAACAAATATGCATTTATTGTATGGTAACATATATATATATATATATATATTATATATATATACATTCATTCATTCATCTTCTCTTCTACCGCTTTATCCGATCTTCCATCGGGTCACGGGGAGCCTGTGCCTATCTCAGGCGTCTATGGGCATTAAGGCAGGATACACCCTGGATGGAATGCCAAACCCATCGCAGGGCACACAAACACACACACACACATTCACACACACATTCATACACTAGGGACAATTTTTCCAAGGTGCCAATCAACCTATCCATGCATGTTTTTGGACCGGGGGAGGAAACCGGAGAACCCGGAGAAAAAACCCCCTGAGGCACGGGGAGAACATGCACAAACTCCACACACACACATGACCGAGACGGGAATCGAACCCGGATCCTGGCGGTGTGAGGCGAACGTGCTAACCACTACGCCACCGTTGCCCCATATATATATATATATATATATATATATATATATATATATATATATATATATATATATATTTTTTTTTTTTTTTCTACAAATATCTGAGTAAAGAAAGAGGTCGTAATTTATTTTTATTTATTTTTATTTATTTCGATTTTTTTAATTAACAACGCTCACGCTCAAATCTACAAATATCATCTCATGTATATATATATATATATATATATATATATATATATATATATATATATATATATATAAAATCTAAATAAATAAATATACATAAAATAGGCGAAACACACACCAAATGGGACTTTTGCTATGTTTCCACACGGACGCTTTTTAATTGCCGGATTTGTGCATTTTGGGCGCATCCGTAAAACAATTTTTAAAAAATATCTGAGGATAGAAATAGAACGAAAGAAAATGCATTTATGTATGTAAATATTTTACCATTTTTTAGTAAAAAAAATAAAAAAAAAAATAAATAAAAAAAAAAAATAAATATATATATATATATATATATATAAGCCTCTGGTTTCACAACTCTATTTTTTTATTCACGTATAAAACATTTTTTTTCTCCAGACAGAAAGAAGGGAGAGAGCGAAGAAAAAAAAAAAACCCCGGGCGAAATAATCAGACGTGTCACACGGCAGCTGACCTTCCATCTCCGAGCTCCTCCTTCTTTAATTCCCTGCTTCAGTTCTTACCATTAACTTGTCCATCAAACTCATGAACCACTGTAATTTATTCTCTATTATTAAAATCGTACCTGGTGCCGTATTGAAGAGCCCTGACGCTCGTAAAGGAGGGAAAAAAAAAAAAAAAACTCGTATTATTTTTTTTTTCACCCTCTGCACTACTTTGTATTTTGCACAGAAAGCTGTGTTACTCAGGATGGAGTGGATAATTTCAAGCACGGAGGATGGAGATGTGGCTGAGTTATAAAAGCTTTGAGAGCAATCAGTTAAACATTACTGCATTGAGAGCCCTTAATATACACAGAGCTCCTGCCAAATCCCTGGAGATCAGGATCTTTAAAGCACGGTGCACAAAATCCGCCTCCATGCAGAGATCCTGCGGGTGGGAGTGGACGGTCTCCTGCGCCGAACGCAACACCGCAAACTCACTCATTTCTGTGTCGAGAAAAATCTTCCATGAGGTCGTCAATGACGAAGGAACTTTAGGAGAAGTTTCTCATGCATTATAACACGCATCATGCCTCTATGGAGACATTTTATTGCATTATAACATGCACTGTGCCTCTATAGAGTGTGTATCACCATTATATCATGCATTGTGTGTCTATGGACACATTTTATTGCATTATAGCATGACTTGTGTCTCTATGGACACATTTTATTACATTATAACATGCATTGTGTCTCTGTAGAGTGTGTATCACCATTAGAACATGCCTTGTGTCTATGTGGACACATTTTCTTGCATTATAACATGCATTGTGCCTCTATAGAGTGTTTCACCATCATAAAATGCCTTGTTTCTCTATAGACATATTTTCTTGCATTATAACACCCATGCATAAAGTGTGTATCAATTTAACATGCATTGTCTCTCTATAGACATGTTTTATTGCATTATAACACGCATTGTGTCTCTATAGAGTGTGTATCACCATTATAACATGCATTGTGTCTCTATAGTGTATGCATCACCATCAAAGCATGCCTTGTGTCTCTATGGACACATTTTATTGCATTATAACATGCATTGTGTCTCTATAGAGTGTGTATCACCATTATCACATGCATTGTGTCTCTATGGACACATTTTCTTGCATTATAACATGCATTGTGTCTCTATAAAGTGTGTATCGCCATTATAACATGCATTGTGTGTCTCTGGACACATTTTATTGCATTATAACATGCATTGTGTCTCTATAGAGTGTGTATCGCCATTATCACATGCATTGTTTCTCTATAGACACATTTTATTGCATTATAATATGCATTGTGTCTCTATAGAGTGTGTATTACCATTATAACATGCATTGTGTCTCTATAGACACATTTTATTGCATTATAACATGCATTGTGTCTCTATAGAGTGTGTATCACCATCATAGCATGCCTTGTGTCTCTATAGACACATTATATTGCATTATAACATGCCTCTAAAGAGTGTGTGTGTGTGTGTGTGTGTGTATCACCATTAGAACATGCATTGCCATTTTGCGAGGCTTTACTTTATCACCAGTTCGACATGCATCGCTTTGTCTATGGAGTGTGTAGCGTGTGCATTTCCGCTCACACAGCTGCAAACACAAAAGCCTAATCAGAGGAAGGTTAATACAGAAATGCAACAATGCGACTGCGGGGAAAAAAAACAGTTTGTTAACCCCCCAACACCCCCACACACACCACCACACACACACACACACACACACACACACACACACACACACACACACTGGTGCTGTGAAATGATCGGAATGGGGATGCACATCAGGATACACTACACAATTCATTACACTGAAATTAATATATATATATATATATATATATATATATATATATATATATATATATATATATAAAGCACCAATAATCCCAAATGCATTAGCACCATATTTTACCCCCGGAATTTTTCTGAAAGGCTCCAGAAGAACACAGTACAGGATATATATATATATATATATATATATATATATATATATATATATAATATATATATTTTTTTTTTTTTTTTGTTTTTTTGTTTGTTTTTTTTTTTCCTCCGTAACACTGAAAAGACTCGAATGCAGCAGCTTCTTCGAATTGAAATGCAGAGCGGCTCAAACGCCTGGCAGCGCTTTTAACTGACAGGCCGCAATTTTCTGCTCAAAATCGTGCCCTTCTGCAACAAGCGCGAGGGCTTTACCGTCACCGGCTGGAACAGACGATGCTTTTTTCCCCTTGTTATGCATTACCGAGGCGTTCGCTCTGACTGAACGTCCTGAATAAAAAAAAAAAAGGAGCGTTTTTTTTTAGAGGAACTGCCACTTATCCGGGCAAAAGCAGGAGAAAAAGAAATAGCAGCACTCTGTGGATGGAGCAGACATCGGATGGCATTTACAACATCCATGATACTATTTGTTTGTGGCCGTGGATCGTTTTTATTTTTTTTATTTTTATTTTTTAATTTTTTTATACGCTCTTTCTTCTGCTACATATCAGCTGAATTAAGCAGCTACGACTGATACTGTAGGTCCAGAAATTCACGCAAACATCTCCACCATTTACAGACTTCCGTGCACCAAAGTCACACCCCAGCCTCTTTACAAGCAACACCAGCGATATATATATATATCTATATATATATATATAGATATATATATATATATATATATATATATATATATATATATATATATATATATATATATCTACAATATATCTATATATATATATATATCTATATTATTTATATAATATATATAATATAGATTAAAAATTTAAAATACTTATGA
>JACRUU010000021.1:11037008-11058802 GCA_030449085.1 Kryptopterus vitreolus
ATCACAGACCATCACAGACCATCACAGACCATCACAGACCATCACAGTCCATCAGAGTCCAGTACAGATTATCAGAGACCATCATGCAGACCAATAAAGACCAGTAGAGACCATCACAGTCCATTACATACAAAGAAAGAAAGAAAGAAAGAAAGAAATACCATCCACAAGAAAGAAAGAAAATGTGAGGAAAAAATAAGAAGAAAAAAAAAGAAAGAAAATAAGGAATGAAGGAAGGAAGAGAGTGACATGAAAGAAAGAAAGAAAGAAAGAAAGAAGAAAATCAATTAATTAATTAATTTAATTGAGTATAAAAAGAAAGAAAAGAATGAAAATGGAGGAAGGAAGTGGAAAAAATGGAAAGAAAAAAGGAGGGAAGAGAAATAGAGGCGTTTTGAGTTTGATCCGCGTTTCCTCGCGGGTTTTCGGTTTTCCTTCACTGGGATTCCTGAGGGGAAAAAAAAACCCGAAACGTTTTTCCGAGTCCGCGGTGCGAGAATTCTACCACAACGTGATTTATTTTCTCTTCTTTATTGCTGGACTACTTTTCTTTTCTTTTCTTTTCTTTTCCTTTCCTCTTCTCTTCCCCCGGCAGCGCGATGCGTTCCCCGCGCCAATAAAATGTTTATGAAAATAAATGGCACGCCGGCATTGTCTTCTCCCAGCGTGATTAATTATTATTCATTCCTTTTTAATTCACTAATACCACTCGCAAATAATCCTCTCCATCACGCCACGGAAGAAGAAAGAAAGAAAGAAAGAAAGAGCGAAAGAAAAAAAAAAAAACACGGGGAATAATTGGTTGGCTGCTTAAAGGACGTAATTACTGTTACTTAGCAACTGAGAAATTCCTCGCTGTATCTTAAGGGGACAAAAAGGGGCCTTGCTCTATAACCTCAGTCGTTAAAGGTATTAAATAAAGCGTTAAGCGACAGACAAAGAATACATCAAGGTGACAGAGTGAAAGATCGGAAAATAGCGTTTTTTTTTTCACGCTCGGTCCGAGTATCGCTCGTGTTAAAGTAGTGGTGGGATTTGAACTTGCAACCTTCGTTAAAGGTATTAAATAAAGCGTTAAGTGACAGACAAAGAATACATCAAGGTGACAGAGTGAAAGATCGGAAATAGCGTTTTTATTTTCACGCTCGGTCCGAGTGTTAACGAGTCAGGCGAAATCTTTCAGGACGATTTAAAGATAAAGAAACGTAAACGACAGGCGTATGAATAGCGCCAAAGTGACGATGTAACCTTGTGCATAACGTAAATTTTTTTTCCAAAATCCATTTTTTTTTACGGTAGAAATGCAAAACAAAACCAAAAAAAATAAGCTTTTTCGTCTGAAGCCACGAATCCATGCTCAGTTGGACAGTTTAGAGAGTGGTGGGATTTGAACTTGCAACCTTCATTAAAGGTATTAAATAAAGCGTTAAGTGACAAAGAATACATCAAGGTGACAGAGTGAAAGATCGAAAATAGCGTTTTTTTTTTCACGCTCGGTCCGAGTATCGCTCGTGTTAAAGTAGTGGTGGGATTTGAACTTGCAACCTTCATTAAAGGTATTAAATAAAGCGTTAAGTGACAAAGAATACATCAAGGTGACAGAGTGAAAGATCGGAAATAGCGTTTTTTTTTTTTTTTTTTGCTTCGCTCGTTCCGAGTGTTAACGAGTCGGGCAAAATCTTTCAGGACGATTTAAAGATAAAGAAACGTAAACGACAGGTGTACGAATAGCGCCAACATGACGATGTAACCTCGTGCATGAACGTACATTTTTTTTTCCAAAATCCATTTTTTTTTACGGTAGAAATGCAAAACAAAACAAAAAAAATAAGCGTTTTCGTCTGAAGCCACGAATCCATGCTCAGTTGGACAGTTTAGAGAGTGGTGGGATTTGAACTTGCAACCTTCATTAAAGGTATTAAATAAAGCGTTAAGTGACAAAGAATACATCAAGGTGATAGAGTGAAAGATCGGAAATAGCGGGGTTTTTTTTTTCACGCTCGGTCCGAGTATCGCTCGTGTTAAAGTAGTGGTGGGATTTGAACTTGCAACCTTCGTTAAAGGTATTAAATAAAGCGTTAAGCGACAGACAAAGAATACATCAAGGTGACAGAGTGAAAGTGGTTTTTTTTTCACGCTCGGTCCGAGTATCGCTCGTGTTAACGTAGTGGTGGGATTTGAACTTGCAACCTTCGTTAAAGGATATTAAATAAAGCGTTAAGTGACAAAGAATACATCAAGGTGACAGAGTGAAAGATCGGAAATAGCGTTTTTTTTTTCACGCTCGGTCCGAGTATCGCTCGTGTTAAAGTAGTGGTGGGATTTGAACTTGCAACCTTCGTTAAAGGTATTAAATAAAGCGTTAAGCGACAGACAAAGAATACATCAAGGTGATAGAGTGAAAGATCGGAAATAGCGTTTTTATTTTCACACTCGGTCCGAGTATCGCTCGTGTTAAAGTAGTGGTGGGATTTGAACTTGAAACCTTCCAAAAGCCTTAATCACCTTAATCCACCATCACCAAACGAAAGACGCCTGGGTAGGAGCCAGATGTGCCAGATGTGCGCCAGGTCGAGACTCTTTTTTTTGTTTTCCCCGTCGTTAGCGCCCCCGCTATGATACGCCGCTGAACCGCGATCCGTTAATCCTTGGTTTTCGAGTCCCTCGATGAAGTCGTCTCAGTCATTTTTACGATCTTGACGACGGCAGAATCAAAGCTGCGTGCGAACTTTTTTTACGCAAATCGTCTTTAAGGAGCGGAGCAGCGGAGCAGCGGAGCAGCGAGTTCGCCAAAAAAAAGCGTCGGAAAAGGAAAAGAATGTCTGTTTGGCGCTGCGGAGAAAAAGAAACGAGGAAGGTACAAAGGAAACTCTTCCTCTCAAGGTAAAGGACGCAGACTGTTTTCTTATCATACATGCGTGTTAATACGCTTACGGTCTTATATATGTATATTTATTATTTATATATATATATTTATATATATATATATATATATATATATATATATATATCGTATCGTACGTAGCACTTATTATGTTTAAGTGGAATGGCTTTTATATGTTAAGATACTTTACATTCTTTCCTTTCATTCTCTTTTCCTTTCATCGCCGATTTCTGCGTTCATGCAATTTAATGCATAATCCGCCCGAAAAAAAACAACGAAGTGTTAAATTTGCAGCGAATATGAAATTAGGACACGCCCTACATCACTAAGGATTGAGGGAGGGGGCGGGGACATGGGGGGGGGAGGGGCTACTGATTGGAAGGTTGGTGGTTCGAGCACCCGATATCTCACCATGCTGTCACTCTTGTGACGGTTGTGACGCGTATTAAGAAGTTTTTAACGCATTTTAAAAAGGAAAAAAATAAAATAAAATGTTATTAAATTAACAACAATCTAACAAATTGAAAAACAAAATAATAAGAACAAAAACAAAATAACAAATACAAAAACAAAATAACAACCCCGAAATCCAAATAACAAAAACAAACCTAAAAACAAAATAACAAAAACAAAGATAAAAACAAAATAACAAACCTGAATACAAACTAACAAAAACAAAATTAAAAATACAGAAACAAACTAACAAATACAAAAACAAAATAACAAACACCGAAAACAAAATTAAACAAAAACAAATTAACAAATACAAAAACAAAATAAATACAAAAACAAACTAACAAACACAAAAACAAAATAACAAACACCGAAAACAAAATAACAAATAAACAAAAACAAATTAACAAATACAAAAACAAAATACAAAAACAAACTAACAAACACAAAAACAAAATAACAAAACAAAATAAAAAAATACCAAAACAAAATAACAAAACAAAAACAAAATAACAAACAAAAAACAAAATAACAAACAGAAAAACAAAACAAAAAAACAAACTAACAAATAACAAAAACAAAAAAACAAAAAAAAAAAAAAACAAAAACAAAATAACAAACAGAAAAACAAAAACAAATCCAAAAACAAAATAACAAACAGAAAAACAAATAACAAATACAAAAACAAAATAACAAACAGAACAAAAAACAAAACAAACTAACAAATACAAAAACAAAAAAACAAACTTAAAAACAAAACAACAAAAACAAACTAACAAACACAGAAACAAAATAACAAACCTGAAAACAAAATAACAAACTGATACAAACCAGAAAAGGGAGGTGGGTTTTGAGAATGGAAAACTTGCCTGTCATTGGACAAGACACCTGTCAATCAAGATATTCATGAAGTAGGACGTCTTAGAACTTCTGTGATGAAAGTCGGATCGCTCCACATCAGTGTTTCCTGCGTACGCATCGTTATTGTATCGTCGTCCGCGCATCGAGATCCCTAGAATACATCACCAACCCCCCCCCCCCTCTCCCTCTACCCCCCCCCCCCCCCAAAAAAAATGTCCATCTCCGTCATCTTTCAAGCGGGTCAACTTTTCTTTTTCCTAAGAGCTAAAGGTCAAAGGTTGCACTGGGAGCCAAAAGCGCGTGAGGGAAAACAGCAGGAGAAGGGCAGCGGAGGAGGAAGTGAGCGTCTGTTTGTGATTATGGTGCAAATTCAAACCTGCTGATGAGTGTGAGGCTCGGCACACGTCTCCTGGAGATATCCCAGATGGCCCGCGCCACCCGTCCCAATCTCCGGCCTGTTGGCAGTGCCAGCTCGCAGGGCACAGACTGCAGACCTTGGCATGCTACTGATATGCGGGACAAAGAAGAAACTTTCTAGAGGTCACGCCAATGTGCTTGAGTGAGAGCCACTTTTTATTTATTTATTTATTTATTTATTTATTTATTTTTAGCACGCTAAGCGCTGGCAGCTTTGGGATTTTTTTTTTTCTTTTCATTTGGAACAGAAAAAGTTGTTTTATCGGATTCGGGGATTTTTCTGGTGGATTTGATGCGAATGATGAGGAATAACGCGACTCTCTTCGCCTCTCGGAATATCAGACGTCGACGGCGAATTCTTTCAGTGGAATGTTTTGGGGTCATTGTCACATTGCAGCAAACGCATCCCCAGACCAGGACGTTACCCCCACCAGTTTGTTTACAGCATTTCACGTTTGACATTATCCAGAATTACTTACAACTGAGTCAGTGGAGGGTAAAGGGGTTTGCTCAAGGGCACCACTAGAGCACCACTGGAGATTTTATGGAGATTTTGTGGAAATTTTGTGGAAATTTTATGGAGATTTTATGGAGATTTTGTGGAGATTTTATGGAGATTTTGTGGAGATTTTGTGGAGATTTTATGGAGATTTTGGAGATTTTGTAGAGATTTTGGAGAGATTTTGTAGATTTTGTGGAGATTTTGTGGAGATTTTGTGAAATTTTATGGAGATTTTGTGGTGATTTTGTAGAAATTTCATGGAGATTTTATGGAGATTTTATGGAGATTTTGTATGGAGATTTTGTGGAGATTTTTGTGGATTTTGGAGATTTTGTGGAGATTTTATGGAGATTTTATGTGGAGATTTTTGGAGATTTTGTGGAGATTTTATGGAGATTTTATGTGGAGATTTTATGGATTTTATGTGGAGATTTTATGGAGATTTTGTGGAGATTTTATGGAGATTTTGTGGAGATTTTGTGGCGATTTTGGAGATTTTGTGAGATTTTGTGGAGATTTTATGGAGATTTTATGGAGATTTAATGGAGATTTTGTGGCGATTTTATGGAGATTTTGTGGAGATTTTATGGAGATTTAATGGAGATTTTGTGGAGATTTTGTGGCGATTTAATGGAGATTTTGTGGAGATTTTGTGGAGATTTTGTGGGAATGGAGATTTTGTGATTTTATGATGATTTTATGGAGATTTTATGGAGATTTTGTGTGATGGATTTGTGGATTTTGTGGTGATTTTATGGAGATTTTGTGGCGATTTTATGGAGATTTTGTGGTGATTTTATGGAGATTTTGGCGATTTTATGGAGATTTTGGTGGTGATTTATGGAGGATTTTGTTGCATTTTGTGGATTTTGTGGAGATTTTATGGAGATTTTGTGGTGATTTTATGGAGATTTTGTGGCGATTTTATGGAGATTTTGTGGTGATTTTATTTCTGGAGATTTTATGGAGATTGATTTTGTGGAGATTTTGAGATTTTATGGAGATTTTTTGTGGAGATTTTAATGGAGATTTTGTGGAGATTTTGTGGAGATTTTGTGGAGATTTTGATTTTGTGGAGATTTTTGATTTTGTGGTGAGATTTTGTGGAGATTTTGATGGAGATTTTTGAGATTTTGGGCGATTTTATGGAGATTTTGTGGTGATTTTATGGAGATGTTTGTGTGGTGATTTATGGAGATTTTGTTGTGCGATTTTATGGAGATTTTGTAGGTGATTTTGTGAGATTTTGTTTGGAGATTTTGTGGAGAATTTTGTGTAGATTTTTGTGTATTTTTTGTGGAGATTTTGTGGAGATTTTGGATTTTATGAGATTTTATGGAGATTTTGTGGAGATTTTGTGGAGATTGTGGTGATTTTGTGGTGATTTTATGGTGATTTTGTGGCGATTTTGTGGCGATTTTATGGAGATTTTGTGGAGATTTTGTGAAGATTTTATGGAGATTTTGTGGAGATTTTATGTGGAGATTTTGTTTTATGGTTTTATGATTTTATGGAGATTTTGTGGCGATTTTATGGAGATTTTATGGAGATTTTGTGGAGATTTTATGGAGATTTTGTGGAGATTTTATGGAGATTTTGTGGCGATTTTATGGAGATTTTGTGGTGATTTTATGGAGATTTTGTGGTGAAAGATTTTAAAGAGATTTGGAGATTTTAGAGATTTTGAGATTTTGATTTTATGGAGATTTTGTGGAGATTTTGTGGAGATTTTATGGAGATTTTGTGGTGATTTTGTGGTGATTTTGTGGAGATTTTGTGGTGATTTTATGGTGATTTTGTGGCGATTTTGTGGAGATTTTGTGGCGATTTTATGGAGATTTTGGCGATTTTATGGAGATTTTTGTGGAGATTTTGTGGAGATTTTATGAAATTAATGGAGATTTTGTGGAGATTTTGTGGAGATTTTGGAGATTTTGGAGATTTTGTGGTGATTTTATGGAGATTTTGTGGTGATTTTATGGTGATTTTGTGGTGATTTTATGGTGATTTTGTGGTGCTTGTGTTTTGATTTTGTGGTGATTTTGTGGCGATTTTATGGAGATTTGTTCCTAAAGTCCGGTCCTGATGGAGGTAAATAACGCTGTTTATGAGGTCATTCATGAACTCATGTGAAGGACGTCTACATGAACCTGTGCACATTGTCATTTGTATCTTCGTGAACATGTGTTATGGTTTCTATTGTTCTCAGAAGTGTGTGTATGTGTGTGTGTGTGTGTGTGCATGTGTGTGTGTGTGTGTGTGTGTGTGTGTGTGGAGTGTCTGGAGAGTAGCCCTGTCTTTCCCCTGACAGGCAAGAGTGCCTACTCAGGGCCTTTTCCGAACACTTAGGTTAGCAGATGGTGGCATTCCAACAGGTGCTCACGGGGCCACGGAGCCAAGCGAGACGAGGATGCTTTAAAGGGAGACGTGTCTCCTCCCTTCATAACCTCATCCTCCTCGCTCTGGGTTCCAGATGGAGCTCCCGCAGTGCGGCAGCCGAGGAGACGGAACGTTTCGGGATGCTGAGAGGACAGACGGCGACTTGGAAAAGAAAGACGAAGATCTCCAGAGACACCGACGCAAGAATGCTTTGATCACCAGAAGCAGCTTCGTCGTCTTCAAAACAACTACAGGAACTATCGGGAAGGGTCAAAGGTCAAAACGATTAGGAGAGGGCTAAGTAAAAAAGAAAAATGGCGTCCGAGTTTCTTATTTTATTACAATTTTCTTTTTTGTTATTTGTGCTTTTATTCAGGAGGTGAAAAAGCTGACGGGAAAGAGAAAGAAAGAAAGAAAGAAAGAAAGAAAGAAAGAAAGTTACATTGAACATAGAGAAAAGAAAGAAAGCGTGGAGGAACAAAAGGTAGAAAGGACAAAAAAGTAAAATAGATAGATAGATAGATAGATAGATAGATAGATAGATAGATAGATAGATAGATAGATAGATAGATAGATAGATAGATAGAAAGAAAGAAAACAAACAAAAGAAAATGACATAGGACACAGGGAAAAGAAAGAAGACAGGAAGAACGATGGTATAAAGAAAGAAATAACAAAAAGAAAAGATCAAATAGATAGATAGATAGATAGATAGATAGATAGATAGATAGATATATAGATAGATAGATAGATAGATAGATAGATAGATAGATAGATAGATAGATAGATAGATAGATAGATAGATAGAGAAAGAAAGAAAGAAAGAAAGAAAGAAAATGGCATAGAACACGGAAAAGAAAGAAAGACAGGAAGAAAGATGGTATAAAGAAGAAAAAAAAGAAAAGAAAAGATAAAATAGATATAGATAGATAGAACAAGGGAAAAAGGAAACGAGGAAGAACAAAACGAGTAAACGTGTAAACGAGTAAACGTGTAAACGAGTATACATGTAAACGAGTAAACAAGTAAACATGTAAATATGTAAACATTTAAATGAGTAAATGAGTAAACATGTAAACAAGTAAACATTTAAATGAGTAAACAAGTAAACATGTAAACAAGTAAACGAGTAAACATGTAAACATGTAAACATGAGTAAACATGTAAACATGTAAATGAGTAAACATGTAAATGAGTAAACATGTAAACATGTAAACAAGTAAACATGTAAACATAAATGAGTAAACGTGTAAATGAGTAAACGAGTAAACATGTAAACGAGTAAACAAGTAAACATGTAAACAAGTAAACATGTAAACAAGTAAACATGTAAACATGTAAATGAGTAAACATGTAAACAAGTAAACGAGTAAACATGTAAATTAGTAAATGAGTAAATGAGTACACGAGTAAATGAGTAAACATGAGTAAATGAGTAAACATGTAAATGAGTAAACATGTAAACAAGTAAATGAGTAAACATGTAAATGAGTAAACATGTAAACAAGTAAATGAGTAAACATGTAAACATGTAAATGAGTAAACATGTAAACAAGTAAACGAGTAAACATGTAAATGAGTAAACATGTAAATGAGTAAACATGTAAACATGTAAATGAGTAAACATGTAAACATGTAAATGAGTAAACATGTAAACATGTAAATGAGTAAATGAGTAAACGAGTAAACGAGTAAACAAATAAACGAGTAAAGACGGCGTTTTGTTGATGAGATTTAAACCGTTGTAAACATTAAACATTTATTTCTCCGAGTGTTTTTGTTTTTTTTTGTGTGAAATTCAGGAGCGAACGGAAGCGAAGGGGAAAATCTCAGGAGTTTGGTTCTTCCTCACTTCCGCACCGACGTTTTCCCAAAACCATTCCGTAAAAGTGTGGCAGAAAAATTCCGGGATTTGTCCGTGTGAAGGTTTTTTTTTTTCCCGTGTTAAAGACGGGCGAAGATAAAAAGCAGGAACTTCATCCTTCACTCCAACCGAGTTCTCATTAAAACCCACACCAATAATAAAAGATCATGTTGGTGAAGTCGTGGATAATTTATCGAATAATAATATTCCTTTTCCCCCCCCGAGGTTCGGGAATCCCGCCGGGCGGAGCGCGTTCCGGGTCCTGCGGCGTACTTTTAATTACATCTCCTCTGCTTTCTGCGCTTTTATTTCATTACACTGATGTCATTTACATGCACGACTCTGACAGTCTTTTTTCAGATCGGAAAGTTTCTTTTTGAAATCGGCTCGTCTCCGCTGCATGGAGGCATTCCAAAATCAATTATCTCCCATCTGCCCCCTGCGGAGCGCCGCTTCTCCCTCTGTTCACACGTCTCACTTTCACCTTAAACTTTCACTCAGGGGTGATTTCCCTTCCTTCATCCCCCCATCAAGGTCACGTTACTATTCATCTGTTTGTTCTGCGTTTACTCGCAGCAAGCTTTATATGACTAGAAATGAAGGAAAGGCTCAAAGGATCCATCTATCCATCCATCTAAAAAGAAGAAAAGAGAGAAAGAAAGACATATGAAGACAAACAAATAAACAGAAAGAAAAGACAAAGAAAAAAAGAAAAGCATAACTTCAAAATAAGGAATGAAAGAAAGAACACTAGAGAACTAAGGAAAGATAGAATGAAAGAAAGATGTATAAAAGAAAGAAGGACATACAGAAAGAAAGAAAGAAAGAAAGAAAGAAAGAAAGAAAGAAAGATGTATAAATACAAACAGAAAAAAAGAGAGACAAATAAAGAGAAAGAAAGAAAGGTAGGAAAAAGAAAGAAAGACAAACAAATAAACAGAAAGAAAGACAGAAAAAAAAGAAAAAATATCTTCAAAATAAGGAATGAAAGAAAGAACACTAGAGAAATAATGAAAGAAATATGTATAAAAGAAAGGACAAACAGAAAGAAAGAAAGAAAGAAAGAAAGAAAGAAAGAAAGAAAGGAAGAAAGAAACAAGACAATACTTCTTTACTGTAGTATAATGTAGTATTATAGCACTACACAATAACACTACATTATACTACACTACAATGCATTATACTACTCTATAATAACCTTATAATACTATAATACTAATAATATAGTGCTAATAATACATTATAATAAGTGTATAATGCTATAATATAGCGCTAATAACACATTATAATAAGTGTATAATGCTATAACATAGTGCTAATATAAGCATTATAATAACTGTATATTACTATAATATAGCGCTAATAACACATTATTATAAGTGTATAATGCTATAATATAGCGCTAATAACACATTATAATAAGTGTATAATGCTATAATATAGTGCTAATAACACACTATAATAACTGTATATTACTATAATATAGCATATAATAACTGTAATTACTAATAACGCTAATAACATTATAATAAGTGTATAATGCTATAATAGCTATAATATAATAACTGTATATTACTATAATATAGCGCTAATAACACATTATAATAAGTGTATAAGTGTATAATGCTATAAAGCATATAGCGTATATTACTAATAACACATTATAACACAGTTATAATAAGTGTATAATGCTATAATATAGCGCTAATAACACATTATTAATAAGTGTATAATGCTATAATATAGCGCTAATAACACATTATAATAAGTGTATAATGCTATAACATAGTGCTAATATAGCATTATAATAACTGTATATTACTATAATATAGCGCTAATAACACATTATTATAAGTGTATAATGCTATAATATAGCGCTAATAACACATTATAATAAGTGTATAATGCTATAATATAATAAAGCATTATAATAACTGTATATTACTAATAACAATAACATTATAATAAGTGTATAATGCTATAATATAGCGCTAATAACACATTATAATAAGTGTATAATGCTATAATATAGCGCTAATAACACACTATAATAAGTGTATAATGCTATAATATAGCGCTAATAACACATTATAATAAGTGTATAATGCTATAATATAGCACTAATAACACATTATAATAAGTGTATAATAGTGAACACTGAAGGCTCGGAGAGGAGGAGCGTTTCATTGCGGCGATGCCGAGGCCGTAGCGCCGCAGCGCCGTAGCGCCGTAGCGCAGCAGCATATGGTCCGACCACACAACATTAACCCGCTCCCGCGTGTGTTTGGAGTCGGTTCCTTCCCTGCTGTACTCGGATACGAGAACATGATCGCGTTCCTCCAAAAAAACAAAAACACACACACAAAAAATGAGAAGCCCTTTTAAAATCCACACATTCTGCATCGATCATGTATAATGATTTCAGTATGGAACGCCTGCATCGCTGTGGCATATGGCCCAACTACACAACATACACACACACACAACACACACACACACACACACACACACACACACACACACACATACACACACATACACTGGGAAAGAGAAGCTCTGAGTTGTGAACACCAAAACAGGATCATATACATGTGTATGGGAATGTGTTTCTGTGTGAGAGAGAGAGAGAGAGTGTGTGTGTGTGTGTGTGTGTGTGTGTGTGTGTGTGTGTGTGTGTGTGTGTGTGTGTGTGTGTGAAATTTACATTTATGGCATCTGGCAGACGCCCTTATCCAGAGCAACTTACTCATTTCTCATTCATACACCTCTATGCCTCTATAGGGTTAGGGGCCTTGCTCAAGGGCCCGAGAGTGGCAGCTTGGTTTGGCCGATTTAAAGTATTCAAAATATTTTGAGAATAAAATTTTAATATTTTGAGAATAAACTTTTTGTAATTTGGGAATAAAATCCAAATATATTGACAATAAAATTTTAGTATTTTAAGAAAAAAATTGAAATATTTTAAGAATAAAATTGAAACATTTTAAGAATAAAATTGAAATATTTTAAGAATATAGAATATATAAATATTTTGAGTATAAAATTGAAATATTTGGAGAAAAAAATTGAATTATTTTAAAAATAAGATTTTTAAATTTCGAAAATAAAATTTAAATATTTTGGGAATATAAAAGAATAATTGTGTAGAATAAAATAAGTCCATTTAAAAAAAAATAACCTCTCATTATTTTGAAAACTAAAATTTTACCATTTGAAAATAAAATGTAAATATTACGAGAATAAAATTAAAATACTTTGAGAATAAAATATAAATATTTTGGGAATAAAAGTAAAAAAAAAATGTTATAGAATAAAATATTAAGTCCATCTTTTAAAAACAAATCATTTTCAAAACACACATTTGAAAAACAATTTTAACATTTTAGAATAAAATGAAGATACTTTGAGAATAGAAATGTCGATATTTTGCAAATAAAAGTCAAACATTTACATAATAAAATATTAATTATATTTCATCTTTAAAGAGAAAAAAATCAAATTATTTTGATAATAAAATAAAAATAACGTTGACACCATAAACGCCAGATAAACATCAGTCTGCAAGAATAAAGAACGATGTTGTGATATTATTCGAATGCAAATACTGTGATATTTAAACACATCGTACGTGCATTATGACATTCATTCATTCATCTTCTAGCGCTTTATCCGATCTTCCCTCGGGTCACGGGGAGTCTGTGTCTATCTCAGGCGTCTATGGGCATTAAGGCAGGATACACCCTGGATGGAATGCCAACCATCGCAGGGCACACACACACACACACACACACACACACACACACACACACACACACATTCACACACTAGGGACAATTTTCCAAGGTGCAATCAACCTACCGTGCATGTTTTTGGACCGGGGGAGGAGGAAACCGGAGAACCCGGAGAAAAAACCCCTGAGGCACGGGGAGAACATGCAAACACACCACACACACAAACATGGCCGAGACTGGGAATCGAACCCGGATCCTGGAGGTGTGAGGCGGAACGTGCTAGACACTAAACCACCGTGCCCCGCAGCATTATGACATGACGGAGAAAAAAAAAAACGACATTCTTCCCTCCTTCCTTCCCTCCGTCGTCCTCCTTCACCTGATGCTCCCCTGCTTCATACTTCAGTATCTAATTATATCCCTAACTTGTAAATGTATTCATATTCATGGACGCGCAGATGCTAAATTAACTGTGGCAGGGCTACATCTCACTGTGCCGACTCCGCAATCTGTTTCCTCCAGTCGGGGAGACGGAGAGGGGGATTGGGTGGTGGTGGGAGGGGCCATGAAGGAAGAGAGAAAAACAATAGGGAGAAAGAGAAGGAGGTGAAGGGAAGCCGAGGAGCATCCTGAAGCCTCGTGAGAGTCACAAGCTCCTGAAGGAACGAATGAGTGACAAATCAAAAAAAGTGGCATGGAAACTTCCCCGGAGCTACTTCCCCCCCCCCACCACCCCCATCCAACAACACTTTCTCTCCCTCCTTTCTCTCCCTCTTTCACCTTCTCTGTAAAAAAACAAAAAACAAAAAAAAAACAAGGCAGATGGAGGGAGGTGCACTGGTGCGGCGCGAACAGATGGCCGCTCCGAACGTGATATATGAAATTAATAATGTTTCTCAAATAGAATTCAGAAACAAGAATACATTACCTGAATTTTAATAACTGATTATTTTCTTCACACCTTCTTTTTTTTTCTTTTCTTCTTCTTCTTCTTCCGCAATTTGCAAGTCAATGACGGGAAAAAAAAAACAAAACGTAAAAACCGTCGCATAAGGAAAACCGCATTGTATTTTAATAGCGCCGATGAGATGCGTGTACATACCGCGTAGCAGGAACGCACGCTCGTTCCAAACGCCCTGGTGTGTTTTTCCATAAACAAAAAAACAAACAAACAAACAAACAAACGTGCATTACGACACGATGAATATGTACGCAAGAGATGCCAAGTGTGTTCTCAGCACGAGGTTTTTTATCACCGTGTCAAC
Organism: Kryptopterus vitreolus; assembly: GCA_030449085.1. Taxonomy (NCBI): domain Eukaryota; kingdom Metazoa; phylum Chordata; class Actinopteri; order Siluriformes; family Siluridae; genus Kryptopterus; species Kryptopterus vitreolus. The sequence continues at coordinate 11,051,365 of JACRUU010000021.1, forward strand.
GATCCTGACATCCATCCGGGACATACAAGATGTTCTCCTTTATACAAAGTGCACCATGTATAAAAAAAATGTCAATAATAATAATAATAATAAAGTTTAAGCAGATGTGAGATAAATATGAGGATAAAGGTAAATTTTTTTATGAATAAAATCTAAAAGGTTTTGGGAAAAAAATTGAAAAATGTTTCAGAATAATGTTGGAAATATTTGGAGAAAAAAAATCAGTAAATAAATTAAAGTATAAATGTAAAAAAACAATATTTTAAGAATAAAGTAAAAATTAGAAAAATAAGATTGTAATATTTAAAAAAAATTTAATTAAATGTAAAGATAAAAAAAACGTTTTTACAAGCATAAATGTAAACAATATTTTAAGAATAAACTTAAAGTTACAAGAATAAGATTGCAATATAAAAAAATTCATGTAATTAAAAAATAATAATAATTCTTTTATACGGATAAATGTAAAAAAAAAATTTAAGAGTAAAATTCCAAAAAACACTGTTGCAATAAAATAAAATAGAAAAATATATTTTTTCGGGTGGGGGATAAAATGTAAAATAAAAATGCATTATTTATTCATTCATTCATCTTCTAGCGCTTTATCCGATCTTCCCTCGGGTCACAGGGAGTCTGTGCCTATCTCAGGCGTCTATGGGCATTAAGGCAGGATACACCCTGGATGGAATGCCAACCCATCGCAGGGCACACACACACACACACACACATTCATACACCAACGGACAATTTTTCCAAGGTGCCAATCAACCTACCGTGCATGTTTTTTGGACCGGGGGAGGAAACCGGAGAAAAGAAACCCCCTGAGGCACAGGGAGAACATGCACAAACTCCACACACACATGACCGAGACGGGAATCGAACCCGGATCCTGGGATCCTAGTGCCTCTGCATTATTTATTTTTTTTTAATTCAAAATTACACAAATAAAGTCCAAATATTTTTGGGGGGAAAAAAGTTGTAAATTTGTAAAGAAAAAATTCGCAGAAACACCAATAAATATGGAATTGTGAAAAACTTTTTGAACTTTTACATCAAAACATTTTACACAAAATCCCGCTCTGTGTAGATCCGGAGCGGAAGATGTCTTGAAATAAAAGTTATTGTAAGAGCAAAGTGAGAAAGAAAATATCGGCAAACATTGTTCGCTCGGAAAGCCGAGCCAATGGCGCGCTGTTTCCACGGTGGAAAATGACGCCAAAACTTTGTACCACCAAACTTCCTCCTCGATATTTCATTCCTCGTGCCAGGATCAGTCACCGGCAATGTGGCGGCGCCGAGGTACATCTCAATCCGCAGGGTCCGGGTTTCTCCCCAAACCAGAAGGTAAAGTTGGCTCTTGGCTCCGAACACACAGAGTGTTACTTACTGGTTATTGTGGTGGTCATACTGTGTCCCGTATGGCAGTGTATTAACGAACAGCATGCAAACACCTTCTGTTGAAACATCTGCGACAGGCACATTTTTAGGCCGTCTTCCAAAAAAAAAAAAAAAAAAAAACGACAAAAAAAAAGGGAAGGAAAGGAAATGCTCTTTCTCGGGCTGGAGCTGTTTGTTTACAAGCGTGTAAATTCGTGCAAATAAATTCACTGCTCTATCGGTTTTATAGCGTCTCTCCTATCCGTTATTCCGTTAATCACCATTGTTCCGAAGAAGAAAAGAACCAATCACTGATCTCCATTGCTCCCAACAGCCAATCACTGATCACCATTGTTCCGAACAATCAATCACTGATCACCATTGTTACAAAACAACCAACCACTGATCACCATTGTTACAAAACAACCAATCACTGATCGGCATTGTTCGAAACAACCAATCACTGATCAACATTGTTACAAAACAAACAATCACTGATCTCCATTGTTACAAAACAACCAATCACTGAGCACCATTGCTGCCAACAGCCAATCACTGATCACCATTGTTCGAAACAACCAATCACTGATCAACATTGTTACAAAACAACCAATCACTGATCACCATTGCTCCCAACAGCCAATCACTGACCTCCATTGTTCGAAACAACCAATCACTGATCAACATTGTTACAAAACAACCAATCACTGATCACCATTGCTCCCAAACACTGATTACCAGATCACTATCACTCCAAACAACCAATCACTGATCACCATTGCTCCCAACAACCAATCACTGATCACCATTGTTTCCAACAACCAATCACTGATCACCATTGTTCCCAACAACCAATCACTGATCACCATTTCTCCCAACAGCCAATCATTTATCACCATTGCTCCGAACAACCAATCAATGATCTCTATTCTTCTAAACACCCAATCATTCATCACCATTGTTCCAAACAACCAATAACTGATCACCATTGTTCTTCACAACCAATCATAGATGTCTATTTTTCTAAACACCCAATCATTGACTGCCATTGTTCCAAAACAACCAATCACTGACACACATTGCTCACATCAACCAATCACTGATCTCCATTGCTCCCCACAGCCAACTACCCATAATGCACTCGGGCGTAGCTGGGACGACGGTAAATAATGGTTATAATGCAATATTTCAGACGTCTGATGAAAGTTAGCGAATTCTGAACATCCGAATATATAAATATCAAATAAACAAATAAATAAACAATACACATCAACCTGGAAGGAAAATGAAGGGATAAAAAACAGAGTGAAAATCGCGACATATTCATCGATGAATGAATTCCGCCCCCCACACCCCCCCCCCCCCCAGCCCGAGTGGATGAACTCTTCTCGCACGGAGATGTTTTTCATCCCAAAAAAAGTGACATGACCTGTTGGATGTTGTGTACACAAGCGCTTGGCCGCCGAGGCGCTGCTTATAAAAATACACAGCGCAGCTCGAGTGGAGCCCTGGTCCTTCTCAAACCATCACGTCATGCATTCCTTCTGCTCGCACTCATTTTTCCAGCGTTTCGTGTTCGGCCCCCAAAAACACGCCGTAGAAAGAAAGAAAGAGAGAGAGAGAGAGAGAGGGAAAAAAAAAAGAAAAGGTTCGGTGTCGGCCAATTATTTTTCACTTTGAAGGTCATAAATCAAAGATGACTAATAAAAGCACGACGGCCAAGTATAATTTCACGTGCGACTCTCGGGCCGGATTGAAATGAAACCAGATGGGGTCGGGATGTGACCCGCTGTACATATTCAGGGAATCTGGCCGGAGAAGGTCTGTGTTTTGGGGTTTTTTTGGGCGCAAATTACCCCTAAATCACAACGCCGAGACGCGAGCGATGAAAACGTTCCGCCGAATCTGTAACCAGCGCCGTTATCGATACGCTTTTCCGAGATATTTTTATCTCGGAAAAAGTCGACGTTCCGAAATCTAAAGGAATCCTCGGCCGTGTTTTTCTTCACGTCACAGGAAAAAAAAAAAAAAAAAAAAAAAAAAAAAATGAGATTTTTTTTCTCATCCAAAACAAAGGGATTGTTGGGGGGGGGGGGTTGGGGGGGGGGGGGGGGGGGGGGGGGGGGGGGGGGGGGGGGGGGGGGGGGGGGGGGGGGGGGGGGGTGGGGGGGGGGGGGGGGGGGGGGGGGGGGTTTGGGGGGGAAGGGGGGTTGTTTTGTGGCTTTGGAGAGCCAGGAAAATTGATGGTGGATGACCATAATATTTTCGTTCCCCATCACTCCGACCCGCAGGCTCAGAAAAAAGGCTACAATAACACTGTGATCTGGATTTATTAAAAAGCCGGTGAATGACATCGACCCTTTTTTTTTTATATCCTTTTTTTTTTTTTTATCCTTTTTTCTTTTTGCATATGGTAGTCGTGAGAGTCTGGAGGCTTCGGCCAAACAAAACACACGACTTCTCCATCTCACGGACTTGGACTACTTTGTCAGCTGTGATGATTTAAAAAAAAAAAAAAAAGAAAAAAAAAAAGAAAAAAAAGAAGGAAAAAAAGGGGAAAAAAAAGCAGGCAGGGAAGAGATTTCTATCTTTTTTTCCGTGCAAAGATTTATTTATTTATTTATTTTCTTCTGTAAGTCGGAGAGAAGTCTGACCTCTCCGAGTTAATATTACGCGCAGGAAAAATGAGCATTTAGATTGGCAATGCCTGTGGTTTGGAGCCGGGGCAGCTCGGCGTGTCTTATGAAAAGGATCTAAATCTAGATGTAGTCCGAGATGGATGCCAGAGATGGAAAATACATTTCGCAGCAGCTTGGCTGGAATCGTAACACTTCCCCAGCAGAACTCTGTGTTCTGTTATATGGCGTGAAAAAAAACAACAAAAAATGCAAAAGAAAGAAAGAAAAAATGCCTTGAGATTTTTTCCCCCAAACTGTAAAACAAAACACAAAAGACGGAGGAAAAAAAAACGCTCAAATTTTACGCTCAAAAATGCAAAATTTTTTGCTTTTTCTTTTTTTTTTTTTTTTTACATTTTACAACGCCTAAAAACGATCTAAAACATGCACGTCATCCTGGTGATAGAAGGTCATAAAATGTTACGCCAAATGCCTCGACAGGAACGCTGAAAGCACGAGCAATGAGCAAGACGTGGGATTGTGGAAAAACACCGGCGCGGCCAAACAAAAGAAGCGCTTTTTTTTCATCCTGAAATGACAAATGCAAGTGTTCGTATGGGGGGGGGGCACGGTGGTTTAGTGCTTATCACGTTCGCCTCACACCGCCAGGGTCTGGGTTCGATTCCCGTCTCGGCCATGTGTGTGTGGAGTTTGTGCATGTTCTCCCCGTGTCTCAGGGGGTTTTTCTCCGGGTTCTCCGGTTTCCTCCCCCCGGTCCAAAAACATGCACGGTAGGTTGATTGGCACCTTGGAAAATTGTCCCTAGTGTATGAATGTGTGTGTGTGTGTGTGTGTGTGTGTGTGTGTGTGTGTGTGTGTGTTGTGTGTGGGTGTGGCATTCCATCCAGGGTGTATCCTGCCTTAATGCCCATAGACGCCTGAGATAGACACAGACTCCCCGTGACCCGAGGGAAGATCGGATAAAGCGCTAGAAGATGAATGAATGAATGAATGAATGAATGAATGAAAGGTTTGTACAGACGCACTGACGACGAGGGTGAAGGTTTTAGTAGAATAGAAAACATCCAGGATCCGATTAAAAGTTCCTCAAAGTAGGAAAATGAAATTCCATAGAATTTTCCAGCGTCAAAACGTTTCCGATCTCAGTCGCAAATGTAAATCGTAGCCACGCCCCCTTAAATTAAAGCCAAATTTAGTTATACTGTATATACCAAAATTAGTGGGCGGAGCCTGTGATTATTCACTCTTCTGACAAGGTGAAGAAAACTGGGACGCGATCAGCAACCCAACCGGTGCATTGTGATGATTCCGGAGCAGGTTTTGTGTCTCGTCAGTTGACGGGGCATCGAACCTCCGGAAGACAAAGAGCTTCAAGCCAGACGGAACGTTTTCCATCTCATTGTCATAATTGTAAATCGTAGCCACGCCCCCTTAAATTAAAGCCAACCGATTGGAGCTCCTTATAAGAGCGGAGCCTGTGATTATTCACTCTTCTGACAAGCTGAAGAAAACTGGGACGAGATCAGCAACCCAACCGGTGCGCTGTGATGATTCCGGAGCTTCCGGTGTCTCCGTGTTTTTGTAGGACGAGACGGAGACGGACCACATACGCCTGAAAAGGTCAAGTGTCCTAAAACCCATCCTCCATACACTGGAGTGGAGATGGACGTCTCCATGTCTTCACGCCGGTTGTCTTCTGACCTTTATTAATTGGCCGTTTTGAAATACCATTTAAGTTAAAAAAAGAAATGACGTTATGTATATTCACTAGTTAAAAGAGCGAGTGTTCGTGGTGCCGTTTAGTCCTTATATCATAGTGCACTCCGGACAGCAGTGACTTTTTTATAGTGATATTTCTGATTGGAGAAGACAAACGGAGGAAGACGAGGGACATATTCAACATTATAATGCAAGATTAATGACAGTTGTTTAAAAAAGAAAACAAAACAAAAAAACAAATGAAATCAACCACATGTACCACTCTAAAAATATATAAAAAGGACACGAGGACACAGCATGAGGACACGGCGCGAAGACACGGTGCAGGGACATGGTGCAGGGACACGGAGCGAGGACACGGCGCAAGGAAACAGAGTAATGACATGGAGCGAGGACACAGAGCGAGGACACAGAGCGAGGACATGGAGCGAGAACACAGAGCGAGGACATGGAGCGAGGAAACTGAGTAATGACACAGAGTCAGTACACGGATCGAGGACACAGAACGAGGATATGATGCGAGGATACGGCACAAGGACACAGAGTAAGGACACGGAGCGAGGACACGGCTTGAGGACACAGAACGAGGATCATGATGCGAGGATACGGCACAAGGACACAGAGTAAGGACACGGAGTCGAGGACACGGCTGGCGTGAGGACACGGGAACGAGGATACGATGCGAGGATACGGCACAAGGACACAGAGTAAGGACACGGAGCGAGGACACGGCTTGAGGACACGGAACGAGGATATGATGCGAGGATACGGCACAAGGACACAGAGTAAGGACACGGAGCGAGGACACGGCTTGAGGACACGGAACGAGGATATGATGTGAGGATACGGCACAAGGACACAGAGTAAGGACACGGCTTGAGGACACGGAGCGAGGACACGGCTTGAGGACACGGAACGCGGATATGATGCGATATGACATGGAGCGAGGATACGATGCGAGGATACGATGCGAGGACACGACGCGAGGACACGGAGCGAGGACACGACGCAAGGACACAGAGTCAGCACACAGCATGAGGACATGGAGTACGTCATGTGCTATTTGGGTTGGAATTGTCAACAAACAGCAGGCGTCCCGTTACAGACAAATGATTTATCTTCGGCTTTCCTTTTTTTTCCCTGAGAGACGCGACCCCGGGGCCGAGAGGGACGCCGGAGACTTCACTGGACCGAGTGGGAAAAAAAGGGGGTTTAAAAAGTGAATCTGCGTCTTATCACAGGTTTCTGTTTAACACAAAACAGAGCAGCAGCAAATTACTATTATGAGTTCCAGTCTCACTGTCACAGAGCTGTGACACAGTCCAGTCGTGTTCTCAGTGTGTGTGTGTGTGTGTGTGTGTGTGTGTGTGTGTGTGTGTGTGTGTGTGTGTGTGTGGTGTGGATACTGATCAAGACTGGAATCTCTGAAACATTCCAGTTGTTGACCACTCCGGCCGAGTGGAAATAAGCGTCCACTAACGTGTATAAGTGGGGAATCGCACTGTGGATCTATTTGGGAATTTTTATTTATTTATTTGTTTGTTTGTTTGTTTGTTTGTTTATTTTACATCTTCCCTTCTTTAATCCCGTCTTCTTTAGGATTTTTTTTTCCTTGTGTGGAATTTGCTGCTTTATACTTATATAAGCGGGAATCTCGCTGTCGAGCTATTTGGGAGTTATTTATTTAATTATTTATTTATTTT
>JACRUU010000021.1:11059302-11079302 GCA_030449085.1 Kryptopterus vitreolus
TCCACTCCTCCATCACTCCATCTCTATAACCCTCCCATCACTCCATCTCTCCATCACTCCAACCCTTTCACTCCTCCATTCCTCCAACCCTTCCACTCCTCCATCACTCCATCTATTCAGCCCTTCCACTCCTCCATCTGTCCATCATTCCATCTCTCCAACCCTTCCCCAACTCCACTCCTCCATCACTCCATCTCTATAACCCTCCCATCACTCCATCTCTCCATCACTCCAACCCTTTCACTCCTCCATTCCTCCAACCCTTTCATTCCTCCATCACTCCATCTCTTCCAATATACCATCACTCCAACCCTTCCACTCCTCCATCACTGGATTCCTCCAACCCTTCCACTCCTCCATCATTCCATTGCTCCTTCACGCCATTCCTCCAACCCATTTACCCCTCCATCACTAGATTCCTCCAACACTTCCACCCTTCTACCATTCTGTTCCTACAACCTTTCCACTTCTCCATCTCACTAGATTCCTGCAACCCTCCACCCCTTCCACCTCTCTCTCGCTCTCTCTCTATCTCTCTCTCCAAACCTCTCCACTCCTTCGTCACTAGATTCCTAAACCTTTGACAATCTCCTCCGTCCCTCTACCTAAACAAACCTCCATCTCATAACACGTTACCCTCCACCGCTCCACCGCTCTCCCACCTTTATCAGTCTATTCCCTTCATCACTCCTTCCCCTCGGGCTACTCTCAGCCTGCACTCATCCACACCATCATTCTAATCTTCCTCTCGCATGCACATGTTGACTACGAGCAGAAGCGCAACTCGCATCAAAGCCAAGGCCGTTTTTTTTTTTCACCTTTCAAAAAATAAATAAATAAAAAATGGAGTAATAAAAAAAAAATAAAATAATAATAAATTCAGCCGCAACGTGTCGAGCAAATCAACCTTCAAAATAGCCAGTGGGGGCAAAGCGGCAGTGTATAAACACAGAACACCAGAATGAAAAACAATTAACCGTGGGTGTACGGAGCGGGCTCATATGCGGAACAGTGGGCACTTAGTATTCGACTAATGAGTCCAACACCCACACACACACACACACACACACACACACACACACACACACACGTTCGCTGAGCTCTCTGACTTTTGAAGGCCTTTTGCACACCATGTCTGCTTCGCTTTGCATTAGCGCTGCCTCTGTCACTCTACAGAACCTGACAAAGTAACACACACACACACACACACACACACACACACACACACACACACCTGTGAATGTAGAAAAAGTGCCAAATAAAAAACATGGAATCTGTATAACGGCGAAGTTGTTGGTATTGAAGCGGACGAGTAGAGAATTGGTGCGAGTGTGAATTGCGCTGAATGAACGTTTATCGCGTCTTTCGTTTCGGAAACGGAATGAATGCTTGGTGGAAAAGCGGCGCTGAATGAATCGCTGGCGGTGTGTTAGCGCAGCGAGAACGACAGCGACGCATCCGAGGGCTATTACAGCGCGTAAGGCTGCATTCAGGCTCGGGAAAAAAATGTCTTTGAAAAAATTATGATGTTAATTTTTTTTTTTTTCTTTTGTAAATATCACTTTTTTAATGCGCCTTATAGAATTGGACAGTCTTTATTTGTCACATAGACATTACAGAAATTGTCGATACTCGAACCCATGACCTTCTGATCAGGAGCACCTTACTGTCCTCCCTATTGTCGCATATGCCATAATGCAGCACCCCTGGAGCACAGAGGTTATACCATTTGTCAAGGACCTGAGAGTGCATCTTGGTATATGTGACTCGAACCCATGACCTTCTGATCAGGAGCACCTTATTGTCCTCCCTATTGTCGCATATGCCATGATGCAGCAGCCCCTGGAGCACAGAGGGTTAAGACCCTTGTTCAAGGACCTGAGAGTGACATCCTGGTGATACTGGGACTCGAACCCATGACTTTCTGATCAGGAGCACCTTACTCTTCTCCCTATTGTCGCATATGCCATGATGCAGCACCCCTGGAGCACAGAGGGTTAAGACCCTTGTTCAAGGACCTGAGAGTGACATCCTGGTGATACTGAACCTCGAACCCATGACCTTCTGATCAGGAGCACCTTACTGTCCTCCCTATTGTCGCATATGCCATAATGCAGCACCCCTGGAGCACAGAGAGAGTTAAAAGCCTTGCTCACGGACCAAGTTGTGGCAAGCTTGGGGCAGAGAGGGTTAAAAGGCTTGCTCACTGACCCAAGTGTGGCAGCTTGGCGATACCGGGGCTCGAACCCCCGACCTTCTGATCAGTAGGTAGCGCTGGGTGGGAGGAGGGATAGACTGGGATCGTCAGCTTCTAATCAGCTGCTGTAAACCAATAAATCAGAGTCCCTATTGTCGCATATGCCATGATACAGCGCCCCCTGGATCACAGAGGGTTAAGGCCCATGCTCAAGGACCCGAGAGTGACATCCTGGCAATATCGGGGCTCGAACCCCTGACCTTCTGATCAGTATCCCAGCACCTTAAACCACTGAGGCAGGAAGCTGAGGTCAGAGTACGGGGTCAGCCATGATACAGCGCCCCCAGGAGCAAACAGGGTGAAGACCCTTACTCAAGGGCCCGAGAGTGACATCCTGGCAATACCGGGACTCGAACCCCCGACCTTCTGATCAGTATCCCAGCACCTTAAACCACTGAGCCAGGAAGCTGAGGTCAGACCGCAGTGTCTGTCATTATACAGCGGCCCCTGGAGGAAACAGGGTTAAGTGGAAGCTTGGTGGTGTTGGGGCTCGAACCCCGACCTTATGATCAGAAACCCAGAGCCCTTAACCGCTCCACCAGAGGGTTCATGAGAACATACGATGTTCTGTCATGGACCATTCCATGCCGTACGTCTGTTTGTGTGTGTGTGTGTGTGTGTGTGTGTGTTTTAGGCTCCAGCTTTTCGTTAAAAGCCTGCATGTATGGCAAAACGACGACTGTGCTCAAGAGCTACTGAGATGTTTCCGAGCGTCACTGCGACTGAGCGCGCTCCGAAACAGACGAGTGTTGTTCCTCGTAGCGACACGTTCGTTTCTGGTGTAAAAAAGAAAAGAAAAGAAAAGAAAATAAGAAAAAAAAAAAAAGGAGCCAGATGTCCCTGAGCCGATAAGCAGGTGGGGCAGGGCTGCTGTGCCACCCCGCGCTGGCATCGCTTCAAACCTGCTGGATATAACCTTTAATTTGCATGCTTTTTCCTGGCTCGAGGACCAAGTGGTGCCATCTGCCTGAGCCTGCCACGTGTGACTGTGTGTGTGTGTGTGTGTGTGTGTGTGTGTGTGTGTGTGTGTGTGTGTGTGTGTGTGTGTGTGTGTGTGTGTAGCAGGAGGCGCATCGGAGCGTCCCAGACCGTGCTGGTGGTCTGTCAGCTCATCCCAGGCCCCTCCACCCAGGCCCATATGTCCATCCATGCAGATGAACTCATGCTCACTTACACACACACACACACACACACACACACACACACACACACACCACACACACAGCACTTTATCATCCTTCTCCTCTGTATATTTCCACTCCAATTCAATCCCTACAATTCCTGAGATTCCGATCTCGCGGATCACGACGCCAGAGGGGAAATCAGCACCTGCACAAGGTTCCTCCGTATGGCACGAGTACCTGGGCAGGTGGTACGAACACAAGTCCTCACGTCCTACCGCTTTATATTGTTATATATGGAAATATCTCCGCGACATTCCGGGCGGAGTTCCCGGGATTCCTCAAAACCATCTGCACTGGAGTTCATCCAATATAAACGTATAGGTAATAATTATGTTATTTGTGTACAAATAAGGGATTTGTGTTGACCAATAAGGCGCTGGGATTACTGAGCGGAAGGTCGGGGGTTCGAGCTCCTGGTATCGACCATAGCTGCAACTCTTGGGCCCTTGAGCAAGGCCCTTAAAACCTCTGTACTCCAGGGAACGTCGTATCATCATGCATGGCAGAACGTGCGCTCTAAACGAAAACAAGCTGGGATATGCAAAGGAAGGAATTTGTTTGTGCGGTAATGTTTACGTGACAACAAACAAACAAACAAAAAAAAAAATCTGGATTGGAAAGAAGGAAATTCTCTCCAAAACAAATCAGGAAGGCTGGAGATTTACGGACACTTGACGGGGGGGGGGGGGGCATTGTGTGTGCGACGTGCGAGATGTGTGTGTGTGTGTGTGTGTGTGCTGTGTGTGAGCGTTCATTCCACAAGCCTCCACTGAAACTCCTGAAACCATTCGGTGCAACCATGAGGATCTAGAGGTCAGCATGAGGTGATGATGGTGATGATGATGATGATGATGATGATGATGATGGATGATGATGATGATGATGATGATGGTGGTGATTTTTGATTATTGTGGTTGCTTAATGATTGATGATGATGGTGGTGACTTGATGATGCTGGTGGTGATGCTGGTGGTGCGAGGATTGCTGGTGCTTATTATGATGCTGCTGTGGTGTGAATGCTGATTTGCTGCTGGTGCTGATGTTGCTGTGCTGGTGCTGTGGTGTGTGGTGCTGCTGGTTGTCTGCTTGCGTGCTGGGCTCGTGCTGCTGCTGTGCTTGTGGTGCTGCTGGATGCTCTGGTCTGTCCTGATTCTGATGCGCTGATGATGTTTGCTGTTGCAATGTGCTCTGCTGCTGGTGCTGCTGCTGGTGGATGACTATGATATGGTGATAATGATGATGATGATGGTGATCTGCTGATGATGCTGCAGATGATGATGATGATGCTCCTGTGCACATGGGATGGAGTGGAAGATCTCCTTGCTGTAAAGCTCCATGACTGATCTTCAGGCCTCCTCACCTCTACCATCTATTCATTCCTCCATTCATCTTCTATCGCTTTATCTGACTTCTCTTTCAGGAATCTCAGGCGTCCCCCTGTACTGAATGCCAACCCATCTCAGGATGTACACCACACACACACACACACACACACAACACACACACTAGGGGCAATTTTCCGAGGTGCCAATCAACCTCCATGTATTTGGACCTTCGGGTGGAAACCGGAGAACCCAGAGAGAAACCCTCCTGAGATACAGGGTAGAACATGCAAACTCCACACACACACACATATAATGGAGGTGGGAATCGAACCCACAACCCTGCAGGTTCCTCCATCTCCACCATCTACAGGGTTTTATAAGACTAAATTTGGAATGAGATGTTTGTGAAACATGAGATTTTAGGAACCGGTTCAAGACCAGTTCTTGGCGCAGAATTCAAATAAAACACTATTTCTTGGCGTCTCCATCTTCCAAATATTTCATGACAGGAACCTTTTTGCGGTGCTCCTGGAACAAAACCAGAGATGACGTACGAGCGCTATTAACCTTAATAACGCAGGTAGAATGACCCGATGGCGTATTTTTAGGTGAGTTTGTTATCGGAGCCAGAATGAGAAAGTGGCGTCCGGAGCGAGGGGTGTTGAAATGCGGGTTTAATGAAGGTAAACATGGCCGTCTGCAGCCTGGGGTTTGTCGCGGGCGACGTTTGGGCGACGTGCCATCGCTCCAGGTGGGAAGGCTGACTTCAAACGCCGAGGTGATTCCAATAAAATAAATCCCTCCCCGTGTTCAGCCGCGGGAATTCTTTCTGCTTCACGGTGATTTATGGGGGTTTTTTTCCCCGCTCTGTAATGCTGAATACGGATGGATTCTCGGAATAGGATGATGACACGGGAGTGAAATGGCTTTATCTCCAGCTGTTAAGGACGTTTCTGGGGACCAGGAGATAACTTCGGTGCTCCGTGTGCTTCGTTTTTTCCGACCTCTGATTTCCTGATTTCCGCTCTCGTGACGACTTCCGCTCTCCTGCGAAGACGTTCCAAAGTGTGCTGGATTTCAGACAGGGTTTAAAATGAGATGAGCGAGGCTTTTCCAATTCGTCCCAGAGATCCACAGCAAGAGATCGTCTAGAAGGAGATCTTCCAGGCCTGGGCAATTCCAAAGATCTACATCAGGAGATCTTTTACAACATCAAGAGCAAAAAGATCTTCCAAGGCCTGGCCAATTCCAATGAGTTCCAAAGATCTACAGCAGGAGAGCGTCAGCAGGAGATCTTCTGAGCAAACGATCTTCCAAGGCCTGGGCGTTCCGAGTCATTTCAGAGATCTACAGCAAAAGATCTTCCACTACTTTAACAGGAGGAGATCTTCCAGGCCTGGGATTTCCAATTTATTCCATAAAAGAGATCTTCTACATCAATCAACAGAAGGAGATCTTCCAGGCCTGGGCAATTCCAATTAATTCCCAAGATCTACAGCAGGAGATCTTTTACAACGTCAAGAGCAAAAGATCTTCCAAGGCCTGGGCTTATTCATTTCAGAGATCTACAGCAGGAGATCTTCTACAAAATCAAGAGAATGAGATCTTCAACAACTTCAACAGAAGGAGATCTTCCAGGCCTGGGCAATTCCAATTAATTCCAAAGATCTACAGCATGAGATCTTCTGAGCAAAAGACCTTGCAAGGCCTGGGCTTTCCAAGTCATTTCAGAGATCTACAGCAAGAGATCTTCCACAACTTTAACAGAAGGAGATCTTCCAGGCCTGGGCAATCCAGAGCGCAATGGCAAGAGACCTTCTTCAATATCAACAGAAGGAGATCTTCCAGGTCTGGGCAATTCCAATTAGTTCACAAGATCTACAGCAGGAGATCTTTTACAACGTCTTAAGCAAAAGATCTTCCGAGGCCTGGGCGTTCCGAGTCATTTCAGAGATCTACAGCAGGAGATCTTCTACAAAATCAAGAGAATGAGATCTTCAACAACTTCAACAGATGGAGATCTTCCAGGTCTGGGCAATTCCAATTAATTCCAAAGATCTACAGCAGGAGAGATTCAGCAGGAGATCTTCTGAGCAAACGATCTTCCAAGGCCTGGGCGTTCCGAGTCATTTCAGAGATCTACAGCAAGAGATCTTCCACAACTTTAACAGAAGGAGATCCTCTAGGCCTGGGCAATTCCAATTAATTCCAAAGATCTACATCAGAATATAAAGAGTATTTTCTACAACATCAATAGAAGGAGATCTTTCAGGAGTGGGCATTCCAAATCATTCCAAAGATCTACAGCAAGAGATCTTCTACAACATGAACAGGAGGAGATCTTCCAGGCCTGAGCTTTCCAATTAGAGCAGGAGATCTTGTACAACTTCAAGTGCAAAAGATCTTCCAAGATCTTCCATTTCGGAGATCTACAGTAGGAGATCCTCTACGACATGTGTCAAACTCGGTTCCTGGAGGGCCGCAGCCCTGCGGTGTTTTGTTCCAACCCTGCTCCAATATACATACCATGTAGTTTTCAAATAAGCCTTAATGACTTGATTATTTGGATCAGGTGTGTTTTAATTATGGTTGAAGCTAAAACTCTGCCCTTCTAGAACTTAATATTTGAGAGATTCTTCAAAGTGTGCTAAGAATTTCTCCTACCTTCCTTCATCTTCTGCGAATAAATATGATTTTGTGGGAAAATATTTTTACTAGCCTTTTTTTTTGTTGTTCTAATTGGCTCCAAACCAGGGGGTGTCAAACTAACTTAACTAAACTCAAGCATAATTAAAAACACCTGATCCAAATAATCAAGTCATTAAGGCTTATTTGAAAACTACATGGTATGTATATTGGCGCAGGGTTGGAACAAAACACCTCAGGGCTGCGGTCCTCCAGGAACCGAGTTTGACACCACTGCCTGCAACATCATTCCAATTGTTCCCAAAGATCTTCAGCAGGAGATTTTCAACATCAACAGATCTTCCACAATAACAGAAGGAGATCTTCCAGGAGGAGGGGTACGGTGGTTTAGTGGTTAGCATGTTCGCCTCACACCGCCAGGGTCCGGGTTTGATTCCCGTCTCGGCCATGTGTGTGTGGAGTTTGCATGTTCTCCCCGTGCCTCAGGGGTTTTTTCTCCGGGTTCTCCGGTTTCCTCCTAGTCCAAAAGCATGCACGGAAAATTGTCCCTAGTGTATGAATGTGTGTGTGTGTGTGTGTGATGGGTTGGCATTCCATCCAGGGTGTATCCTGCCTTAATGCCCATAGACGCCTGAGATAGGCACAGACTCCCCGTGACCCGAAGGAAGATTGGATAAAGCGCTAGAAGATGAATGAATGAATGAATGATCTTCCAGGACTGGGCAATTCCAATTAGCTCCAAAGATCTACATCAGGAGAACATCAGGAGGATATGGAAAACTCCTGGAAAATTCGCAGTTGTATTAAACGGTAAAGACATGGAGTATGGAAAAGCTGGAAAAGCTGGAAAACCGTATGGAAAACCGAAAGTGGACATTTGGCGTTGTTTTTATATGTGAGGGAAACGCTACATGTCAGACAGACAGCGTCTAGTCAAAATCACCCCGCCTCTTATGAAGAACACAGAGATAGAGAGAGAGTGAGAGAGAGAGAGAGAGAGAGAGAGGGAACGATCCTGCTGTGCAGTACATCACAGGGCTTCATCATTGGGCTAATTATGATGAGTATTCTCCCTGCAGGCTCATGGCTGTGGAAATGTACCGGCTTTGTTCTTCCCCGAGCCTGATGGAGCTGATGGGGCATGGCACGATGCAGATGAGCAGGCCTCCAAATGTGTGCCGCCACCAGGCTCCGCACGAACATACACGCACAGCGGGATAGCACGTGGTGCGCAAAAAAAAAACAAAAAAACGACAAAAAAATAAAAACCCACGCGTATTCTGCACGACGCTTTTTTTTTATCTAAACAAAAAGACGCAATTCCATGAGATCTTTCGAGGACACCAGAACCTTCACCTTTAAAGAACCTTTTAAGGGGAGGTGGTAGCCTAGTGGTTAAGGTGTTGGACTCTGGACCGGAACATCATGGGTTCAAACCCCACCACCAAGCTGCCACTTGTGGGCCCTTGAGCAAGGCCCTTAACCCCCAATTGCTCAGTTGTAAGTCGCTCTGTATAGGGCGTCTGCCAAATGCCGTAAATATATAAATATAACCTCCGGGGGCTCCTCCAGGAACCTGGAATCGTTGTAGGAACCTAGTCGAGTTTCAGTGTTGATCTTCTGGACCCGGCTCGAGAACTGGAGAAGGAAACGACGTCCAAACGTGGTCAGGTGAGATCAGAATCAGGATAGACATGTAAGGTTTGACCCAACGACAACTTTAAAGGTCTAGTAGAAACTTCTGCAGGATCCTGGATGACCTTTTGGTGGTCTCCAAGATCTGGAATCCTCAGCGGAAACATCTGCAAGAACCTGGTTGACTTGTCTCCAAACTTGCTGTCAAATTTCTTGCCAACAGGTGGCAGCACTAAAGCGGCACGCGTAGTCACAAGGAGCACCGATCATCACCAAACTCTCCTCAGGTATCTCTGGAGTTTCTCACCGGCACCGTCTCACTTCCGTCCACACCCTGCTTGGCAGATTTGGTTCTTCCGGACTTTTCCCACTTTCCAAAGATGGAGATTGATTCGCCGTTTTGACACGGTTGAAGAGATTTGGAAAATTAAGATCCCAGAAAGTAGGTGGTGGGAAGGTTGATAGATCCCCCGGGAGTCGACGCCCACTCGTGGACCTGGACTCGTCTCTTGCCCGCAGATCGGCCCGCCTCTCTCAAGTCCGCTCGGGAATTTTCGGGCCGGACCGTCGCTTCTCCCGTGTCCGCCCGAGAGCACCGTATACGTCCAGCTCGCACCGACCTAGTCGCCCCGGTCCCTGCTCGGTGACTCTCTCCCCTGCTCCAGGTGTTCCTTAACGCTCATTCCGTCCGGCTCCGCCCTCCACTCCCGATGTGTGTTGGTAAACAACTTGTTTACAGGTCTTTTCATCGCCCAGTGAATAAGCAGACATTTTACTTAAACTGGTCAAGCAGAATAAAGTGGACGTCCTAAGCCCCTAAGTGGGGTCCGAGCCCCTCAGTATCGCCAAGCTTGGGTACTTTTACTCTCTGTCCTCCAGGACCCACAAACTGCCACTAGTGGGCCCTTAAGCAAGGCCCTCGACTCTCAACTGCTCAGTTGTGAGACTCCGGATAAGAGCGTCCGATTTAAAAAAAAACGCAAGTTCTTTTTTTTGTCGTTCAGAGCGACACAGAGTGGCTGGAAGAGTCAGGACTGTTCCTGACTCGACCTCCAGTTAGTTTTGAGGAGCGATGGACCAGAGCCTACAAAAACCTGACCTGGGTTTTTGTAAATATCCCATTTCAGTAAGTTCCCACATGAAGGGTATATGAGTAACCCTCCAGTACCCATAACCCCACCCCCACTCCCACTAACCCCCCCCCCCACCATTTTACTTAACAACCTGTATGAATTCTAGGACAAAAGCATCAAGTGATATCAATGACCAGTTGTAGAGCTATCAAAGGCCCATATGCTCCAAATCAACTGCAGGTGTAAAAGGGGTTTTGTTACTGCCCCCCCCCCCCCCCCCCCTCCGAACGCTGACAAAGCACTGGCAGCGATCCTTTGTCCCCCCCTGCGGCACACTGGGTTCAAGCGACAGCTTTCGCATAATGACGGAGCCAAAAGCACATTCAAGGGCGACGCTATGAAGTTAAGTGTCTGTTTTTTTTTTTTTTCGCTCCGAGCGGCCGAAAGCCCCGTCTGTCTGGAGCTCTCTCACGATGGGAGCGAGAGGATTAGGCTGCTCTTGAATAGGACAGGCAGCTCTTTGAGTGTGTGTGTGTGTGTGTGTGTGTGTGTGTGTGTGTGTGTGTGTGTGTGTGTTGGGGTGGGGTTTTTTTTATGCAATCTCCATCTCTGGCAGCAGCTGCTTGAGGTCAGGATCGCTTTTTTTTTTTTTTCCGCTTTCTTTCGGCGACCTGCAGTCTTTTTCCGAATTCCCGGCACATCGGCAGGACTAATTGTTTACTGGTCTTTTCATAGCCCAGTGAATACGCGGCCATTTTCTTCACTGCTCGGACCGGTCGAGCGGAATGAAGTGGGAACGGGATCTCCTAATTACTCCGGACAAATTGCTGTTCCTTTTTTTCCGAACGGCTTCGTTTCCTTAACGATCCTAAACGAAGAGCTTGGGATCGACCCGACGCAACGGTGTGCCATCGCATTTATTCCCCTTACAAGCTGTCACTTTTGGGTTCTGGATCCCTCTATGGGTTCTCCATGCTGGGGGGGGGGGGGCTTGGTGTGGTCACTGTATCATGGTTGACCCTGTGCTTTGACCCCGGCTTCCAAACAAGCTGCGACGGGAAAAAAAACGGCACTCTAATATAGGGGAGGTGGTGTAGCCCAGTGGTTAAGGTGTTGGACTCTGGACCGGAAGATCACGGGTTCAAACCCCACCACCACCACCACCAAGCTGCCACTAGTGGGAGCCCTTGAGCAAGGCTCTTAACCCTCAATTGCCCAGTTGTAAGTCGCTCTGGATAAGGGCGTCTGCCAAATGCCGTAAATGTAATGTAATGTAATATGATACTATACATTTCAATTTTCCTGCCCCTTCGTGCAATTATTCAATCAACCAATCACGTGGCAGCATGCAGTAGATAACGATCTCAAGCAGGTCGCGACCCACCATTCGGTTTAAACGGACCCGTGTAAGACTGTCGACGGTCGAAATTCTATCTGCCGCTCTTTGGTGGACGAAGCCCACGTACCCCATCCCCTTAATATCGCTGTACGTAAGCGATAAAAATAAAACAGCGCCACCTATGGCTTATCGGGGGATTGCTGCGTGTTTGACCATTTTCGACAAATAAAACAGAACCCAAATAAATCGTCGATATGGTTCTTTTGTGCGAGTCTTTTCGCATAACGCGAGGACTTTTGAAGGCAAATATGTTTACTCGCGTTTAACGGGAGATATTTTCCTGGAGTGATATTTTAGCTTTAACGCGAGTAAACAAATCAGGGAAATCAGCAGAGAATTACCGCCTGACATTGGATTTAAAGGTTCCTAGCCTCTGATGTCATTTCAAAAAGCAAGAGTTGAATCAAACTTATAGAAGGACGCGGGGTTCGGGACGGCGTTCCGGGCGGCGTTCCCGGCGGCTCCGGCTTTATTCGGGAAAACACCCGTAATCCAGTTTCCCCCCTAAAAAGACACAATTGGACCCTCCGCAGTAACGCTATTAATGGAGACGAATAGGACGTCAACGGTGCACTCAGTGCTCATTCAATCCAAATCGCTCCGCACACTCAATCACACCAACTCGGAATTCTCGTTTCCTTTTCTTTTCCGGCCGGTCAGTTGGGAATGGCGATGCCTGAAACACATTCGGAAGCCGTGAAGACGGTGCATTTTATTTTGTGGGGTTCGCGTTGGGGGTTTTTAAAATTGCAGCCGTAGGAGCCGAATGAGGTCTGGAGGTTTGGTTCAGTCTGGCATTCAGCGTCACTACGGGAGAGCTCGGGTGCGAAGCTGCGATGATGAAACCGTCGCGATTGTCTCTCGATGATGGATATATTTAACCGCGTGTAAGCAAATACACTCCAAAATCACGCTTTGCTTTGAACGACTACCAGTTAGATTTGTTGTCGGTCGCGACGCCATAATTAAGCGCACCCCTTCCCCACACACACACACACACACAAACACACACACACACACACACATATCTGGGAAAGCGACTACCAAAGAACCTGTGATCCGTAAAAAAAAAAAAAGTTGGTTGAGGAATTCGGGATCGGAATATCATTAGTTCGAATCTCAGCTGGGATATCGAGCAAGGCCCTGTGACAGACGGCTTTCTGGATAAAGCCGTCTGCCATAAAGGAAATTCCAGACGCGGACGATGCGTTGGACGGTGCACCAAGACGAGGATTGCATTATCTATGGAAGCTTATAAGGGTTTCATAAGGACAAGGGTCGTGAGTTCAAATCCCGACTTTACAAATGGCCTATATTTAAGTGGTCTATTATAAATCCTATGCATTATCTATGGAAGCTTATAAGGGTTTCATAAGGATTGATCTCGTTCATAGGACTGAGCAAGGTTGCACGGTGGCCTCCAGGGTCGGGGGTTCGATTCCCGTCTCGGCCATGTGTGTGCAGAGTTCTCCCCGTGCCTCAGGGGGTTTTTCTCCGGGTTCTCCGGTTTCCTCCCCCGGTCCAAAAAACATGCACGGTAGGTTGATTGGCATCTTGGAAAATTGTCCCAAGTGTGTGAATGTGTGTGTGTGTGTGTGTGTGTGTGTGTGTCCTGCGATGGGTTGGCATTCCATCCACGGTGCATCCTGCCTTAAGACGCCTGAGATAGACACAGACGGTAGAAAAAGAATGAATGACTGAGCAGTGAAAGGGTTAAGGTTCCAGGTCAGGGGTCCAGGAGGAGCAGTATGGTGCGGATGGGATTTGAACTCACAACCTTAAGATGCAAAGTTCAATACTTTAACCACCATCTATATAAAACGTAAGACCCGGATAACGCTGTTCTAACCGTCACATTTTCTTTTTATAAACAGCAGCATATGTTGTGTGTGTGTGTGTGTGTGTGTGTGTGTGTTTCTCTACGTGTTACTTAAGTAGACCTGCAAATTAAAAAAAATAAAAAAACAGTGACGAGGTGGTAAATTATCAGCTCATAGTAATCAGGACCATATGTTTCACGCGCTACGGAAATACGACGTTTCAGCTGCGAAATCACAAACTCGGCCAGTGCGGGTCACATGACTAAATAGGATCATTCCAGGATATACAGGATTCCTTTTCCCGGGAATTATGACGTGCGAAACTCGTGATGCAATGTGCAAAAAAAAGAGAAAAAAAAACCTTTTTTTTTCCTAATAGGTTCGACAGTTTAAAATGAAAGCCCTGGGGATTGGAGCCCATAACCTTCTGAGGTCCTCTTATAGTGGGCCCATATTTTTTTTTTGGGACCATACAGTGTATTCATGTAAAAAGTAGCTCATTGGATAAGCTGGTGGACTTTGAAGTCAGAAGGTCATGGGTTCGAATCCCAAATTCAATCATTACAATGAATTAAGAAGTGGCTGAAAAGCAGAACCTTCCAGCCCTCGTGTATATAAACGTGTGTGTGTGTGTGTGTGTGTGTGTGTGTGTGTGTGTCGGGGGTTGGGTGTATGAGTCAGGGGGTAAGAATGCACAGGGATGCTTGTTTGTACCAGTGTGCGACAAGACCCGAGGTCTTTCTTTCTCTTTCTCCGCTACACTCTGGGTGTCTCAGGGGGGGTGGTGGTGGGGGTGGATTTGGGTGGGGGCGGGGTTTGGTGGGGGTGGGGGCGAGTCCGAGATGAGGTGCAACAGCTTCCCTGCTCTAACCACAAGCTTCTGTTGTCATGTATCACCGGCGGGAAGACTGGAGGGGAAAAAAAGGGAGTTGTTTATCTCTCCCACGCCTCGCACTCCATCCACCGAGATAAGCCCTTGCAGTGTAATGATTTAAAGCACTATTATTCATCTTGTGCACATGGACACACGTGGGAAGGCTACAGATGCAACTTACTCATCACGACCTCCTCCCCCTATCACACACACACACACACACACACACACACACACACTACCGAGCCGGGAATGTGTGCATTCCCAATAATCCCACATTTAATCCACGTTTTTCCTTCACTCTAGATTTCCGAGTGTGTTTTTGGGGTTGCTCAGTGCATAAGACGTGAAGGAAATGGCATTGGTTCTAATCCGAGCATCACCGAACTGGGCCCTTGAGCAAGGCCCTTAAGCTTCGCTTGCTTAATTGCGATAACCATAAGGAGAGCTTTAAATAGTGCTGTGAATGTACACAGAACTTTTTGGGAAAATGGATAAGACTATCAGAAGGGGGCCAGGTTCTAATCCCAGTATCGCAAAGATGGGCTCTTGAGAAAAGCCCTTAATGAGAAACACTTACCTGGGATAACTATGAGTCGCGGTAGATAAGGGCGCCTTCCAAAATGGAGTAAACGTATCTAGTGGTAGATCAGTGGGTCATGGGTTCCAAGCCCTCCCTTGAGCAAGGCCCTTAATCCTTTATTGCTTAAAGAGATAAGTCGCTTTAGAGCTCAAGGGCCAAACAGTGGTAGTATAGTGGAGTCGGGGGTGGAGGTGGGGGGGGGGGGGGGGGGGGGGGGGGGGGTGGGGGGGGGGTTGGGGGGGGGGGAGGGGGGGGGGGGGGGGGGGGGGGGGGGGGGGGGGGGGGGGGGGGGGGGGGGGGGGGTTTCGGAGGTAGTTCTCAGTTCATCGGTTAAGGACTGGCTCTGGACCTCTGGAAGGTCACAGGTTCAAATCCCAGCACCGCTAGAGTAGGCCCTTGAGCCAGGCCCTTAATCTGTAAATGAAAGCTAGGATTTGAACTCATGCCCATCCAATAAAGAGTGAGCTGTTCATATGATACAATTGTCGGGAATTTTGGAAAACCACATACGGGGGAAAAAAAAAAGAAAACCCGGAATAGAGATTAAAACCCGCAACGTAGCCGTATACGATAATCACCGTGTTCATACGGCTATTAGAGGGACTCGTTCAAAACTGAATGCAGGAGGCTGAACGGGCCCGTGCGGAAGAAGGGGACGCGTGCCAGCACCACACCGGTGCCAAGCACAGCATGTGATCCGAGAGGCCACAGGTGTTCCGTTCACATTCCCATCATTAAGCAGGAACTGGGGGAAGAACGAGCCAATCAGAGCCCGGCTGTCAAAACACATTACATGTGTGACTTCCCGGCCATCTCCGCTTTCCATAAAGTGTACAGTAATTACTCAGGTGCGCAATAAACACTGGCCGCGGATCAGAACACACACGTGGCCTCCATGCCAAAAGTTTGTGGACACCTGACCACATGAGCTTCGTATTCCCAATTTGGGATCGGAACTCATTACCAGTCTGGAAAAGTCTGGGGCGTCCCAATCCGCAAGAGTCTGTCCTGATCCATAACATTACAGTACATTTGTGGCATTTGGCAGACGCCCTTATCCACAGAGACTTACAACTGAGGGTTAAGGGCCTTGCTCGAGGGACCCAATAGTGGCACCTGGGTGGTGCCGGGATTTGAACCTGCGATCTTCTGGTCCATAGGCAAACACCTTAACTGCTGAGTCAACACCTCCCTTAACCTCCAATCGTCTCCCTATTTCTTTGAATTTCGCCCTCAATCCTCAAATCCCGATGACTTTGTTGGGGGGTTTGGGCGGTAGATCAGTGGGTCATGGGTTCCAAGCCCTCCCTTGAGCAAGGCCCTTAATCCTTTAATGCTTAAAGAGATAAGCCGCTTTAGAGCTCAAGGGCCAAAAAGTGGTAGTATAGTGGAGTTAGGGGTTCGGAGGTAATTCATTGGTTAAGGACTGGCTCTAGACCTCTGGAAGGCCACAGGTTCAAATCCCAGCACTACTAGTAGGCCCTTGAGAGAGGCCCTTAATCTGTACATGAAAGCTAGGATTTGAACTCATGCCCATCCAATAAAGAGTCCAGCGTCTGAGCTGTGCACCTCCGTAAAAAAAAATATGATACAATTGTCGGGAATTTTGGAAAACCACATACGGAGGGAAAAAAAACCCGGAATGGAGATTAAAACCCGCAACGTAGCCGTACACGATAATCACCGTGTTCATACGGATATTAGAGGGACTCCAATCCTGGATAAGTCAAATCCCGATGACTTCGCATGTTTAATACATTTTCCCATTATTCCGCCGAGCACTTTGTGGACTTCCGGACGACTCCGCGGACGGATTTCCGGGACGATGCTCTACTAGAATTTTCCCGGTAAAGTCGGAAGTCGGTGAGACGGTCGAGGAGGGACGGGAGGATCTTCCACTCCAAAACAGATCTTCCACGCCTCAAACTTTGCGGAATACAAATACTGTCGTATACAATACATTTCATTCATTCATTCATCTTCTACCGCTTTATCCAATGTTCACTCGGGTCACGGGGAGCCTGTGCCTATCTCAGGTGTCTATGGGCATTAAGGCAGGATACACCCTGGATGGAATGCCAACCCATCGCACACACACACACACACACACACACATTCATACACTAGGGGCAATTTTCCAAGGTGCCAATCAACCTACTGTGCATGTTTTTGGACCGGGAGGAAACCGGAGAACCCGGAGAAAAACCCCCTGAGGCACGGGGAGAACATGCACAAACTCCACACACACATGACCGAGACGGGAATTCGAACCCGGATCCTGGCGGGTGTGAGGCGAACGTGCTAACCACTAAACCACCGTGCCTATTACAATACATTTATTATTTATTTATTTTTTTGGCCTGTATATTACATTATATTCATATTCGAGTGCTTTTTAAATCAGCGATTCCGAACATCCCCGACTCTCATCTTTCATGTTTGGGTATAATTCAATATCCACGTATCCAAGCGCTGGAATGCAAGCGCGGGGGGAATAACGGCGGCCTACGCTTTTCATCCTGGAAAAATCATTTGTACTCGTTTTTCCAGTCCCGGCTCTTTTTTCCGCGCCGCTGAATCGTACATCACCGGGGTGCGAATCTGTTAACGGCGTCTCCGATCAACGGAATAATGGAAGTAACAGGGAGCGCGTGCGCCGCTTTCCCGGGAAAGAGATTCAACATGGAAGTATGACATGGATTTGGGGAATCCCGGGCGGTTCGGATCTGGTAGCATCGTCTTAAATGGACGATGGCTGGCGTCAATAACGGAGGCGCTTAATCGGCGTGACGAGACGCTCTCGCAAACAAATTCGTCTGCGCGTTCATGGCCAAAACGAACTAGCTATCACTGGAGCGAGCCGAGATCAGATCCCATTCCGTATTTGGTTCCTCCGGGAGGAAGTTCCACTAGATCCACAATCGCCATCGTGAATGTGTTTAACAGGATCTCCTGCAGTAGATCCTTCACTATAACCTTCATGCTCACGTAGGGAGGTGGTTGTAGCCCAGTGGTTAAGGTGTTGGACTCTGGATCGGAAGATCATGGGTTCAAACCCCCCCACCACCACCACTAGTGGGGCCCTTGAGCACGGCCCTTAACCCTTAAAAGTCGCTCTGGATAAGGGAGTCTGCCAAATACTGTAAAGGTTTGGGTCTCCTACATTTACAGCACTTGGCAGACGCCCTTATCCAGAGCGACTTACAACTGAGCAATTGAGGGTTAAGGGCCGTGCTCAAGGGCCCCACTAGTGGCAGCTTAGTGGTGGTGATGGGGTTTGAACCCATGATCTTCCAACACCTTAACCCACTGGTCTACACCCCCATCCCCTCCACCCAAAACCTCCTAGGAAAATCTCCTGCTCCTACGTCCCTCTCACAATCTCCTGGTATCATCCTCGCCAAGATCTTCCATTCCAACGCGCGGATCTTCATCGGGCTGCCGTTGTGCCGACGATAAGCGCGAACGATTTAATGCTTTGGTGCAAGTGTGTGTGTGTGTGTGTGTGTGTGTGTGTGTGTGTGTAAATGGTTTGTTCAGGAGCCAAATGCAAATAACAGAGAGGCTGCTTTCTCTGATGGTGGGATGAGACACCTGTACAAACTGCCGTGTCACTGATGCGGAGTGTCGTCTGGGGTTACACACACACACACACACACACACACACACACACACACACACACACACACACACACACACACCAAAGAGCCAGACTTTATGAACCTAATAACCCTTTAGAATAGCGCTTAGCGAACAGTGCTGTAAACATTCCGATCAGGGAATCTTTTCTATGCTTTTGAAGACCATTGAAGGACGAATAGTATCGCCGGGAAAAAAACGGGAAATGATGGAAATAGGAATTCTGTGGAGAATTCCGAGGTGGAATTTTTGTGGACTTGATGACGTCATTCCAGGTCTCGGTTGGAAAAGTAGAAAATGCGGTCGAACAAATTTCCATCATCAAGACAAAAAACCCGGGTTTGACATTAGGGGGCGACACTGAGTCGACTTGTCCGAGGAATTTCGAGGTCGCTCCATGAGCGGAAGAACGGTTGACTTGCTCAATCGCTGAAAAAGCCGTTCCTGAAGTTGAAGATCCAGTTTGGGATCAACCGTGATACAGCGCCCCCTAGAGCACAGATTGTTCTGGACGGGCCTTGCTCAAGGACCCAAGGGTGGCAGCTTGGTGATTCCCAGGGCTCGAACCCAAGTGGGTCTCCAAGCGCCACTGAGTCACACCCCTTCACCCGTGCTTCCGTCACCCTTTCCAGACGAAAATCCGGGACGTGATGTAGTCTTGAAACGTCCGGATACCCTCTCGGGAATTTTTAAGCACGGGGCGGAATCGATCCGACACCCTGCCGGTGTCGAAACTCGAAAACGTTGTTACTCAAGGTCACGCCAAATATCTCAGCGCTTACGTTCCAACCTGCGGTCCGATCCGAATGAAAGGGCCTTCTCATGGAGCGAGCCTCTTGGCATTACCAGCGTGACCCGCATCTAGAATGACCACGGAGAAGAAAAGAGCGCCAGGAACCCGAGGATGAAAAGTGTCCCTTTCATTCTTTCAATGTCCTTGAGAGAATAAACATTACTCCTCTTCCGACCCCCGGCGACCCTGCGACTCCGGCGAGGACACTGGGGTCTATGTGGCTCCATCTCGTTCTGTTGATCGCCCCAAGGGGACGGCTGTGGAGCTCACGGGACTCCAAGGAGACTTGTTTAGCGCCATTATTGCTTCTTTTTTTGTCTTCCATGGGGTCAGCGGGACACTTTCATGATTTAGGTCGTTCTCATGCCCCTTTTTCTACCCCCCCCCCCTTCCAAAGAGTTTTGGCTGTAAATGAGATGGGAAAGCAAAGCGACCGCAAACCTTCCCCCCTCCCCCCATTCTCCACCTGGAGTAAGAACCGGTGACTCAAAGACCAAGAATGACAAGATACAGGACGGATCGAGAGCTTCCTCATTCCCCCAAACCCATTTCCCAAATAAAAATTCCACGGATGGAAGGAAAGACATTCCGTGAAATGGTGCTCCGGACTTCCCAAACCCTTACTGAGACGATATCTCAATTATCTCATTATTGTGTAATAATGATATATTCTTATTTAAATTGCTTCTTTTTTTTTTTTTAAATATCATTATTTCAAGATATATCATCAGTCATCCCGTTTATTTCAGGACACTGTATGGTTATTGTGAGT
>JACRUU010000021.1:11084302-11089302 GCA_030449085.1 Kryptopterus vitreolus
CATTAACGCCCTTCCAAGCAGCGACAGGCTCTTCGTCCAGCCGACACGGGCAAAGGTGGCGGCCCGGGAGAGCTCCCGACGCCGCTGTCCACGGTTGCAGCTGAACACCAAGAACATAAACAAGCTGGTTATAAAGGTACGATTAGATACGCGCTAAGCAAAAAACATGGCGTTAGCTTGCTAGCTAAGTGCGTTTTCGTCACACGGCGAACTTCAGAAGACTCCGTCATTGACGACGTGCAGATAACAACGCTGGAACAACAAAGCGAATTCATAATATTTCAAATTTGATGAGTTCGACAACAAAATACCTGCAATAATCTTCCCCAGTGTAAACAAGAACGCAAGTCGCGAGCAAACAATGAGCTTCCAGTTGGTCACATGACCAACCTGAGTAACTTTTACCTCAGTAAATTTAACCCAGAGTAACAATCATGGCTAGGGATTGAAAAAAACCACTTGTTATTTTGTACTTCTCTAATTTAAGGTAGTTTTACAGGGTTTACTTGGGGTAAATAGCGTAGTAGCGAAGTTAAGCATAGTAGCTAAGTGTGTAGCTAAGTTAAGCGTAGTAGCTAAGTATGTAGTGAAGTTAAGCGTAGTAGCTAAGTGTGTAGCTAAGTTAAGCATAGTAGCTAAGTGTGTAACTAAGTTAAGCGTATTAGCTAAGTTAAGCATAGTAGCTAAGTGTGTAGTTAAGTTAAGCATAGTAGCTAAGTGTGTAGCTAAGTTAAGCTTAGTGTTAGCGAAGTAGCATAGTAGCTTAGTGTGTAGCTAAGTTAAGCATATTAGTTAAGTTAAGCATAGTAGCTAAGTGTGTAGCTAAGTTAAGTGTAGAGTAGTAGCTAAGTTAAGCATAGTAGCTAAGTGTGTAGCTAAGTTAAGCTTAGTAGCTAAGTTAAGCATAGTAGCTAAGTGTGTAGCTAAGTTAAGTTAAGCTAAGTGTGTAGTAGCTAAGTTTAGTAGCTAAGTGTAGTAGCTAAGTTAAGCTTAGTAGCTAAGTTAAGCATAGTAGCTAAGTGTGTAGCTAAGTTAAGCTTAGTAGCTAAGTGTGTAGCTAAGTTAAGCATAGTAGCTAAGTGTGTAGCTAAGTTAAGCGTAGTAGCTAAGTGTGTAGCTAAGTTAAGCGTATTAGCTAAGTTAAGCATAGTAGCTAAGTGTGTAGCTAGTAGCTAAGTTAAGCATAGTAGCTAAGTGTGTAGCTAAGTTAAGTTTAGTAGCTAAGTGTGTAGCTAAGTTAAGCTTAGTAGCTTAGTGTTAGCGAAGTTAAGCATAGTAGCTAAGTGTGTAGCTAAGTTAAGCATAGTAGCTAAGTGTGTAGCTAAGTTAAGTGTAGTAGCTAAGTATGTAGTTAAGCGTATTAGCTAAGTATGTAGTTAAGTTAAGCGTAGTAGCTAAGTGTGTAACTAAGTTAAGCGTATTAGCTAAGTTAAGCATAGTAGCTAAGTGTGTAGCTAAGTTAAGCATAGTAGCTAAGTTAAGCATAGTAGCTAAGTGTGTAGCTAAGTTAAGCATAGTAGCTAAGTTAAGCATAGTAGCTAAGTGTGTAACTAAGTTAAGCTTAGTAGCTAAGTTAAGCATAGTAGCTAAGTGTGTAGCTAAGTTAAGCTTAGTAGCTAAGTTAAGCATAGTAGCTAAGTGTGTAGCTAAGTTAAGCTTAGTAGCTTAGTGTGTAGCGAAGTTAAGCATAGTAGCTAAGTGTGTAGCTAAGTTAAGCAAGTATAGTGTGTAGCTAAGTTAAGCGTAGTAGCTAAGTGTGTAGCTAAGTTAAGCGTATTAGCTAAGTTAAGCATAGCGAAGTAGCTAAGTGTGTAGCGCTAAGTTAAGCATAGTAGCTAAGTGTGTAAAAAAGTTAAGTTAGTAGCTAAGTAAGCATAGTAGCTAAGTTAAGCATAGTAGCTAAGTTAAGCTAAGTGTGTAGCTAAGTTAAGCATAGTAGCTAAGTGTGTAGCTAAGTTAAGCATAGTAGCTAAGTGTGTAGCTAAGTTAAGCATAGTAGCTAAGTGTGTAGCGAAGTTAAGCATAGTAGCTAAGTGTGTAGCTAAGTTAAGCTTAGTAGCTAAGTGTGTAGCTAAGTTAAGCTTAGTAGCTAAGTGTGTAGCTAAGTTAAGCATAGTAGCTAAGTGTGTAGCTAAGTTAAGCTTAGTAGCTAAGTTAAGCATAGTAGCTAAGTTAAGCATAGTAGCTAAGTGTGTAGCGAAGTTAAGCATAGTAGCTAAGTGTGTAGCTAAGTTAAGCGTAGTAGCTAAGTGTGTAGCTAAGTTAAGCATAGTAGCTAAGTGTGTAGCTAAGTTAAGCATAGTAGCTAAGTGTGTAGCTAAGTTAAGTTAAGTTAAGCATAGTAGCTAAGTGTTTAGTTAAGTTAAGCGTAGTAGCTAAGTGGGCTCACCACTGTGACTGTGTGTTTGTCTGTGAAATGTCTCTACGCACAACGAATGACGAATGGGAATTCTTCACTGTATGAAGTAATTGATTGGATTCGTCACTTTAGCGTAAAACCGAGTCGCTTGTTTAATCGCTTCTTTGTCGCTATTACTGAAATTGCTCGCGTACAGAAATTCATATTAGCCTTCGTCGCTCGCTAACGGATGCAATCGACATTTGTTTTTGTTTGTTTCATTTTTATTTTTCACTGTGAAAGTCCATTCGAACCACACAGCGATCTTTCCCAACACACCAATCCTGAGCGAGAATACGAATATACATCCAACAAGTCGGAATGTTTACATAATTACATACAAAATGTGTCTGGAATGTCAAAGAAATGACAAAATTCACTCTTTTATTGCTAGACAATAATCAAACAGGGTTCAAATACGATGAGCAAAGAATCATACATACATACATGCGTACACATGGAATTCTTCATACATACTGATTCGGCGTTCCTGGGCTGTGGGACAAAAACAAACAATTTACAAAAAGATTTAAAAAACAACAACAAAGAAAACAAGGCAGGACTGGATGATCTCGGTGCGGTGCTTGGGCCCCTCCAACCAAAAAGAGACGTGTAAAGCGATGTGTAATTAATTCAGCGTTTTTTAATCCTGTAGAATCCAAGTTTTTTTGCAGCGGGTCGGAATCTTTGGAATTTCGACTCTTAGTAAGAAGTGTGCTGAAAGACGTCCTGTTCGGATCGGAACCTCCATCCAGGGCGGCCATCTTTAGTCCAGGTCGGTGTCGAGGTTCAGCTCGGTGCTCAGGTTGAGGTAGAAGAAGGCGTAAACGCCGAGCAGGAAGACCAGCACGG
Source organism: Kryptopterus vitreolus (assembly GCA_030449085.1). Classification (NCBI taxonomy): domain Eukaryota; kingdom Metazoa; phylum Chordata; class Actinopteri; order Siluriformes; family Siluridae; genus Kryptopterus; species Kryptopterus vitreolus. The sequence continues at coordinate 11,087,553 of JACRUU010000021.1, forward strand.
CTATGATGACCAAGATGGTGTCCTGAAGGTACAATCCCAACAAAAAAACAAAAAAAGAAGACCATTTCTTTATAAAGCGGATGAATGCGGCTGGACTTCCGTCATTTTACCAAATTACTATGATAAACCACTGATATCACACGAACCAACACTCACGCGGTGCCAGGCATGGGTTCTTATACACTGTGTGTGTGTGTGTGTGTGTATGTATGATATATATATATATATATATATATATATATATATATATATATATATATATATATATATATATATATTACGAAGGCCGTAAGTGCACTTAATGTGCTTGAAATGTGTAGGTTTGTGTGTCATACGCCAAAAAATAAATGCTTTTGTGCACAGAAGCTTCCATCACCTTCAAGCCCTGAAAAACGCCCAGGCCGCTCTCCGGTAGCAAAACAAAACGATTCCCGTGCGGCAAAGTGCAGGGAAAGGCAACCCGCGAGACGCCGCTGGACGCAGTGCCGTAGCGCTCCAGCTCAACAGTGCTATAAAACCTTCATGACGCATCCATATGGTCCCGGAAATACCGCCCGGAAAAAATGTTGTTGGGTTTCGTACTAGATAAATAAATAAATAAATAAATAAATAAATAAATGTATATATCATTTTTAACGGCACAAAGTTTATTAACGTGCGATTATTATTTCTGTTTTTATTAGAAATGTTAAATAAATATAAAGGAGGAAAAATTAAGATTAATTATTCACAATTATATTACTATATTATATTATATATATATATATATATATATATATATATATAAAAGGTGCGTATTTTATTTTAATTTTTTTACCGTTTGCTTTATTAAGGAGCACCTGTTCATTTATGCAAAAGAAAAAAAACACAAAGACATTAATTAATTCATTAATTAATTAAAAGTGGAGTGTCTGCGCCATAAATAAATACATAAATAAATAAAAAAATAATAAAAAAACTTGTATTCCTCCTTTTTTTTTTTAATGAATAATGCCGCTAACTCAGGCAATGAAGAAAACAGCAAGAAGAAAAGCAAGAGGAAACGAAACAAAGCGAATCAAAGCCTTTTTATAATCGAAAAAAAAGAAAAAAAAAAAAAAAAAAGAAAAGAAAAAGAAAAGAAAAAGGTGAAAAAGGCACTAATTAAGACTTTTCCTGGGTTTAATGGTAAAGTTAAACTAATGATAGCCGCAGGACTGCTGTTCCAACACCAATTACGGACAAGGAAAATGAATAAATAATAATAAATAAATAAATAAATAAATAAATAGAGTTTGTCATTACAATTAGAATTCTCATCAAGCTGGTGTTCATTAAGTGCGATGGGCGAGTAAAGAGAATTATCCGCGCTATTGTTCTTCATCCTGACAACTTATTATCAAACTTCTAATCAGATTCCAGGACTTTCGGATTCTTCCTCGGTGAACAATGCGGGCAAATTGCTGGGATTCGCGGCACAATGGGAAGCAAATTGCACTAATATATCGGGCGGTGTAGGTGGAGTTCTGAGTGAAGAACCGCTCCGGGATCTTTGTTTGGAGCGAGACGACGTAACGCACGGAGGAATAAATCTGGAGTGCGAATGCGGAACGACGCGGAATCCGAGGCTTTCTGTTTATACTGGATCACAAAACAGAAATCCCAGCTTTACTTCTCCTCCGAGTTCGGGTCGGGGGGGGGTGAGGGGGGGGGGGGGGGGGGGCGGGGGAGAGAGAGAGAGGGGGGGGGGGTTCTAAATACATGAAACGAA
>JACRUU010000021.1:11094302-11096802 GCA_030449085.1 Kryptopterus vitreolus
GAACGAGCGCTCGTCGACGCGTCAACCTTTATTTATTCATGAACGCTTAATACGTCGGTTTTATTCCACTCCAGGTGTGGTGTGTGTGTGTGTGTGTGTGTGTGTATGTGTGTGTGTGTGTGTGTGTGTGTGTGTGTGTGTGTGTGTGTGTGTATACATTATTCACCAGCAGCTCATAATATTAACAACTAATCCATAAATGTACTGACAGCTTTCTGCCGAGCGTACGCAAGATTGTTCCTGAACCTATCGGGCATCGAAAACACCTGGCAGGTGTGTGTGTGTTTGTGTGTGGTGTGTGTGTGTGTGTGTGTGTGTGTGTGTGTGTGTGTGTGTGTGTGTGTGTGTGTGTGTGTGTGTGTGTGTGTGTGTGTGTGTGTGTGTGTGTGCATGTGTTTTGTTGTCATCTTGCAAACAACAAGATGAAGGAAAGAATATATAAACTAGCAGCCGGTTGATGAAGGACGGTGAGTCCGGAAGGTTGCAGGTTCAAATCCCACCACCAAAGCGGCCACTCGTGGGCCCTTGAGCAAGGCCCTTAAGTTGGTTCCTGAACATCCCGTTCCACCATCTTTGCCCCATTCCGGTCTTCTCGGCAGATCTTCATGGACGGTTTCGGGTCGGAGACAAACGTTGTGTGCACTTGTTTGTGTGCCTAAAAGCAGCAATGTGTGTGTGTGTGCGCACCACTCGGAAACACACAAACGCCGGGAACGCCGGTATTCGTCATCAGCATCGCATCGTCAGCATGCTTTATCCTGTCGAGCTGCGCCGCGATTTCACAGTACGGGATAATCCCAGGAAGATCTCGGGCAAATCGCAGAAAAGAACGGAAGAAAGAGTGAAGTGTTGACGTGCAGAAGGACGGATCGAAAAAATGTTTTACAGATCGTTAAATTAATAACATGCTTCAAATTGGTGTTTAATGGTCAAAATTCAACAGACACACTCACATCTGCCAAAACGCCCACATTGTTAATAGACACACCCACACCTTTAACAGACACGCCCACATCTTCAAGAACACGCCCACATCTTCAACAAACACGCCCACATCTTCCAAAACATGCTCACATTGTTAATAGACACACCCACATCTTCAATAGACACACCCACATCTTCCAAAACATGCTCACATTGTTAATAGACACACCCATTTTGTTAATAGACACACCCACATTGTTAATAGACGCACCCCATCTTCAATAGACACACCCACTTCAATAGACACACCCACATCTTCAATAGACACACCCACATCTTCAATAGACACATCCACATCTTCGAAAAATGCCCACATCGGTAATAGACACACCCACATCTGCAACCAACACACTCACATCTTCAAGAACACGCCCACATCTCAACCGGCACGCCCACCGGCACGCCCAACTTGCTCACATTGTTAATAGATATACCCACATTTCAATAAACACACACACGACACGCCCACTCCTTCAACAGACACGCCCTCATCTTCAACAGACACGCCCACTCCTTCAACACTCCTTCTTAAACAGACACGCCCACTCCTTCAACAGACACGCCCATCCTTCAACAGACACGCCCACATCCTTCAACAGACACGCCCACCTTCACCCTCATCTTCAACAGACACGCCTCACTCCTTCAACAGACACGCCACACTCATCTTACAACAGCCCATCTTAAACACGCCCACTCCTTCAACACGTGCTCTCATCTTAAACAGACACGCCCACCCTCATCTTCAACAGACACGCCCACTCCTTCAACAGACACGCCCTCATCTTCAACAGACACGCCCACTCCTTCAACAGACACGCCCACTCCTTCAACAGACACGCCCTCATCTTAAACAGACACGCCCACTCCTTCAACAGACACGCCCACTCCTTCAACAGACACGCCCACTCAACAAACACGCCCACCTTCAACAGACACGCCCACTCCTTCAACAAACACGCCCACTGCTTCAACAGACACGCCCACTCAACAAACACGCCCACCTTCAACAGACACGCCCACTCCTCAACAGACACGCCCACTCTTCAACAGACACGCCCACTCCTTCAACAGACACGCCCACTGCTTCAACAGCTCTCACACGACACACCCACTCCTTCAACAGACACGCCCACTCCTTCAACAGACACGCCCACACTCCTTCAACAGACACGCCCACTCCTTCAACAGACACACTCTCATCTTAAACAGACACGCCCACTCCTTCCACTGCTCTCATCTTAAACAGACACGCCCACTCCTTCAACAGACACGCCCTCATATTAAACAGACACGCCCACATCTTTTGACATGGCATCTTTTATCATCATCCAACACCCGCACGGCGACGTCTTCAAAGTCCATCAAAACATCCAATCAGACGTTGCAATTTTAACACCTTCATCAAACATAAGGAGGTTTAACAAATAAATAAATACACAACAACATTTCCATCAGACAACAACAACATGTCCAAATGAGTAAACAGCCACTAAAGCGAGTTTTTCCTGGTTAA
>JACRUU010000021.1:11101802-11106802 GCA_030449085.1 Kryptopterus vitreolus
AATTGGACGACGGAGGCTCTTTTCAAAAGCGCCGCCGTCTACGGGAGGGAGCGATTCTTATTGTCCATTACCTGCTGTTATGTCTTTGAACGGAGGAGATCTGAAGGAAAGGAGGGGGGAAAAAAGAAAAGAAAAAAAAAAGAAAGAAACTAAATCGAATATGGCTGAGATGCGGAGGTTTCAGCGGGGGATCAGCTTGTTATGTTTTCTCCCGAGACGTGAAACAGAGGTGTGATGGAGATGGGGTGACGGCACACAACAAGCTAAATAACCCCGCTAAGGGCTTTCAAATGAGCTGGCGTTAAAAAAAAAGAGAAAGAAAAAAGGGAAATAAAGCGCGTGAGTAACGGAGGGAGAGAGATGACACGCCGCGTTATGATGTACACAATATCGACGCGCCGCCGTCACGTGACGGGAATTTATTCTTTTTCGTTACCCTCAATCAAAGCCTTTATCAGTTCCTTTCATAAAATAACGCCTTTATGGTTACCGTAGTAACCGAACTTTTACGCATACACTCGTATCATACTGATTATATCATCCTATATAATTATATCATATATATATATATATATATTTATATTTATTATCATCATCATCATCTTCACCATCATCATCATCATCATCATCATCATCACTCATCATCATCATCATCACCATCATCATCATCACATCATCATCATATCAGCATCATCATCATCATCTTCATCATCATCATCATCATCTTCACCATCATCATCATCATCATTATCATCATCATCATCATCATCATCATCATCATCATCATCATCATCATCATCATCATCATCATCATCATCATCATCACATCATCACATCATCATCATCATCATCATCACATCATCATCATCATCACCATCATCATCATCACCATCATCAACATCATCATCACCATCATCATCACCATCATCACCACCATCATCATCACCATCATCACCATCATCATCATCATCATTGAAAAGTGAACAGTAAATGGATAGCGGAGGTGGAAACGGATGTGGACGTGGACGTGGAACGGTGTGAATGTGGAATGTGATGTGTAATGTGGAACGTGATGTGGAACGTGATGTGGAACGTGATGTGGAATGTGATGTGGAATGTGATGTGGAATGGGATGTGGAATGTGATGTGGAATGTGATGTGGAATGTGATGTGGAATGTGATGTGGAATGTGATGTGGAACGTGACGTGGAACGTGATGTGGAATGTGATGTGGAATGTGATGTGGAACGTGATGTGGAACGTGATGTGGAATGTGATGTGGAATGTGATGTGGAATGGTGATGTGGAACGTGATGTGGAATGTGATGTGGACGTGAATGTGATGTGGAATGTGATGTGGAATGTGATGTGGACGTGACGTGGAACGTGATGTGGAATGTGATGTGGAATGTGGAACGTGATGTGGAATGTGATGTGGAATGTGATGTGGAATGGAACGTGATGTGGAATGTGATGTGGATGTGATCTGGAACGTGATGTGGAATGTGATGTGGAACGTGACGTGGAACGTGACGTGGAATGTGATGTGGAACGTGATGTGGAACGTGATGTGGAATGTGATGTGGAACGTGATGTGGAACGTGATGTGGAATGTGATGTGGAACGTGATGTGGAATGTGATGTGGAATGTGATGTGGAACGTGATGTGGAATGTGATGTGGAATGTGATGTGGAACGTGATGTGGAATGTGATGTGGACGTGATGTGATGTGGACGTGATGTGGAACGAGACGTGGAATGTGATGTGGAATGTGATGTGGAATGTGACGTGGAACGTGATGTGGATGTGATGTGATGTGGAATGTGATGTGGAATGTGATGTGGAATGGAACGTGATGTGGAATGTGATGTGGAATGTGATGTGGATGTGATGGAACGTGATGTGGAATGTGATGTGGAATGTGATGTGGAATGTGATGTGGAATGTGATGTGGAATGTGATGTGGAACGTGATGTGGAACGTGATGTGGAATGTGATGTGGAACGTGGAATGTGACGTGACGTGGAACGTGATGTGGAATGTGATGTGGAACGTGGAATGTGATGTGGAATGTGATGTGGAATGTGATGTGGAATGTGATGTGGAATGTGATGTGGAATGTGATGTGGAATGTGATGTGGAATGTGATGTGGAACGTGGAACGTTGTGGAATGTGATGTGGAATGGGATATAAGAACTCACCGATTTGTTTGCGGTACTGATCCACCGGCAGCTTCGTAGTGCTCGCATCTTTCTTCGCCATTTTTACTTCACTCTGTCGGAAAACAGAAAACCTGCATTATTTGTTATGGAAGTCTTCAATTTTCCACATTCACTCATTCATTCCAGCTTTCATTTACGAATGTAAGAAAGATAGATGGAAGGAAGGATGGAAGGATGGATGTTCTTATTGCTTTATTATTCACATGGGATAATAGTTCTCTTGCAAGTTTATTGTGATTGTGGGAATCACACACACACACACACACACACACACACACACAGATATTAATGAGGTATAATGATGTAAAAATGGTTCATCAATGAAAGAGAAATCCATGCTGACATTCCGAGCGTAACCCGATCTCTGAGAATATTCCGTCTCCTACTGGAAGTGATGTCATCTCCACACGAGTGGTTTCCTGATGACAATGGAGTTCAATTATACCGTTTACACAACACACACACCCCCCACCCCCCAAACACACACACCACCCAACCCCCCCCCCCCCCCCCCCCAAAAAAAAAGAAGGCTATAGTGAACAAGTAGCCGTGAACACGGGAATGTCACTATTCCTTCACCTCCAGGCCTCGGGGAGACACAGAATGGGGGCAGGAAGTGACGACGGTCGCGGCTCATCGGCATGAGATAATAACATCCCACTCAGCCACGAGTCAGAGTGTGTGTGTGTGTGTGTGTGTGTGTTGTGTATTAATTCTGCTCCATAAGGTCTGTGAACCTGTGTTAATGAAGCACACAGGCAGAGAATCATCTACACATGAGTGTGTGTGTGTTTTGTAAGAGACAGATCACATTTGTAAATAACAAATAAACATAAATAAAATGAGTTCTGGGATGGATGGAAAGGAAGAAAGGGGATAGATAGATATAGATAGATAGATAGATAGATAGATAGATAGATAGATAGATAGATATTATAGATATGTATGATATGTATATATAGATTATATATAATATATATATATATATAGATATATATATATATATATATATAAAATACAGGATCGTAAATTCGGACTATAAAGCGCACTGGATATAAGCCGCATCGCTCTATTTAAAAAAAAACCCAAAAAAATTCATAAATAAGCCGCACCTGCATAAAAGCCGCATCCGCTTTTGAATTGAAATGTATATGTATGTACCTAAATAGATCCTTTCCTAACCTGTATTTTAACACGGTGTAACGGTGGACGCTGCACAGAGACGCGGAGATCCGGAATTCATACAAAACAGGATTTATTAGAATAAAGAACTCAGGAGACGCCGCTCATACGGAGCGGCCAGACAGGCTAGGGAGCCTTGCGCTCTGCGCGCCGTGGTACCGGGAGTATGGAGAGCAGGAGTCCGGGAACGGGATCAGACAAAGGTAGGCATAAACATATATCGACCGTCCGTGTCCGCGACACTAGGTATGTGCTACGAGCCCGGACGCTTATCTAGAATGAACCGGGCTTTATACGCGGGACTCTGAAAATCAAGAACAACTTTGCGCTGATTTGTTCGCATGTGCTGTGATCCTGGTGTGTGGGCGTGTGTGCGACTGTTGTGTGTGTGTCCCCCCCCTGTGTGTGTGTGTGGCGCGGGTGTGTGCTGTGTGGGGGGGGGAGAGCAGGGAGGAAAGAGAGAGAAAACTTTGCTGATTAAAACGGGACAGAACGAAGAGAAAATAAGCGCTATTTACAGTATTTATCTTCATTTCTCCTGTGTGTGAAATCACGTCACCTTAACCTTGTAAAGATAGAGTTTGTCCTCCTTCTATCCGCTTCTACCCACTTATATCTGCTAAAGAGGAACTAGCGCATTCTTCTTCTTTGCATTTATTTTGTCTTAGTTTTTTCTAATTCCGGTTAGAGCCCCTAGCGGTCGGGAAAAAATCTGCAGAATAGCCGCACCTTATTATTAGCCGCATGGTTCAAAACCTAGGAAAAAAGTAGCGGCTTATAGTCCAGAATTTATATATATATATCATATATATTATATATCTATTATATATATATAGATATAGATAGATAGATAGATAGATAGATAGATAGATAGATAGATAGATAGATAGATAGATAGATAGATAGATAGACAGATAGATAGATAGATAGATAGATAGATAGATAGAATAGATAGATAGATAAATAGATAAATAAAATAGATAGATAGAGATAGATGATAGATTAGATAGAATAGAATAGATAGATAGATAGATAGATATAGAAATAGATAGATAGATAGATAGATAGATAGATAGATACAGATAGATATATAGATAGATAGATAGATAGATAGATATAGATAGATAGATAGATAGATAGAGATAGATAGATAGATAGATAGATAGATAGATAGATAGATAGATAGATAGATAGACTAGATAGATAGATAGATAGATAGATAGATAGATAGATAGATAGACAGACAGAAGAGGAAGAGATCAGAAAGAAAGATATGATAGAGAGATAGATAGAAAGGATAGAATAGATGATAGATAGATAGATATAGATAGATAGATAGATAGATAGATAGATAGATAGACAGACAGACAGACAGATGGATAGATGGATAGAGGATGGATGGAGAGATGATGGTGGTGATAAATTGGAATTAGAAACAGAAAGACTGAAGGATGAATGGATGAATGAATGAATGAATGAATGAATGAAAACAAAAACAACACAACGCAATTAAAAATTCTTCTTTTAAAGTGAAATATATAAAAGCAAGCGAGTATTTAATGTTATTTATGAATATTTAATATAAAAAAGCATG